>OX457045.1:14271326-14291326 GCA_949752735.1 Lumbricus terrestris | reverse complement strand
TTCTCAATAACGGCTAAGATCTTCAGGGGCCCTTAGTTAAAGGTGGAAATGACGCCGTTGTCAGAAAATAGAGAATCCCTCGTAATAATCGTATCCCCCTAGTATATTCCATCCCCCGGATAGCTTTAAGAGTGGATAGAATAACCCGCGACACCGTCTTTAATTCCAATTGCTGTTTAGGCCGACAACAGAGCGACACTCGCTAACGAACAACAACCGAACACGAGCGCGTCGTGTTTCTCGCCGTCGTCACCCGGACTATCCGAACCCAATATCGAACGCAGCCTCTGATTTCATGAGACTTGACGTCGAATCAGGTCTACATGTGATCCGATATGTCGCATTGCGTGTGTGTGTGCGTGTGTGTGTGTGTGTGTGTGTGTGTGTGTGTGGGAGGGGGTAATGTGAAGCGATCGAGGGCAATGTGGAGTGACGTGGGACTCTGAGTGGTGGTGGTGGGGGGGGGGAGACGCGGTTGAGGGGTAGGGCGTAGGGGAGGTGTGACGTCAGAAGTCTCATCGGCGTGACTTCTGAACATCTTCCGTTAAATAGGCGACGATTCCATCGTTCAGACGCAGACACATCACCCCCTACTGTCACATCGCATGACACTTGCCCGACAGGATCCGGTGACCAACTTCCCCCATCTTCCCCTCCCTCCTCCACTTCCCCCATCCTCCCTTCCCTCCTCCACTTCCCTCATCTTCCCCTCCGATCCTCCACTTCCCCCATCTTCCCTTCCCTCCTCCACTTCCCCCATCTTCTCTCCCCTCCTCCACTTCCCTCATCTTCCCTTCCGTCCTCCACTTCCCCCATCTTCCCTTCCCATCTCCACTTCCCCATCTTCTCTCCCCTTCTCCACTTCCCCCATCTTCTCTTCCATCCTCCACTTCCCCCATCTTCCCTTTCATCCTCCACTTCCCCCATCTTCTCTCCTCTCCTCCACTTCCCCATCTTCTCTCCCCTCCTCCACTTCCCCCATCTTCTCTCCCCTCCTCCACTTCCCCCATCTTCCCCTCCTCCTCCACTCGCCGCTCCAGGATCCTCCACCTCCGTTCCTCCATTCCACCACTCCCTTTCTCTGGTTCACCCCCTTCTTCTACCGGATCCTTCCGTGTCTCCAAACGATTGGTTATCTGATTTAGCGGGGCTCTTCTCGCCCCCCCCCCACACCCCAAAGTCCTTCCCTCCGTCCCTCTGTTTGTGACGCATGCGTGATTGCAGCCATTTCGGACGCAAGATCTCGTTCATCTTCTTATTCCGTATCAAAACACAGCCACCAATCCAACACTTTCAGTCGAAATAAATGTTCTATTCTCCAGCCAAACGTGCCATAAACACACACACACACACACACACACACGCACACAAACACAAGCATACTAACACACCATCACATGCATACATAGTATTACATACACACACACAAAGACACACAGTCACACACAGTCACACACACACACACACACACAAACACATGGATACGAACTTGTCACAATGCATTTCTGACCACACACTGTGAAACTTTTCTAAGAGAACTCATCGCTGCACAAACTGATACAAGATAAATCAGTGTTACTTTTCAAATTCCCCAAATTCTCAATTTGCAAATAGTAAGACAGAACTGAACGTATGCACAGTTTGCTAAACGTAGGGCCTATACCGAGTACCGGGCCATGCAGGTCATGAGCCGCATTGCTGGTCTTATTGGCGTACGTCTCACGCGCCAGTGATTATGTGTGAGACATCGGTTCGCATATCAATAGTGACTTAGTCTATTTAAGATATTTGAAACTCGGTCTAGCACGGTCCATACGCGACTTACACGTGGACCTCGAATGGCACCCCCTGATAAATTCATTGCAAAACTAAGTAAAGTTTTATAAAACGGCGATCCTAAGTACGCAAGTTGGATTAAAATTATTTTGTATCTTCTTTTCTATTTAGCGAGAAATCTTTTCATCAATCCAACTTGCGTACTTAGGACCGCCGTTTTATAATAATACCACTTGCACGCAATATGTTCTGCTAGAGGTTTTTTTTGTCCTACCCTCGGAGGTTTGTCCGGAGGTTTTTGTTCGGGGGTTTTCAAGGGGGAAATGTCCGTGCCCCGGATAGGAGAGGGCAGGGTAGAAGAGAATCGTAGGAGACCGGATAGACAATGACAGGACATGATAAGATAGTACACGATTGAACAGGGGATGAAGGGAGAAGACAGTGGAGGACAGAGCAGGACAGAAGGGGAAGGGGAAAGGACAGGAAAATACAGGACGGCGAGGACCGGTCATGTCAGGACAGCAGATAACAGGATATAAGAAGATATGAGAAAGCGGGACAGGACAATGAAGCAGAACAGAGAGACAGAGGGAGAGAGAGCGAGAGAAAGAGAGAGAGTCTCTCTGATCAGAGAGAGAGAGAAAGAGAGAGAGACAGAGAGAGCGAGAGAAAGAGAGAGAGTCTCTCTGAGAGAGAAAGAGAGAGAAAGAGAGAGAGAGCGAGAGAGAGAGGGAGAGGGAAGGAGAGGGAGAGGGAGAGGGAGAGGGAGAGGGAGAGAGAGAACAGAATAAAGAACTGCAGAAGACGAGAGAGACAGTCAGACAGACAGTCAGACAGACAGTCAGTCAGACAGACAATCAGAGACAGAGACAGAGGCAGAGACGGAGAGAGACCATAGCAGAGCCGAGCAGAGACAGAGGAGCAGAGCATAGGACTGGAAACGAGGATTCGCGATGTCAAAACCTAAGGAAACGAATCGTTTTCGTCGTTTTCGGCTTCACTGCCACTGCAGAAATAATTATTAATTCAGGGTTGGATGCTTGAAGAATTCGAATTAATTGCCTGCTATCTTCGGCGACGCCACCACCCACCACCGGCCACCCGCCCGCCCGTGCCGCCGCCGCCGCCGCTGCTGTCTCAGCCGGGCCTGCAGAGCGGGCTCGATTGAAAGCGTAATTAGGGTGACGTCGCCTTCATTTAGTCGGAATGTTCGTCTAGTTTAGCACCGGCCGCCCCAACCTTTCGCCCAACCCTCCCTTCACCTTCCTCCTCCTCTCCTACTCCTCCTTCTCCGCCTGCTCGTCTTTCCACTGCTCCCCGTCCATTTGCCTTCCACGTAGAACGAATAACGGCCGCCATTTGCTTCATTTGCTCCGCGGTCTCTTCCCTCTGTCTGTCTCCTCCACACACGTTGCTCCTTCTTTTCGGTTTTTTCTTTCTGCATGTTTTGTAATTGTTATTAAACATTTATGCGGCGTTGCTCGACCAATCCGAGGCCGCGAGGAGGCGCTCTCTACACCAGCCGACCAAAATGATGGTTAAATGATATTGAGAGCAGTAAGTTCGTGTATAATTATTATAGTGACCGTAACATTGAGATTTCTACAAAAGAGCGATACCTGGTGGAGAACATCCACATTCACAGACGCTCACATGCATCCGGTATAATTAAGTGCTCCGAGATAATATCTAAAGAGGCCTAAGTGTAGTGACAAGCGATAGCGCCCGCGATGTATGCTACAGTGCTACGCTATCACCACCGTAGGTGGTACAGACCGTCGTGTCCGGAGATCAATGTTAGGTCAGTTTATGATGGGAAGGCAGGGCTTTTTTAACGTGCAGTTGTACACAAAATGTGCAGTTCTGTATGTATTTGTGCAGTTGTAGAAGCACTTCTGTACAGTTAAAACTAGCAAAAAAGGTCACTGTCCTCCGATTGGAAGTAAAGACCGGAGAGTCAGGCAGGAGGTAAATAAAAAGATGTAGCAGTAGGCTACCGCCGAATAGTAGGCCTATCATGGTGGTGCGAACCAAGGGGCGAGTTGATTTCTTAGTGAGGGCCAATGCATACAAGCTCGGGAGCGAGGGTGTGAGCCGAGACCTCCAATTGAAGGTTATCCTACTTTAGGTACATGTATATAAGCTTCTAAAGAGAGATGAATTGTTTGAGTCAAAACGACCTAATGATTCATACATCCATTCATTCATTCATTCATTCATTCATTCATTCATTCATTCATTCATTCATCCATTCACTCATTCACTCACTCATTCATTCATTTATTCATTCATTCATCCACGAGGCATGCCCTCCTGTAGCGTTGCATGTATGCCAACAATTCTTCATGATGAAGTTAATGATACTGACAAGCAATCGTGAGAAAAATATTGTAGGACATTTACTGCTGCTCAACCTATTGCTTCCATCAACTTCATCCTCTCGGTCTTCCACCTCTCCTCATTTTCTGCTTCCTTCTATCATCATATTCCTCCATGTATCTTCTTTCTCTCTGCCTTATTCATCGTCCTATTCTTCCTTCTCTACTCTGCTTCTTATTGTCTTTCCATCCTCATCCTCAATAATTCTTTTCCTCCTCCTCCTCTTCTTCATCCTCTTCCTCTTCTTATTCTTTTTCTTCTTTTTCTTCTTGTACTTGTTGTTGTTGTTGTTCTTCTTCTTCTTCCTCTTCTTCTTCTTCTTCTTCTTCTTCCTCTTCCTCTTCTTCTTCTTGTTCCTGTTCTTGTTCTTGTTCTTCTTGTTCTTCTTTTTCCTCCTTTACTACTGCTGGCTGCTTCTTCTTCCTCTTTATAATCCTCCTCCTCATCGTTTTCCTCCTCTTTTCTTCCGCCTCCTCCTTTTCTTCTTCTTCCTCTTCTTCCTCTTCTTCCTCTTTCTCTTCTTCTTCTTCTTCTTCGTCTTCTTCGTCTTCTTCTTCTTCTTCTTCTTCTTCTTCTTCTTCTTCTTCCTCCTCCTCTTCTTCTTCTTCTTCTTCTTCTTCTTCTTCTTCTTCTTCTTCTTCTTCTTCTTATTCTTATTCTTATTCTTCTTCCTCCTCATCATCATCATCATCTTCCTCCTCCTCATCATCTTCCTCGTCTTCGTATCAAAGTGCAAAAAAAGAAAAAGAAACACAGGAAACCACGTTGCTTGCATGCTTCTCGAAATCCTCCGCACATACATGTACACTGTACAGTAAAGCCAAACCAAGAACGCTGGAATAATTATAGGTCTATTTACATGTAAGACCACCGCTGTTTCCACCATAATTTTATCAGATTCTGTTACCATCGCCTGTTTACCACGAACGACGAAGAATTTTCAACTTTGACATCGCGAGCCAATGCTCATCATCATCCTCCGAATTTTTTTGCCTTCTTTCACCCTCACTATTCCATACCTGCCTGCATCATCTCTTCATTCCTCCCTTTCCCCCGTGCCACCCTCCATCCCACTCTTTGTACATTTCCTTGTTTCTCTGTCTCTCTCTCTTTCTGTCTTTGTCTCTGTCTTTGTCTCTGTCTCTGTCTCTGTCCTTGTCTCTGTCTCTGTCTCTGTATGTATGTATGTATGTATGTATGTATGTATGTACAGTGTGAGAATTGTGGAAAAATAACTGGGGGGGGGTTGGCCTATGATAAACTTGGAATTTGGGTGTGAAAAACATACTTTAACATGGGGCTCTAAGAAAGACTGGGGGGGTTGAAACCCCCCAAACCCCCCGGCAATTCTCACCCTGTGTATGTATGTATGTATGTATGTATGTATGTATGTATGTATGTATGTATGTATGTATTTATGTATGCTATGTATTTATGTATTTATGTGTGTATGTGTGTATGTATGTATGTATGTATGTATGTATGTATGTATGTATGTATGTATGTATGTATGTATGTATGTATGTATGTATGTATGTATGTATGTATGTGTGTGTATGTATGTATGTATGTATGTATGTATGTATGCATGTATGTATGTCTGTCTGTCTGTCTGTCTGTCTGTCTGTCTGTATGTCTCTCTCTCTTCTTCGTTATTGACATCCTTTCCATATACATTCCTTTTTCGCAGTAGGAGCCTTAGCTGCGAAAAGGAAGCAAATAACACAGAGAAGCTGATGCGAATGAAGATGGTAGTATTAATGGACGAATGCGAAGGAGTGGGGAGGCAGAAGAAAAGAGTAGGGGAGTAGAGTATGCAGAAGAAAAGGAGTAGGGGAGTAGAGTATGCAGAAGAAAAGGAGTAGGGAGTTGTCTATGCAGAGAGCAGTAATTCCACTGGTCGATTCCAATCGAAATAACAATTTTGTTTTGACGTTTTTCGAGACGATATCGAGTCAATTGATCTGCCTTGTCAACTCTGCTTGCGATCAAAATCAGGAAGCAGGCCCTCTCTCTACCATTCGGAACAACTAAGTCGGATCTATAGCAACAAAAGAATAAGCTCACACAACGAATGTACACTCTGTTAGAATGCTGATTTATGTTTAGTTTTGCGGAATTATATTATAAAACAAACGTAAATATACAATTAATGCAAACTGTTAGAATGTTGGTCTATGTTTACTTTTACGAAATTATATTACAAAACAAACGTAAATACCCAACGAATGTACACTGGTAGAATGCTGGTCTATGTTTACTTTTACGGAGATAGGCTACATTACAAAACAAACGTAAATATACAATTAATGCAAACTGTTAGGATGCTGGTCTATGTTTAGTTTTACGGAATTACATTACAAAAAACGTAAATATACAATCAATGCAAACTGTTAGAATGCTGGTCTATGTTTAGTTTTACGGAATTACATTACAAAACAAACGTAAATACACAATTAATTCAAACTGCTAGAATGTTTGGTATATGTTTACTTTCACGGAATTATATTATAAGACAAATGTAGGTATAGGCTATACAATTAATGCAGACTGTTAGAATGCTGGTCTATATTTACTTTTACAGAATTATATTACAAAACAAACGTAAATATACAATTAATGCAAACTGTTAGAATGTACTTTCAGTATGCTGGTTCATGTAGCCTAAGTTTACAGAAAATATAACACAGACAAAATGTGCATTGATGTGCACAGGAAACTCGTCTATAGGCTACTCTGCAACCTAACTCGCGATTTCTGCGGAATAGGATCAACACTGCGCAGTTAAAGTCTCTGATACGTACAGACTTACACGATCAGGAAGAGACAGTTTGCAAGTCATGCATATAGAGCAGAGGGAATGGAATGGAAGTCGTGCTATTTAAAGCAATCGATGGAAACGGTGGAGTGGAAACATCGCAAGAAATTTCATCGGCATCGTCAGCTTCATCTTCATCGTCGTCGTCATCTTCATCCTCCCCTTCTTCCTGCTCCTCCTCCTCCTCCTCCTCCTCCTCCTCCACCTTTTCTTTCTCCTTCTTCTTCTCTTGCTGCTTCTCATCCTCCTCCTCGTCATCACCCTCCTCTCCTCCTCGTCCTCCTCGTCCCCTCCTTCCTTTCATCCTCCTCTTCTTCTTCCTCCTCCTCTTCTTCCTCCTCCTCCCTTTCCTCCTCCTCCTCCTCTTTCTCATTCTCCTACTACTTATCGTCATCATCTCCTTGTCCCCCTCCTTCCTTTCATCCTCCTCTTCTTCTTCCTCCTCCTCTTCTTCTTTCTCCTCCTTTTCCTCCTCCTCTTTCTCCTTCCCCTACTACTTCTCGTCATCACCCTCCTCATCCTCCTCGCCTCGTCCTCTTGCTCTTCGTCCTCCTCCCTTTCCTCCTCCTCTTTCTCCTTCTCCTACTACTTCTCGTCATCACCCTCCTCGTCCCCCTCCTTCCTTTCATCCTCCTCTTCTTCTTCCTCCTCCTCTTCCTCCTCCTTTCCCCCTCCTCTTTCTCCTTCTCCTACTACTTCTCGTCATCACCCTCCTCGTCCCCCTCCTTCCTTTCATCCTCCTCTTCTTCTTCCTCCTCCTCTTCCTCCTCCTTTCCCCCTCCTCTTTCTCCTTCTCCTACTACTTCTCGTCATCACCCTCCTCATCCTCCTCGCCTCGTCCTCTTCATCCTCCTCCTTACTCCTCCCTCTCATTATTCCAATTTTCTATCGACTGCAGCTGTAGCTTCAATTGTCTTTCGTCTCAACTCTTTCCTCTTTCCATCCATATCCGATGGAAGGCGACCATCGCCTTCCATGCAGTTGAATAGCATGTTCCGCCTTCATTTCGAATTCTCTGCATGGCTTCAAAACTTCTCAAATTCACTTCGTGTGAGTAATTCTTCTGCTTCCATCTCTAAGCTTTAACTTATCAAATTTCTAATCATCTCTGCTGTGATGCTGTGCAATTAATTGGTCGTTGTGTAGATTTTAGGCTAAATGGCATAACCCTATGCATGGGCGCCCGCACATAGGGGCAAGGGGGGCACTTGCCCTCCCTGGAAAATTGACACCTATGTTTTTTTAACTACTACTTTTGGGTTTTTAACAAATTTCTTTGCATTAATGCACCAATGATATGAACGATACAGACAGTGAAAGTCATAAATATACGTTTAGAGATCTCTATAGAAATAAACATGCTCTTATAATTTTCTGCCTTGCATGCTCAAGCTCCTTCTAAAAACTTTAACAATGACCATTGGCTTTCAACCCTCCTGCGGGCGGCCATGCAAACAGCATGCCTGTCGATTATGGCCTACTTGAGTGGAATCTAGCTGCAGTGCAAATAATCACAAGTGGAAAAAAATTAAATACTAATGCAAAAATTTGAAAATTTATCAAAGTACACTGACATTACATCAGGGAGATGTGCTTATTCACCAGTATAACTGTAATCATATAAACCAAGTCTGCTATAATCCAGACTCCATTTTGTCCTTTTTGCAAGATGCCAGTACAGAATCCAGGGAGGTCAAACTATAGATAAACTTGGATAAGGGGCCAGGGGCTCTGGTTATCGTGCCTCGGGATTTACACCCAAAACTGAGAAAGAGATCTGTTCAAAAGAATTGATACCCACACTCATCTGATCCTCGGATCCTCCACTTTCCTAAATAACACTCGAATTAACAGTTACTCTGGCCCTCTGGCTACCAGACTCTGACCTCTTTCTGACTACTCTTTGGAATAGGCTTCTGACTCGATGCAGCACTTGTGAAAAAGCTGGTGCCCTGCGATTGGCTTTCGAGTGGCGCTTTAGAAGCAGCTAGAGGAGCGCCTGCCCCTTGAAAACTGACACCTTTTTTTCGTTCATTTATTCATTCGTTCATTCTATGGACTAATATAACGCACCTTTACGAAACTACTTTTTAACATCTACTTTTTGATTTTTAACAAATTTCTAAGGAAACTATTCGTATTAAAATTCTTCTGAAATGAAACAGAAATTTGCATAAGAAACCTCTGTGAAAAATGCCCGCATTCCTAATTTCCAGCTTTGCATTTTTCAAGCTCTTGCTACTAAAAAATTTAATCGTGAGTAAAAATTTTGCCCCCCCCCTAAAAAAATTTCTGCGGGCGCCCATGACCCTATGTCTATAGGTTTCTTCAGGGCTGTTTTTAAAGAAATTTTTAGATCTGCGCAACCCCTTCTTTTTCTTCCCATTCTCCATGGTAAATTACTTCCAATCGGAAAACAATAACCAGTTTTTGCTAGTTTTAACTGTACAGAAGTGCTTCTACAACTGCACAAATCCATTTAGAACTGCACATTTTGTGTACAACTGCACGTTAAAAAAGCCCTGGGTTTCTTTTCGCCTGTTTTTCCCATTCGAACTCCAATCGAAACAAACAAAATCATCATCATTTTTAGTTGCCTATAGCAACTGCTGTCAGTCAGATTGCCTAGCAACGGTCGTCGACAGGAGTCTTAGTGCGCTACAGAAGTCTTGAGACTTCGATTGCATCTCAGATCAATCCTGTTTCCTTTCGTTCTGTCAACGAAGAAATCTAATCCGAACTCTCTTGCGAGATGGCTGCATGGAGCGCGGTGGTGTTGGGGTGGTGTACAGACATTTGAACGGTGGTCATTTGAACGGACGACACTTGAACGGCGACACTTTAACGGGCGACATTAGAACGCGCCGACAATAGAACAGGCGACACTTAACCGGAGCGTCATATTAACGGGACGACTTATGAACAATTCACAAGATGCGGCGCTGTAGGCCTAGGCCTACACTATGCACGTAAGCCTATACTTTGAGTTTTGACTGAATCTTGGGCGCGACATTTGGTGACACTGAATATTAGAGAAATTTATGCAAAGCTTTACTGTTACTTTTAGGTGTGAAACATAGTTTTTGTTTTTACATGTGTGACATGGCATTAATGCATGGATGTAGCCCCAAAAGGTAAAACGACGCTCATACCTCGAAATTATGATTATTTGAAAGAAAAAAAATCAAAGGAGTCAGAATATCATGGCGATGTCGAATGTACAAAACGATTCAAATGCAAGGCCCGACTTGTAACCGCAGACGACCAGATGGTCAGCGCAATACAAATGGAACACACGCAATCTGGAAACTTTTTCGATAGCAGGGAAAGCCACAGGGGAAATGAAGCAATAATTATAGTTGCCACTCGCCAGCTACGGCAAGTCAGAAATTTTGATATAATTATTTAAACCCAGTTGCCAATTTGTCACACAACCAGACATTGAATTTGGTAGGCCTGCATGTCCAAGACAGTAAATGCTCGATTGCTTATTAAAATTTAGGCCTACAAACTTCATCGATCAAGTGTCCTCCGGTCATCTGTCGCCCGATCAACTGTCCAGCCGTTCAATAGTCTCGGCGGTCATCTGTCGCCCGTTCTACTGTCGCCGTTCTATTGTCGCGCGTTCTTTTGTCGTCCGTTCAAATGTCATGTAACCGTTGGGGTAGTATGTTCGGTGTCTTGAAGTCGGAAGGTCTCAAGTTCGAATCCACATCAGGCCGCCGTGTATGGACCCTGAGCAATTCCTTCACTCGCAATTGCTCATGCACTTTGGCGCGAAACTCAGATTCAGTGTACGCGCTGTAATCGGGAGCGCCTCTGAGTAGTATTTTGAATGCTCATACATGTATTATGCATGGTATAGACCTATAGTCTAACCAGGCTATAGTGTCGCGCTGCAACTTGCCTGCAAGATGTGAAACGTCTTGCTTACTATCGCGTACGAAGAACATAGTAAGTAACTATCAATATTTAACAGATTGCGAAATACAAACTATGACAAGAACCATGCTATCGAAATTTACAAAACGGTCTTAGTTGATCTGCAGTAACCAAAGTAGATATTATGTGCATAATTATAGTGTGTAGAATAAATTATAACCAGGTATTTTGAACACCAAATTCATTCTGCAAGCTATAACTACTTGAGGAGACCTATTTTGTCTATTCGGCTATGTATACCAGTCACCGGTTAGACCTATATAGCTACATCCAGACCACACTTGAGTGGAAAAACTGTTCCTCTATTATTCTGAGAACACAAGACATAAAGTATCAGCGAACAAAACCAACGCGACTGAACATTCAAAGTGGTCTAAGTAGAACAATGTACATGTTAAAAGTAACATTTCAACTATATACATCGCATAAACAACGTGGCATTTAAAAACTATGTACATCTCAAAAGCAACGTTTGATTCCCCATGCGCAATACAGCGATTTTTATGACTTTATTTTATGCACCAGCATAGGAGAAAAAAATCAATTTTGGGGTTATTGGCGTACCACCGGCAGTAGGCTATAGGTCATGTTAAAGGCAACAGGCCATCGCGAAGTTCCCTTGCCAGAACATGTCAAGGAAAGGTGGACTATATTTAAACGAATCGAAAATTCTAATGAAAGGAAGCGCATGGTCATCGTAGAATAGCAAAATCAAGGAAAGATCTGCATAAAACTTATACAATTTTTCTGATATTTTACGTACCACTTGGCGACGCCACTGCTGTAGACCTCTGTCACTATAGCGGCACGCATAGTTTCGCATACTAGCGTTTGAAACCGCTGCAATAGAACATAATTATCAGCAAGAAAATTTCAGTTGACCAAAGCCTACAACATTCAGGGTTAGAATCAAATAGTTATACACAGAAAGAATTAATTATTTATACGCTAACGGCGCAAATGATTATAAATAAATAACAGAGGAAACTTTAATGGTTAGACGTTTTTTACGACGCAATAGTTTCTATGAAGCATGATAATGTCTAGACGGTGCAATGGACTCATCGTTCATTGACATGTTACACAATTGAATTTGAACTGCTAAAAGCAGTTGTGGAGATCAATGTCATCACCAGACAGCAAAGAGCTAATTATAAGTCATCACTTACCGGGTAACTGAGTTAACTCCCTCTTGTCCAAACGCTAAAGCATGAAATAAACGCAGCCTACACGCAATATAGGCTACTATAGGCTGAGTATACGCCTACGCATGCAGCCACGCATAGGTGTGAGTTTCTCTATCTGTGTGTTTGAATGTTGATTTGTTTGTACAAAGTATCTGAATATTACATGCTAGGTTAGAACTTAGCGCAGTTCTCCATTTCAACAATTTTAGTGAGAAATAGGCGGTGCTATTTTTGGCACACAGTAGCGTCGAACGTAAGCGTAGGGCCTATTTCAAACTCTAACGTAACCTATGATACAAACAAGTTCTATATAAAGCCAATGCAGTCATTACTGTTCATCAGTCTATCATATTAGACCTATACAATATATAGTCGATGAACGCTGTACATTGTGCAAAATTGTTGTGCAGGCCAACTTCCGATCTCAAGTCAACTTCCGGTCTCAAGTCAACTTCCGGCCTCAAGTCAACTTCCGGTCTCAAGTCAACTTCCGGTCTCAAGTCAACTTCCGGTCTCAAGTCAACTTCCGGTCTCAAGTCAACTTCCGATCTCAAGTCAACTTCCGGTCTCAAGTCAACTTCCGGTCTCAAGTCAACTTCCGGTCGAAGGTCAAACAGGGGTATCCGAAGGGTATATTATAACATCCGTTGAAACAGCAGCATGGATTCTTACTTCAGATACGAAGGTCGGAAGAGACTTCGAGGAGCGAACTTTTGCCGAAAGAGATTTCCAGATTCTAATTGGTGGCAGCGGAATTGCCGCATAAAGGCACGTACTCTACTGAAACTATTCTTCGTTCGTTGCCATAGATCAGTCGCATGAAAAAGGACAGAGAACCTGGTTGAGTAGGCTATCCTACAGTCATTGGAGTCAGCACACACACTGAAAATAATTTGGTGGATTGAAATCGATTGAAATACAGAGTATTGTTTACAGAGTATTTTTACAGAGTATTGTTTATTGTCTCTCGATAGTTCGCTTATCTGCGAGCAGAACATGCCATATAATAACAGTAATATAATTATGGCGTACATGTAGTACAGTGGTTCCCAACCTTTTTTGACTTGAGGGTCACTTTTTATAAGTCGGAGGACACGAGGGCCACTTTTTCTTAGTTGAAGGACATTAGGGGGCCACAAGGTTAAAATTGTATTAACTGAAAGCATACAAATTTTTTATAATTGAATCAAATTATAATGTTTGATGTTATTTATCGACGTTAAAATAAAATAATTTGTAATAGAAAATAATAATGTGTTCTATCATGTCCAAATTGTTAATTTTTCATATATGTTTGATAATTCTTTGAGAGATAAGGGCCATTTTCTGAGGCCTGGCGGGCCACTTTTGGCCCGCGGGCCACGGGTTGGGAACCGCTGGCGTAGTACATTCAGTGTGAGAATTGTGAAAAAATAACGGGGGGTGGGTGGGTGGACAATGATCCTCTTGGAATTGGAATGTGTAAAACAAACTTTAATATGTGGCTCTAAAAAAGACTGGGGTTGAAACCCCATCCACCCATGCACCCCCGACAATTCTCACCCAGAGTATATATATAGTAGGGTGGAGTGAATTTTTTTTTCTCGAATTTCCAATTGTAATAGTAATCAAAAGTTGCCTATGGTATCACAGAATTGCTACACAAAATTTGACCTTCCTGTGTTGACGTCTTCTGCCCTCTACCGGACGATTTAAGGACGCCATATTGATTTTCAGTACAGTCAGGCATTTTTAGACCAAGCATGGAATCTGAAAATTGTGCTGTTAGAAGCAAGTCATGTAACAATTAGCTAACTGGTGTTTCTAGACTAATTTGACCCTCCTGAAAACGAAAATCGCGGTTAACAAGCTGAATTTTTAATGGTTCCATGAGAAAACAAGATGGCGGACAAGATGGCAGCCAATTGCTTCAAATGACTAAAAGTAAAGTATTGTGTGTGATAGGAACACGGTTTTAGATTCTAAATTAAGATTATAGGATTCAAGGAATGCAATGGAATCAAAGATATATGTGTAGCACTGCCAAAAAATCAAAATGGCGGACAAAATGGCGGCCAGAATCTTAAAATGGCTATAGGTGAAGTAATGTATACAATGGAATCATGATTTAAGGGTCTAAGTCAACATTTTCAAGGTCAGGGAATATGATGGAACCAATGTCACTCATGTAGCACTGCACGAAAACCAAAATGGCGGACAAAATGGCGGCCAGATTCTGGAATTTTCTATTAGTGAAGTTCTGTATCTAATGATTGAGTCCAGAGCTCAATTCCTCCAAATACAGGTCAGCTTTGTAAACCTTTCTACTCGCTACACAACATATGATTCTTCTCAAATTAACTTTCTGCACCCAAATATCGTTAAATATAAGGCATACACTCAGTAGTAGGCAACACCTTTTCTTCTTTCACGGAACCACCCGCAACAGCTACATCTATACCTCCAAATGCCCAAATGTGGCTGTTGAGAGCTGAATGAACAGGAATGAAATTAGATCAGCTTTGCTTTCAGGCATACCAAGAACATTCAGCCAATTCTCCGACAACGGAGTACCACTATTTCAAGACTCAATACAATGACGAAGTTGTGGTAATAGTCGCCATTTCTGTGTGGTTCCACTTTTTAATAAGCAATTTCCAGGTCTAGTACCTATCCAAGACAATAATTATTGACCCTCTTGTAGCCAATCGAAGGTATCTTTACACGGGCAACTATTGTATCTGCCAGGTCACCAAATGTCTTCGCCTTTGGAAGGTCCCCATTGCTTGTACCATTGCTTGTTCATCCAAAAATTTACGACACTTGTCCTATGAATTCCGACACTATTTTTATTGATCATATCGCAAAATTTGGTCATGTCTCATATTATATGCAGATGTCTTGCATTGGCTCCGTTTTCAGCAGCGTATTGCCTACAGGGTCTGTGTGCTGGTGAGGCGGTGCCTTGAGGGACGAGCCCCACTTGTCTGCAAGAACTCTGTTTTTCAACTCGGCTGACCAGCGTCGATCCACTCTTCGGTTGGCGGACCAAGCTGAGCTTCTGCTATTCGACAGCAACGTTCATTCTCTGCGGCTGGATCCACAACCTGAAATGTCCACCCATTTTCACAGCTCTTACTGCCCATGGGTCACTCCACTCCGTTCCTTAAGAATCTAGAAACTGTCCTATTCCGTTGCGGTTAGGTTGGGAGTGATACTGAATAGCCTACTTTGAAAAGGCCCTACATAAAATATTCTAAATAAATAAATGTTAACCTCTGTTAAAAGTTGCTGACTGGACAAGTTACTTTTCACAAAGCATCCAATGCCACAGATTTTGAGGTAAGCTCATGGCACGATATTGATGCCAGATCCATCAGATAGTCAGTTTTATACGCTATGATAAGGTGCTGCATGATAACTTCGTCAGTGTTCTTTTGAAGAACGCTCCTTGGTTCAAGACCTGCTGAGGAAATTGCGATAATTTCAATGATCATTATTATCTGGCAAAAGAAGGAAACATTGTAGATAAATTCCACAACAGATGCCATCTTGCAAAGACCTGGCAAAAAACTAAAATCAAATTCATACATAACTTCGCTTGTAGACATTTTAGAATTCTGGCCGCCATTTTGTCCGCCATTTTGGTTTTTGAGCAGCGTTACATGAGCGACATTGGTTCCATCATATTCCTTGACCTCTAAAATGTTGACTTAGACCCTTAAATCATGATTCCATTGTATACATTACTTCACCTATAGCCATTTTAAGATTCTGACCGCCATTTTGTCCGCCATTTTGATTTTTTGGCAGTGCTACACATATATCTTTGATTCCATTGCATTCCTTGAATCCTATAATCTTAATTTAGAATCTAAAACCGTGTTCCTATCACACACAATACTTTACTTTTAGTCATTTGAAGCAATTGGCTGCCATCTTGTCCGCCATCTTGTTTTCTCATGGAACCATTAAAAATTCAGCTTGTTAACCGCGATTTTCGTTTTCAGGAGGGTCAAATTAGTCTAGAAACACCAGTTAGCTAATTGTTACATGACTTGCTTCTAACAGCACAATTTTCAGATTCCATGCTTGGTCTAAAAATGCCTGACTGTACTGAAAATCAATATGGCGTCCTTAAATCGTCCGGTAGAGGGCAGAAGACGTCAACACAGGAAGGTCAAATTTTTTGTAGCAATTCTGTGATACCATAGGCAACTTTTGATCACTATTACAATTGGAAATTCGAGAAAAAATGTTTTTTCGCTCCGATTCACTCCACCCTAATATATAGCCTACATTACATCAATGCAACACAACGTAATCATTACGGTAGTAGGCCTAAACGTAATACAACGTCTGTAAGGAACGTAGTAAAAATGCAGGACTATTAATTTCTTAACGGCAAGTACAAACTTAGTTAAATGCGATACTATGCAGCATACAAGTCATGCTGATCTAATTGCTGTAAAGTTGTGTATAATGAATAATTATCATATTGTCTAAATAGGTCTATATAGTTGAGCGTGTTGTAATACTGGAGAACGTAGAGAAAGTCTTTTAATGGCGCCAAGGGTTGTTCTAAATAATTAATATTTAATATTTTTGTACGCAATTTTATTCTGACAAGCAGCCAAGTTAGAACGCACCGATATTTTCGCTGAAGCTGGAAGCTGGGCAGATGAGATGGAAAAACCGGTGTTTTCAGTAAACCATATACTTGTGAAGTTTCGGAAAATTGTTTTAAAAAACACCACACAGGCTCTCGCTTAAAACCGGAAAGTTTGGAAGTATCCAGGACTGCCTAACAACGGAAAGAGAGGAAAAACAGACAGACAGACAGACAGATAAAGATACAGAGACAGACAGGCAGGCAGGCAGGCAGGCAGACAGACAGACAGACAGACAGACAGACAGACAGACTGACAGACACAGAGACAGAGACAGAGAAAGATATATATATATATATATATATATATATATATATATATATATAGAGAGAGAGAGAGAGAGAGAGAGAGAGAGAGAGAGAGAGAGAGAGAGAGAGAAATAGAAAGGCAGAAAGATAGAGAGAGACAGAGAGAAACAGATACAGAGACCCGACCGACAGAAGACAGACAGAAGACAGACAGACAGTGACAGAGAGAGAGACAGAAAGAGAGAGAGAGAGGAGAGGGAGGGAGAAAATAGCATACAGACAAACAGACAGACAGACAGGCAGACAGACACAGACAGAAGTAGCTATTGAGAAAGATATTTCTATTTGAGTGTGTATACGTGGGCGTGTGAATGTGTGTGTGTGTGCTCATGCCAGCTTTCCTCTGTGTGTGCGTGTGTGCGAAGGATGGATGGAGACGCCATGATACAAAACGCTCTGCAGCAACACCGCATTTAAAAGCGGAGAGTAGCGATCTTTTACAGAAATCCATCCATACGTCACCGGCGTTGACGTGGAGAGATGGAAGCGACGTCAACCGTTGAATAGGTCGACGTCAACGGGACAATAAGCATTCCTAATGCGCCATAGGCCAACCGTGGGCAACCAGCCACGGCGTCTCTGCAGTATACGGCGCTTCTACTCGGACCTGTTGGGAGGAGAGAGAGAGTTCAGACGATTACCCGTCCAATTTCCGGTCGAAGAAACTCGAAAGAGCGCCTTCGTCGTGGGAGAGAGGGAGTAGGTGAGAGAGAGAGAGAGAGAGAGAGAGAGAGAGAGAGAGAGAGAGAGAGAGAGAGAGAGAGAGAGAGAGAGAGAGAGAGAAAGAGAGAGAGAGAGACAGAGACAGAGACAGAGAGGGAGTGGGAGGGAGGGAGAGAGAGGGAGAGACGGGAAGGGAGAAGGGAAGGGAGTGGGAGAGGGGAAGAAGGCGTCATCTTTCGTCTATAATTGATGTTCTATGATGGTCACCGCGTCGTTCGTTCGTTCGTTCGTTGCTTGGTCCGATCCCTCTCCGTGATTAATTCCTCTCCGTTCGTCAGATGAGTAGCGTGTTGTGCTGACTCTGCAGACCAACGGCGGCGTCGTTCGCGTACACGGGTTCGGCGCCGCGATGGAAGCAGTTGCTACGGTAACCCGGATGCTGCTGCTGCTGCAGTCGCTGTCTAGCAACCGATGACGTCACGCTGGCGCCGTTTCCGGTTGAGTGAAGTTCGTCTTGTGGCTGCTGCGCAGGCGGCGGTGGCGACAGAGGGGTCCAGACCGGTTCCGGTTCGCGAAGCCTCGGTGGTTGGGGAAGGGTGAGGGTGTGGAGGCGAGACGAGAGGGTGAAGTGCTTGTCGTAGGTGCTGTAGCCGCCGCCGGGGTTTGACGGCGGGGTTCTGCCGGTCTGCCCCGATGACGTCAGCGGCCAGATGTTGGATGGCGTCACGGGAAGTGAATTGCGTAACGGTGTACGGTGATGGTGGCTGGGGGCTACTTCGTCGTCATTGCTGCTTCCATGGAAACCGTCGCCATAGAAACCCTCGGCCGATGAAAGACTTCTCCTCTCCTAAACAACGAAACACGACGTTAAGCTTGTTAGAACCATGCAGTTGATGCCAGAGCATCCACGTATTTACTACACTTTTCTCGATTAGTTCAATATACATGTAGTCCCTCGTTCGCAGACTACTATAAAGCAGCGGCTGGGCTTAGAATCTGGAATGGATTCCCTGTCGCGCGTATAGACGGCACACTACCATAGCCGGAGACCTGGGCGGAGATTGGGGGGGAGGGGAACGGAAAGACGCGAGATTTTTTGACGGACGAATAGCTCTGAGTGTCGCCGAAAAAATTTCCATTTTTTCCCGGCCAAAATTTCTGACGACCGGCGAAATCTCGACGAAATTTTCTATTTTCACCGACCAATAAATTGACGACCTTTTTTATAGTCGTGACGCTCAACGATTGGGGGGGGGGGGACAAATGCATGGGCCGTCCTCCCAACACCTCCATTGGGGGGACCGTCCCCCTATGTCCCCCTAGGTCTCCGCTCATGCACACTACTCTGTTCTTTTCTAAATTGAAACCTGCCTTATGGCCGTGGCTGGACTGGGAGCGCTTCAGAGAAGACCCTACACTTTCGACGACAACGCATGCACATGTTAACCAATCTATCCATCATAGCATGCGTTGTTGCGTCGATTATGATATCGGTTTAGGACTTGCTCAAGGTCCCTATGTATACGCGTCGGTTTGAGGTGGATTCGTACCCGCAACTGTAGTAGATATAATATTGTCTCTTTATCTGTCTCTGTCTATCTCTGTCTGTCTCTGTCTGCCTAAAGATGTCTCTGTCTGTCTCTGTCTGTCTCTGTCTGTCAGGTAAAGAGACAGATAAACAGAGACAGATAGAGCCATACATAGAGAGACAGAGAATGAGAGAACGAGACCGAGACCATGGAAGAAACATAGAAACAGAGAGAATAATAGTAATAATAACGACAATTTATATGGCGCCGTAACGCGGCCATACCGCTACAAGGGCGCCTAAACAGAGAGAAACAAAGTGGCAGGCAGAGACAGACAGACAGATAGATAATATATGTACATGCACATAAATATGCATGTATTAAAAAAAATATGCAATTATGCATTCATATACATTAAGCCTGCGTGTATACATATACATGTACTCAGGTTACTTCAAAAGCTCTTAAGTGCTGTAATATGCCGAGCAAATATCTGTCCAGGGTGACGACCTCTGTTGTCATAGACCCTGGTCAAATCGGATACATCCATCTCTCAAAAGTGCGAGGATGAACCTCCATTGTATATATATATGTATATATATATGCCTCCATGCATGTGGGTATATGTTTACTGTTTATTTATTTATATGAAGCACTCATACCAAGCGAGCTAATTGAGTAAATGAGAATCCCATGAAGGGACTTTTCACTCGGGATCGAGACGGAGTCATGCAAAGGCCAGCGTTAAA
>OX457045.1:14226326-14263826 GCA_949752735.1 Lumbricus terrestris | reverse complement strand
CATGCAATCATTTAAATAGCGTATTAAAAAAATATATTAGGTATTAAAATTATTATCACCAGCCAGTTGTACTAATAAAATTATTAGGGCGCTGTGTGATTAGCCACACTGGTTTGGTCTGTTACATATGTAGGCCTATATGCCGCATGCGACTATAAGTCTTGTGGTAAAACCGTGGGTCTGATTAGAACCAAGTCGATCCAGTTTGTTTGGAGGAATTGCAGTAAAATAATGGAGTTTCCTTTTAATTAAATACAAATGAAGATCCCTCTTTTAATTAAAGACAAATGAAGATCCCTCTTTTAATTAAATACAAATGAAGATCCCTCTTTTAATTAAATACAAATGAAGATCCCTCTTTCAATTAAATACAAATGAAGATCCCTCTTTTAATTAAATACAAATGAAGATCCCTCTTTTAATTAAATACAAATGAAGATCTCCCTTTTAATTAAATACAAATGAAGATCCCTCTTTCAATTAAATGCAAATGAAGATCCCTCTTTTAATTAAATACAAATGAAGATCCCTCTTTTAATTACATACAAATGAAGATCCCTCTTTTAATTAAATACAAATGAAGATCCCTCTTTTAATTAAATACAAATGAAGATCTCCCTTTTAATTAAATACAAATTAAGATCTCCCTTTTAATTAAATACAAATGAAGATCCCTCTTTCAATTAAATGCAAATGAAGATCCCTCTTTTAATTAAATACAACTGAAGATCCCTCTTTTAATTAAATACAAATGAAGATCCCTCTTTCAATTAAATGCAAATGAAGATCCCTCTTTTAATTAAATGCAAATAAAGATCCCTCTTTCAATTAAATACAAATGAAGATCCCTCTTTCAATTAAATGCAAATGAAGATCCCTCTCTTAATTAAATGCAAATAAAGATCCCTCTTTCAATTAAATACAAATGAAGATCCCTCTTTCAATTAAATGCAAATGAAGATCCCTCTTTCAATTAAATACAAATGAAGATCCCTCTTTTAATTATATGCAAATGAAGATCCCTCTTTTAATTAAATACAAATGAAGATCCCTCTTTCAATTAAATGCAAATGAAGATCCCTCTTTTAATTATATGCAAATAAAGATCCCTCTTTCAATTAAATACAAATAAAGATCCCTCTTTTAATTAAATGCAAATGAAGATCCCTCTTTTAATTAAATACAAATGAAGATCCCTCTTCAATTAAATGCAAATGAAGATCGCTCTCTTAATTAAATGCAAATAAAAATCCCTCTTTCAACTAAATGCAAATGAAGATCCCTCTTTTAATTATATGCAAATAAAGATCCCTCTTTCAATTAAATACAAATAAAGATCCCTCTTTTAATTAAATGCAAATGAATATCCCTCTTTTAATTACATACAAATGAAGATGCCTCTTTTAATTAAATACAAATGAAGTTCCCTCTTTCAATTATATGTAAATGAAGATCCCTCTTTTAATTAAATGCAAATGAAGATCCCTCTTTTAATTACATACAAATGAAGATCCCTCTTTCAATTAAATGCAAATGAAGTTCCCTCCTTCAATTATATGTAAATGAAGATCCCTCTCTTAATTAAATGCAAGTGAAGATCCCTCTTTTAATTAAATGCATTTAATCTTTCAATTAAATGCAAATGAAGATCCCTCTTTCAATTAAATGCAAATGAAGATCCCTCTTTTAATTAAATGCAAATGAAGATCCCTCTTTCAATTAAATGCAAATGAATATCCCTCTTTTAATTACATACAAATGAAGATCCCTCTTTTAATTAAATACAAATGAAGATCCCTCTTTTAATTAAATACAAATGAAGATCTCCCTTTTAATTAAATGCAAATGAAGATCCCTCTTTTAATTAAATGCAAATGAAGATCCCTCTTTCAATTAAATACAAATAAAGATCCCTCTTTTAACTAAATGCAAATAAAGATCCCTCTCTTAATTAAATGCAAATGAAGATCCCTCTTTCAATTAAATACAAATGAAGATCCCTCTTTCAATTAAATACAAATGAAGATCCCTCTTTTAATTAAATGCAAATGAAGATCCCTCTTTCAATTAAATGCAAGTGAAGATCCCTCTTTTAATTAAATGCAAATGAAGATCCCTCCTTTAACCAAATGCAAATAAAGATTCCTCTTTCAATTAGGCCTAAATACAATTGAAGGTCCCTCTTTCAATTAAAATGCGTAACTTAGGCAACTGCCTAAAGACCACTTGCAGTTTCTAGACGTGCGTAGCATTCCACTGTTCGAAAGAACGCGCTCAGCTGCCTCAGCAGGTCCACAGATGGGTCTACATTGTGCGACGGCGGGGCTAGTCTTTTTTTCTGTCGCTGGATCGATTAGGTGGCATCAGCAGACGTGCTTGTCAAAATGGGTTGACACGAGGTTTCAGTTTGATTGGCTTCGTTTTGTCAGTTGGCTTGATGCCGAGGTTAGGCTACCGCTGCTCTGTTTTGGCATGGATGGTTCATTTGGACTGGCATCGAGATTTCAACGGGATTTGCATCTGGGTTTTGTTTGGGTTGACTGAGGTTCCCGCTGTATCGGTGGTGAGGAGGTAAGTAAGGGTTTCAATTTCAGCTAAAGGGAGCTGTGTTTTTTCTGAGTATTCAGTTAATTGTCGTTGATTATGTATATCCTGCCAAAGAGAGACGGAGACAGAAAACAGAGAGAGGCGCAGAGAATGAGCCAGAGAGGGAGAAAAGATGCAGAGAGCTAGGAACAGACAGACAGACAGACATACAGACAGACAGCCAGACTGTCAAACCGAGCTGTCCGTGAATCTCTAAGGCGAGATACTTTTATCCGGTACGTTGCGTACCATGTCATATCCGTTGTTCCGTCATAATTATAATCCTTAGGAATTCGCCAAATGAAGACGAATTGCACGTCATCGGCTCTTCCCACAGAGGAGGGTCTGATACACGACGAGAAGTGCTTCGGATGAGGCGTGTAAGGTTACAACGACCGCAACTCTGCCATTTCTCTTCCATCGGTCGGTCTCTCGCACTGCCGTCGAACTTAATTGCGATAATTGCAACGCCTGCCGCCGACAGCGCCACTTTCATCGTCGATTACGTCATCGCCTGGTGCATCAACGATGAATTATCCACGCGAGCGTCCGCCGCCATATTCTGTCGATGTTTGTGTTTCTTGCTGTCTCGTCTTTTATTTTTTAATAATTATTTTCACGAGGGTCGGCACTTGGCAGTTGGTCCTGGATTCAGGATGCGGATTTTTTTAAAGCCGATGCGAATTATACTGATAATAAATGCGAAGCGATGTTTACCAGTGAATCATTTGGCGGCAAAAATCTTTCAGAAACATCCCAAACCGATGTTGCCTTTCAATATTCTTCATAACCAGTGGCGTAGGCAAGGGGGGGTTTCGGGGGTCAAAACCCCCCCCATTGGCTCCGGAAAAAGTTTTTTTTAAAGGTTAATTATCCATATAAGTAAGAAAAAATAGCAAAAAACATGGTATCCGGCCATAAACCCCCCCCCCATTGAAAATTCCTGGCTACGCCACTGTTCATAACTTTCATGTCCCTGACTTTCTTTCTTTTTTTAGTTCCACGTGTGTCGTCTTTCCAATCTGAATATTTTGTTTCTTTTTCCTCTGTGTTTCATTCTAATATTTTGTCTGGGTTTTGTTATAAACATGCCATGGTTTTTGACCATCTCAAGAACATCTGATTCAACGCAGCGAATGAGTTTGTTGATACTCGATAGTGACCTGGGCTCAGATTTTAATCAACGCTTTCGAAATTTTCGCGATGACAATAACAACGTTGAACCTTTTTGTATCTCTTCCTTAGAAGAAAGAGGAATAGGAATGGGAGAAGATAGGCGAATAGGAGTAGAAATAGGAACTCTGTTATTTCTTTCTATCACTCCTAGAACTCTCCTTCATGACCTAATTCTAGACGCAATTCATTGTGCAATGTCATCAGCGAATTTTTAACGGAACACAGTCCTCTTCTACATCATCCTTCTCAGTGAATCTCATCCTTTAATTCTTTCTTGTTGCCTTTGTTTCCTGTGGATATGTTCCTGTTCCTACTCCTATTCGTCTATCTTCTCCCATTCCTATTCCTCCCACATCTGCTTCCATCCTGCTCCTCATTCCATTCCGCTTAATCGTCCTCCGCATACTCCCCTTCCCTAAATTCCTCCCTTCATCTCAAATTCTTCCACTTTCTGCACTTCGTCCCTTTCTTCCTCGAACGACTGCCGCTACATCCTCCCCCTCTCTTCCTCGGCGGCAGATAAGAAGCTAATTGTGGTCAGAGCCTCTGAGTCCGTCGTCTGATGACTTTTGTCCTTCGATGTTTCTTTACTAGCACAGTCTCCAGGGCACATTCCTTTTCCCAGCAACCGCCACCATTCACCCCATCCCTCCTTCTCTTCCTACCTCCCTCTCTCCCGCCTCCTTCCTTCCTGCCTTCCGTCTTCCCCGGTCCAGAGACAAATTCGTCGCCGAAGCTGTTATGGCGTCATTAATTTTTCATCGTTTTGCGCGTCTCTTAATTAAACACTCGTCGTCGTCGTCGTCATCACCGTCGTCGTCGTCGTCGTAATTCGATCGATAAGTAAAACCGTTTCCCTATCTTCGCTCGCCAGTCCGGCTCCTCGTCTCTCTCTCCTCCGCTATTCCTCTCCATCCTCCTCTCTTGCCGATTGATTCTGCCCTTGTTTCTGACCCTTTAGCAAGCCTTCCTTCATTCCTCCCCTTGTCCTAGGGCCTCCCTAGGCTGTAGCTCCACCGTGCATGCTGTCCTCCCGAGTTCGCGTCATCCGTCTGCTAGCCTGTGATGCTAAAATTTCCACTCAACCAATTCATTCCTACTTTCATTCCTTCTTTCTGTCCAACTATCCTTCCTTTTGTCCTTCTCTTCCTTCTGTCCTTCATTTTTTCAGCCATCCTTGCCTCCTTCTCTACGTTCGTTCGTTCCTTCCTTCCTTCCTTTCTTCATTCTTTTAAGTCAGTCAATCAATCAGTCAGTTAATTCATCGGCCATGTGCAATCTGCCTTTCTTCAGCTGCTAGCGTTCGATCCTCTTTATCATAACCTTTTCCAGTGAGTAACTGAATGACTGAAACAACCAGCTAGTGAGTGAGTGAGTGAGCGAGCGAATAATTGAGTAGCCTATGTAATTGAGTGAGTGCGTGAGCGAGGAGTAGTTGATTGATTGAGTGAGTGAGTGAGTATGTAAGTGCGCAGGCGAATAATTGAGTAAACGAGTGGGCGAGTGTGTAATTGAGTGAGCGCGTGAGCGAGGAGTGATTGAGTGAGTGCGTGAACGAGAAGTGCTTGAGTGAGTGAGTGATTTAGTGAATGAATGAGTGAGTGAGTGAGTGAGAGCGAGTGATCGACTGGTTACTTGGGCGAATATGGGTGGGTCACGGTGGGTGTAGGTGGGAAGACGGGTCGGTCGGTTAAGTCCAGCTCTGTTATTTCCTTTTGGTCTTCACCCTCTTCTAGAAAATCCATTCTTCCTGCTTCGACGCCTTTGCCTAAATTCCTCACCGTTCCTTATTCCTTTCTCCTCAGAGGATCATAAAATATCTTACTCTTTGTCTCAGCTCGTCCTGGTTTTTCCTCGTCCACACATTCTCTGTTTTCGTCCTGAATTTATCTTCTCTTATTTTTCAATTCAATTGGTTTCATTCATTCATTCGTTCTGTGAATTGATATTGCGCCTCTTCGAGATACCTACTGAGAAGTGCTCGCAGCCCAGTAGCCTATTTGCAGCCAAAGAAGAATGATTTGAAGGACTTATGAAAAGCAGGTGAGTTTAACCTAGGCATAAATCGCAGGTCTAGTGGGAGGCCATTCCAGTTGCAGGACTCACAATAAAAACGGTTCGACGACACGGGCGTATTTACTATTTAGGGGTGCTGTTACGAATTCAAAGCCTTCAAATAAGATATTTCCGAATTTTTTTACTTATTCTGTGTATTTTTTTGCGGCCATGCCCGTTGGAAACCCAGCTATTTGTCTGACTACTCCCTGCTCAACGCTGCCTAATGGAAATAAGTGCACCCCGACGAAAAACTCCCCTCTGGCGGAAGAGCGAATAGTTCGACGGGCTGCGAGGTCAGAGGCAGGTCAGCAAAGATCAGGCGATTAAGATGTATGGCGCAGTCAAGAGGACAAGTGCGGAAACTCGGTATGGGAGATGCGCCGAGAAACAGGGAGCCAGTGAAAAGTGGATTCTGCATGCATAATAGTCAGAGACAGAGGTATATTTTGGTAGACGGTCGATAGCATCTGAACGGTTTAGTTGAACTACTGCCTATATATATATATATATATATATATATATATATATATATATATAATTAATGACTCCCACCTGTTGGCTCTTCGACTGTATTCTACAGGCGTTTGAAAATTATTTACTTCAATTCAGGTTTTTTTAAACGTGCAGTTGTACACAAAATGTGCAGTTCTAAATGGATTTGTGCAGTTGTAGAAGCACTTCTGTACAGTTAAAACTAGCAAAAAATGGTTATTGTTCTCCGATTGGAAGTAATTTACCTTGGAGGATGGGAAGGAAAAGAAGGGGTTGTGCAGTTCTAAAAATTCCTTAAAAACAACCCTGCTTCAATTCTATGTTTCTGTCATTAGGTAGCGTGTCCGATGAAGCGCTATTTAAATATGTGATTGTGGCTGCAATTGTATAAATCCCTTTATCCCCCTTCGATAGGCCAACTTCATTCCCATCCTCCCATCCCATCCCCATTCCCATCCCCATCCCCATCCCGCTCCTTGTCCTGCTCTTCATCAACTTCTGCGCACTCTTCTTTGCATTCTTATTCCTATAGCAATCCTCCTTTTCGCCATCTGCGCTTTAAAAAAATTCTTCTTCGCATTGTCCTTTGCATTGCTGCCTCCCTATTCTTCCCATTCTTCTTCGCATTCTTACTCTTCTTATAGCATTCCACCTCTTTTCGTCCTTTGCATTTTTGCATTCTTCTTTGCCTTCTCATTCGCATTCTTCTTTGCATTCCTCGTTTGCACATTCTTCTTCGTATTTTCATTCGCATTCTCCCTCGCATTCTTCATCCGCCTTCCCATCTTTGCAGACTGCAGCGTAGTTCTGTCGATAAGATCTGCAAACGACGTGTCACCAACAATCGTCCGCAGCTGGCGTCAACCTTCTGCAGGTTTCTCTCATCCCTCTTCTCCGCCCGCCTTCTACACCCTCTCCACTTACCATCCCTACCCATCCCAACAACTCCTTTCTCCTCTCATAACTCCCTGCCCCCTCCCTCCATCCGGAGCGATGATCTATCGAGTCAACCGTGGACTTCCGCCTATACATGTATTTTCCCTCTGTCTTCGTTGGCGAATATTCCCTCTTCCTTCCAAAGCTTAGCACTGTTCGGCAACGATGAGGAGCCACAAGCGGAAAGCCACAAATTTAGCCATGGATGTATGCAAAGCCATATGTTTCAAGCTTTAGACATACACAGAGACACCAATCTACACGCACACAGCAGACCAGCCAGACATAGACAGACGACCCGCGGAGACGACGTGACCATAGCATATATTATGACAAGGACTCCACGTCTTATTAGCAGGCCACATGGAGGGATGTATAATTATTATGGTAGGTGTGGCATGAAATAGAGGAAGAAACGAGAGAGAAAATAGACATACACAAAGCAAGAACATACATACAGATAGATAGACAGATGATATATATGGATGGATGGATGGATGGATGGGGATGGATGGATGGGTAGATATAGAGAGATAGACAGATAGACGATAGACAGATTAGGCAGATTGACAGATTGACAGATAGATAGATAGATAGATAGATAGATAGATAGATAGATAGATAGATAGATAGATAGATAGATAGATAGATAGATAGATAGATAGATAGATAGATAGATAGATGATAGATAGATAGATAGATAGATAGATAGATAGATAGATAGATAGATAGATAGATAGATAGATAGATAGATAGATAGATAGATAGATTGATAGATAGATAGATAGATAGATAGATAGATAGATAGATAGATAGATAGATAGATTGATTGATTGATTGATTGATTGATTGATTGATTGATTGATTGATTGATTGATTGATTGATTGATTGATTGATTGATTGATTGATTGATAGACAGACAAATGACAAATTCTTTGTCTCGATATTAAATCTGTTCTGCCTGACTACACACCCACACAATATCCGAATAGAAAACCGACTTCCAACTGACCACAGGTCAACTCTTTGTGGGATGTCCACAACAAGTGACCCGTTATAGCCTACATTCTATTGTCCCTTCTCATTCGAATTTTATGTGTTACCCTTTACATAGCCGACTGACCTTCGTGTGATCAAACGAAGTGCAAGGCTTAATGTAACTGATCCACCAGTCTTTGATATTGACGCGCCAGGAAAAATACTCAAATAACAACCAACGCTGTCTATGATTGTGTCGTGTGGTGCCAGTCTAAATCTTGGACAAACGGAGGGCACCGACGCTATTCAATCCTAGTTTTACACACGGTTTCTTTGTTACTAACACAGTAACTAATTGTTTCCTGTCTGGTGGTAGTTTTTAAGGCACATGTGGCTGCATTGAAATATCTATAGAACTATTTGGCTGCTGTCCGCGTTAGACATTGCATCTCTTTCATTAACTCCACCCTCTAGCGCAGGGGTTCTCAACCTTTTTCGTCCCGCGACACACTTAAACTTGCTATCAAATTTGGCGACACACCATTCAATCGTCTTATGTAAATGTCGTAAAAATATAAATATTGTCAAAGTTAAACATGTCTATTTATTTCAAATTTGCTCTCAAACTTATTTATCCTTCTAAAATGCTAAACTGCTGACAGTTTAATAAATGAAAATGAGTATATTGAATTTCTTTCCAATTTTTAAGATTCTAAAATTCTAAATTATTCTTCTGATCCCAATCTATAGTCGTTTCTACAACTCGACGTCAATTTAGTCACCTAATTACTAAGACCTTGTAGTCCAAACAGTTAATGTAAATGTGTAATCGCATATTTATATAGCGGCTGTCTTATGGCCTCGACCCTGAGGGTGAGATCCTTCACCACCGCTACTCCACGTTTATATTGCGACCGAGCCACCCGCAGTAAAGATCCGAGAAATTAATCTCTGATAAACCGACTGGGATCTTTGTTCTTGAATTTTTCTTTAGATCATAATATTAAGACGCGGTTCCACAGTTTTTGTAAGTGCAACTCGTAAGCATGCAAGTTTGTTCCGATTTTTGTTCTTTATGTTGATCATCTGAGACAAGCCCTGTTCAGATAAGTAGGAGCCATGAAAGGAAACCAGTTCCTTGATAGCTTTGCTTGCAAGTGATTTGTAATGTTCTTCGTTGTACGTCTTTGTCCAAAACTGAGTTCTTGATAATTGCTTATACATGTCCTTCATTCACACTGCAGCTCAACAAGTGTTTCCTGTTCATTGTTGTTCAATTCTGCTCCATTGATGTTTTCTCTGAGGAATGGGTTCAACATCCACCTTGTCTTCTTAATATCAGCATCTGAAGAGGATGGCTAAATTTACGTTTTCTTACCCATAAATTTTTCCTTTTCTATTGCTGACTTAGCCTAGGTTAACGGGTAAAAGTTTTCTAACAGGTGCGATCCCAAACGTGTCTACATAGGTCCTATGTCATATCCGTTGAACATAAACGTCATAACTACCCCAGACCGCTGTAAAATAGATAGATAAATAGAGCGCAACAAATTCTCATTGCAGTCATCCGCTAAACTTATAAATTACCTGTAGGTAAAGGAAGTCAGTGTATACATAGGCTACAATACATCTGGCTTGGTGCCAGAGCTCAGCTTGCTAAGATCGACATGGAGCTCCTCTGCACTTTGTTTCCGGATATCCATTTCTCTTCCATTGTTCGTGACTTGGGTTTCACTCTGGACCCTGTTCTTTCTTTCTCGGACCATATTAACCGTGTCTCGCGAACATGTCTCTATCATCTTCGCAAGCTGCGTACCATCCGGCATCCACTTTCCCCGCAAGCTGTTAAGACGCTTGTTCACGCCTTGATCTGTTCTAGGGTTTGACTTTGGGAACTTTTCATACGCCGGTCTTTCTTCTCTCAACCTCTCTAAACTTCAGACAATACTCAATGCTGCTGCTCGCCTAATTGCTGGTCTTCCCAAGTTCTCCCACATTTCAGTCTTTATTCGGGACACTCTTCATTGGCTTCCTTTACCACAACGCATTGAGTTCAAAATTTTGACACTTATGCGCAATTATCTTCTTGGGGCTGCTCCCTCCTACCTCCGTTCTTTCTGTATTCAGGTCTCCTCTCTCCCCGGTCGCTCTGCCCTTCGTTCGGCAGCTAATGGCCTCCTTGTTGTTCCTCGCATGCGTGGGGCTACTGCCCAGTCCAGGAGCTTTGCCTATGTTGGCCCCTCCTGCTGGAACCGTCTTCCACATAAACTACGTCTTGAGCTTCTCAGCCTCTCTCTCCCCCTCTGTTTAGGAAGCGCCTGAAGACTATACCATTCGTTAGCGGCAGTGCTAACTTTGGGTCGGGAGCGCTACTGAATCTGTGAGCGGTGCTATACAAGTGTTCAATTACAATTACAATAATGCAGCCTACAAACAACGGACGTGTGCTGTGAGAATTTAGTGGACTGGTGTTATTTAGGATTATTTCGTGTAATCATTGGCCTACTGCGTTGTGTCAGTTTGGAAAAGAAACGAAGATAATTTTATTATCATTATTATTAATTCGCGACACACCAATTCTTCGCGACACACCAGCGACACACCACTTTTACGCGACACACCGCCGGTCAAGTCGCGACACACCAGTGTGTCGCGACACACCGGTTGAGAACCCCTGCTCTAGCGGACGACTTTTTTGGATGACCTCTAACTATAGCCACAAGGCACAAGCTACAGGAACCGAGTGACCACCAATCAAACTGTATACATGGTGTGATTATAATGCGCTTGTATACATTCTAGGATGCTTTACACACAATGTCATAATACAAAATTGTCAAAGTTCAGCATGAATGCAAACAGCTCAAAGCAGGTGCAGCTTTAACTGTTTCCTAAAAGCAGATTGAGTTTTTATTGTTTGAATTGATGCTATATATAAATATATATTGCCAGATATATATATATATATATATATATATATATATGGCAATAGTAATGGTAATTGCAAATTTTTGTAGCGCCAATTCAAGCGAGACTCGTCCTGCAGAGGCGCATAATATTTACTACCGTGTGACAGCTGTGTTGGTATACACAAGTGTCTGAGTGTATGGATTATAGACGTATACGCCTTTTTAAGTATACAGACCGATTTGATAGATGATAAAATAGGAATATTTTTTAATTAGCCAATTACAAATTATTCTTATTTTATCATCTATCTAAATATATATATATAATTATATATATATAAATGCATGATATTTTCTTTATACATACATTGCTAGTACCTTTTTAATGTACATTTTTAACGCTTGCAAGGTCAGAACGAATTGTGCGAATCCAGGACCAGATCAGTCAGTCGATAGGTCTACCAGTTATGCTCTATTCCATTATGCATAATATTGCTGTAGCTGTCTTTTTTTCTTTTATATATATATATATAAAATGTATAGATATATAATATGCTTGTACTTAAAAGGCGCATACCTCTATAATCCATACATTCAGACACTTGTGTAGCAACACAGTTATCACATGGAAAATCCCCCCACCCAACCCCACCCCTTTCTTTAATTGGTTATTTGCTGTACGCATTCTGGTGTACAATGCAGACAAGGTAATAAACGTAGGCTACGTCATCTACAGAGCTGATTGTAAGTAAGTAAGTAAGTAAGTAAGTATGTATGTACTTTATTGAAGCGCCTGCAAACGCAATGCGTGGGAACATCAAATAAGAACAATCTAAGTGAGCAAAATCATAAAAAATGATCATAATGTGCAATTGAATAATCATCATAAATGAAGCCACTAGACATAATCGACATCTTTGAAGCTGTGTGAGTACAAAGTCACTTGAGAAGCGACAATTTAAAAAATAACACACAGTCATATAGACATATAATATAATATATGCATATGCACATTTTAAACTTATTTATTTATTATGCCATGTGGTGGTAGCCTACGTCAAGTCACATCGCATTACAACATTACGACGTTGCATTGAGTATAAGCATATATCGCCTAATATTCGATGCTATTACAGGGGGCCTGAATAATTCAGCACGTAATTATATTCTGGCACGTTGTTCTTGCTCAATTATGACTGGAATATATTTGCGGGTCGTAATAAATGATGGCGCAGCGTACTAAGGTTGACTGTATAACGTAATGGACGCCTGCATTATCAATCGCAGGCTTTTGCAAGCAGTCGGTATTGGATGGTTGACGACGACGACGGGGGAGTGGGGGGTGTGAGGGTGGGGGGGGGGGGGTAGGGCACTATTCTTCAGGGACAGCTGTGTGGGAAGTGCTTACGCGGAAAGGCTTTCAGCGGAAATAATTACACGAATTCGCTGATAGGCGGTATGTCTTCCCGCACAATGGAACAACACTGGAGTTGGTGGTAATACCACTTAGAATGGCTCGTCTGATCTAGATGCATGCACTTTGAAGCCCACCAGTGGTATAGAAGCAGGAAGGAGGATGGGGGACGCCGTGACGGGGGGTTTGGACGAAGATCGGACGCATCAGTTCTTCAAGTGTGAGAGGAGCTCAAGTAAGTAATTGTTTTGTTTTTGTCCCACACCAAATACATATTTTAAGAGAAGATAAGATGATAGGGTAGGATAGGATAGGATCGGGTCGGGTAGGGTAGGGTAGGGTAGGGTAGGGTAAGGTAAGGTAGGGTAGGGTAGGGTATGGTAGGGTAGGGTAAGGTAGGGTAGAATGGGATCGGATAGGATAGGATGACAAGATAAGATAAGAATATTCGTTAATTGTCCAATTGCTATCCGCATTTGGTGTACAGACGATGATGACCTCAACTACTCCGACTATAGCATGCGTGAACGAAGGTTAAAGACAATATCAGTGTGTATAGTTGTACAGTGTACAGTACTGTACACACAATCACACACATAGGGATAAAGACTGACAGACAATAGACAAATTGACAACAGCGAACAACAGATAAACTCAGGGTGAGAATTGCCGGGGGGGTTGGGGGGTTTCGACCCCCAGTCTTTCTTAGAGCCCCATGTTGAAGTATGTTTTTTACACCCCAATTCCAAGTGGATAATGGTCCAACCCCCCCAGTTATTTTTCCACAATTCTCACACTGGATAAACTAGTTCTTATTGAATGCATCTTTGTATGTATGAATTTGAACTACGTAAGGCCTACATTGCACATATGTTTGCATATTGAATGTATGTATGAATGCATGCTTGTAAACCCGTATATGTAGATATCAGCGTACGTGCGTGTGTACCGTGTACGCATGCATGATCTACGTTTCTCGTTCCATCATTTCCGTTCCAACGCACCGCACATAGCAGCGTGAGTGCAGATCCACTGCCTGCGGCGGCGGCGCTATATAAATGTCCATCCTGATTCATATTGTCTTGGACGCCTTTTAACAGTTGTCGTCGTCGTTGTTCATATACAAAACAATAAAGCAATCACATGATGATGATATGATCGATGCCTGCGTTCATCAGATACGCGATCACTTGACGGACGGCGCTCATTCGACGGAAAATCGAAACGTCATCCACGTGCGTTGCCTCCACCCATCCAAACGAAAATCTGATAGCAATTGTTGGCATGGTTACTACTATCGTGCAGTACACGACGTCTGTCCATGTTAGACAACTGCGCCATCTTATCTGTGTGCCCGGTTTCCATGGAGATAATGAATATTCGTGTTTGTGACGACGTCATCGCTGTTTATGGATCTTCGGAAAAGATGGCGGATGGTGATCATTGTTTAAGGACATCAAGGGAAGTTTAGAATTTTCGATGAATGCTTTGACCTCGCCATTTTCCCTTTTCCAGGCTTGGGACTAGCACTACCCAAAGGCGGATACAGAAATTTTCGAAGGGGGGGCAAAGTCCTATGGAACTACTCATGGAAGGGGGGGGCACGTCTACTTTCCGAGCAAAATAGCTGGTCAAAAAAAGAAATTTCTAAATGGGGCCTTGGCCAGATTGGCCCCCCCTGGATCCGCCCCTGGCACTACCTATAGCACTGGTATCAATACCGAGTAGCAGCGGCGTTTTGTTGCGAGTTACAGGCGAGCTTAGGCCAGGGAGCGTGTTTGTCGTAGCTGATTTGTACCAAAATTTTGCTGCGTGTTTAGCCACATGCATGATACCTTCTACTGATTGCCTGTCCATCCTCAAACGTAGGGGGGAGTCGCCAGCAGCGGTCCCACGCGAACACGTAGAGCCCATCCAATGAATTCCATCTGATTGAATTTAAACAATTTAACTTTCATTCTGAACTGCTTGGTGGGAATTACATCTTATAACAGACTCACTCAGTGTAGAAACTGAATGCATAAAAAGATAAGCGCCTGAACACTCCCCACTTTTCTTGACTGTGCTGACCAAAAGGTGGCAGGACGGCGTTCAGATTTGGAACTAAGTGCCTGGACACCGTTCATGACCGTCCAGTTACACTGTGCTTGTACTTCTATTCTTCGACTTAGATCCCTTCGTTATCCGGGTTGGCCCTCCTACTACTCACTTCAGATACTTTGCCCTGTAGCAGACAGAGCTGGGCTAGTCAGCCGGACTCCATTTGTGGTCCGCAAGATCTTAAGAATCTATTCTATTTGATAGAGGGTTCTCTTTGTCAGGTCGGTATGCGCCATTCCTCAGGGTTGAGCTTTACATGATCTCACTTATAGCCATTTTATGTTATAGCAATTTAAGGTAAGAAACAGGCCAATGAGAACGTGAAAATGGTTAGCCTACTATGAACCGAACTCACATGTATGATACCAATATGCAGAACAGTCTTTCCGCTTTTCATATGACATTCTATTGGTTTCAAAATCTCGAAATCCTTTCCAGTTTAAAGGCTCTACGTAGATCCGATCTCAGACGAAGTCTTCAAGAGGCACTTGCCCTTATATTGGACCTCCGCCATCAGCTCGCTCGTCCTTTCTCTCTGTACTCTTTCCTAATCTCTCTGTCGACTCAGATCCTGACTATTCTCAAAGACTTCAACTGAGAGAGGCGCTTTATAAATAGTGACATACAATACAACACAATGCTGCTGAGCTGATGATCGTGCCAACGGCAAAGAAATCGGATTTTGCAACGGGGAAAGTAACGGAGTCGTCGGCAGTGGGTAGGTAGGCTGACCCAGAACCTGCACTATACTAACTACTGTCGACGCGCGTACATATAAACTGGCAACCGCTCCAACGGAAATTACATGCACGACCTCCCTTCGTTTAGGGTCACGCCTGAACGGACATCGGGCGCCGGAGAGTCGCCAACTGGCCTTTGTTGTCGGCAGACGACTAACTGTAGAGGCGACGGGTAAAGGGCGGGCCAGCGAGGAAGTGAGGATGAAGAGAGGGAGTGGAATTGGGAGGAGAGGATATATAGAGATGGATAAAAAGAATGGAAGGATTTAACGCAACGGAGTTGGAAGAGAGCCGGAAGAGGGGTGATGCGAGTGAACGAATTGGAGTGAAAAGAATGGGAGAAATAGATGAGGGTGGAAAAAGGGGGGTCATAGTGCGAGCATACATGGGATGAGGAACTTGAGAGATGGTAAGATGAGATGGGGAATAGGTGTGGGATGTGGAACTTGAGAGATGGTAGGATGAGATGGGGGATAGGTGTGGGATGTGGAACTTGAGATATAGTAGGACGAGATGGGGGATAGGTGTGGGATGTGGAACTTGAGAGACAGTAGGATGAGATGGGGGATAGGTGTGGGATGTGGAGCTGGAGAGACAGTAGGATGAGATGGGGGATAGGTGTGGGATGTGGAACTTGAGAGACAGTAGGATGAGATGGGGGATAGGTGTGGGATGAGATGGGGGATAGGTGTGGGATGAGGAACAACAAGAGGCTGAGAATAGAAACGGTAGAAACAAGACGAATGAGATGCGAGATGATGAGGCGGGAGAGGAAAAGGCGATCAATATTATAATCTGAGACAAAAAGAAACAAGAGTCGGGGAAGAGTCTGGAAATGAGGAGTGAAATACTCGGAGGAGTTTAGATAAAGGAACGAAAATTGTCGGCTGGACTGATTATTCAGAGTCGGTCGGAGTTATCTGATGAACTGTCGGCGGTTAAATTGGACAGAGAAAGAGAGAGACAGACAGACAGACAGACTGGTAGGCAGGCAGGCAGACAGACTAGTAGGCAGGCAGACAGACAGACAGACTGGTAGGCAGGCAGACAGACAGACTGGTAGGCAGGCAGACAGACAGACTGGTAGGCAGGCAGACAGACAGACTGGTAGGCAGGCAGACAGACAGACTGGTAGGCAGGCAGACAGACAGACTGGTAGGCAGGCAGACAGACTGGTAGGCAGACAGACGGACTGGTAGGCAAGCAGGCAGACAGGCAGACAAGACAGACATACACACAGACACACAGACACACAGAAATGCGGACAGATAGAATGGATGGATGGACAAAGAAACAAAAGAAGGTAGACAAGATGAATATAAGGGAAAGAAAGAAGAAAGGAAGGAAGGCACGAAGGCAGGCAAGCAGATAGGCAGAAAGGAGTGAAGAAAGGAAGAAAGGAAGGAATGAAGAAAGGAAGGTGGGATGGGTAGATGAACGGAAAGAAGGCTTATAACAGGAGGGGCAGAAAGAAGGGAATGAATGCCGAATGATGCATTAAAGGACATGAAGGAATGACTATTAGATAGGTCATCGAACGGACAAAAACAGACAGACAGACAAAGACATGCATAGACTTTGAATTGAGAGACAGACAGACAAACAGACACACACACACACAGATAGACAAACAAAGACATGTATAGACTTTTGAATTGAGAGACAGACTACCTTCTTTTGCTTCTTTGTCCATCCATCCATTCATCCATTCTATCTGTTCGTCTTTCTGTGTGTCTGTCTGTCTGTCTGTCTAGTCTGGCAGACAGACAAATAAACAGACAGACAGACAGACAGACATACAAAGACAAGTATAGACTTTTGAATTGAGAGACAGACAGACAAAGAGACAAACAGACAAGCAAACAAATACATGTATAGACTTTTGAATTGAGAGACAGACAAACAAGCAGACAGACAGACAAACAGAAAACATAGCGCACAAACCGATGGACTGATTTGTTTTTCCGCTTGCGGGCCAGCAGTTGGACGAGAATGGACAGACGCACAGAAAGACAGGCAGGCAGGCAGACAAGCAGGCAGAGACGCACGCATACCCAGACAATCCATCGGGAACGAAAAGCGAATGTCAAAGGTTGGAGCTGCAGGGTCGATATATGAAGTTATCGCCTCCGTTCTTCTCCCCATTTCCTAGCAAATGGATCCAAATCAGCTTTTATGCTTCGGCTAAGCGAATGTATTACTCCAAAGTGCTACAGTCGGCGGACACACCGCACAAACGACTGACAAACTATGCAGAGGATGACGCCCAAGCTTTCAGACATTTCTCCAATCTAATAGGACTCCTTAAGGAAACATTTAGCACCGGTGGGGTGTTGCTTTTGGCCCTGGGCGAAAGAGGCTCTAGAAAAATGTTGCCTTTGGTTCACGTGTTCCATGACGTCAGAGAGCAGATATAAAGTTTAAATGCATAGCGCTAAGTAAATGTGAGAAATAGCATATCGTTGATTTCATTGACCCTATGTATACATGCACCGTGAAACCAGGTTCCACCGTGAAACCAGGTTCCACCGTGAAACCAGGTTCCACCGTGAAATCAGGTTCCACCGTGAAACCAGGGTCCACCGTGAAACCAGGTTCCACCGTGAAATCAGGTTCCACCGTGAAACCAGGGTCCACCGTGAAACCAGGGTCCACCGTGAAACCAGGTTCCACCGTGAAATAAGGTTCCACCGTGAAACCAGGGTCCACCGTGAAACCAGGTTCCACCGTGAAATCAGGTTCCACCGTGAAACCAGGTTCCACCGTGAAACCAGGTTCCACCGTGAAACCAGCTTCCTCTTTCAACGCGTTCCTCCTCATTAACTGGTGATTGGCCAAATGCCTCTTTTTGCTGTCTCAATACAACTCTTTTCTCTCTCTTGGTCTTACGTACTAGTGCGCATCTTATTGGTATGCACTGTGAGAGCGCTATATAAATGTGCAGATACAACACAATACAATGCAATACAATGCAATACAATACATTGCAGTGCTATACAATACAATACAATGATATGCAATGCAATGCAACACAATACATTGCGATACAATTCAGCATAATACAATGCAATGCGATGCATTGAAATACAATACAATATAATGCAATACATTGCAATACAATGCAATACAATACAATACAATGCAATACAATACAATACAATGCTATGCAATGCCATGCAACACAATACAATGCAATAAAATGCAACATAATACAATGCCATGCACTGAAATACAATACAATGCAATGCAATACAATATAATGCAACACATTAAAATACAATGCAATACAATATAATACAATACAATACAACACAGTACCTGTCGGCTGAGATGGTCCAGGTTGTTATTCGTGGCCGTGGCAGCCGAGTGGAGGACGAGAGGTCGTTTGATGGGAGTGCCTTCCGCCGACGACCCTCCTCCACCGCCACCTCCTCCTCCATTGTTCCTGGATCCCGCCTGGAGCATCCTCAGTCCCTCCGGTCGACCGGCGGACACAGCCTCCTTCTCCAGCGGATGCTGGAGCGAGTGCGAGTTCCTCGGTCGGATGATCATCAGCCAGAGGACGAGAACGACGACGACCAGGAGGCAGCTGCTCCCAACGACGACGACGACGATGACGACTGGATGTGGTAGAACATCCGTCGAGGAGGACGCCTCGGAGAACGGGATGGAACGGTTGACGACGATGTTCAGCTGAGCGGAGGTGAACTGCTGCGGGTGTCCGTGGTCCTCGGCGACGACGTGCAGGCGGTAGACGTGGTAGTGGACGTCGAAGAGGACGCGGTTGACGAAGACGCTGCCGAGGATGGGATCCAGGTGGAACATTCCGTCGTCGTTGCCGCTCTGCAACCGGAAGCTGATCTTCGAGTTGAGGTCCTCGTCGCGGTCCTTGGCCTGCAGGGTCGTCAGGACGAGACCGACGGGGACTCGACTGGACACGTGGAGGGTGTTGTTCGACGGGGACGGGAACTCGAAGACGGGGGAGTTGTCGTTCTCGTCCTCGACGTAGATGACCAGCGAGGCCGAGCTGGTCAGCGGGGGAGTGGCGGCGCGGTCTATGGCGGCGACGGCCAGGTGGTAGATGGGCTGGTCCTCGCGGTCGAGCTTGCAGCGGGTGAAGATCGTTCCGTTGAGGTGGTCGATGTGAAAGCAGTCGGTCGCCTGGTTCTCCTGGAGGAAAGCGTACTCGACGACATTGTACGGTTCAAGGTCACGGTCCACGGCCGACGTCTCTCCGACAAACGCCCCAGGGTCCTCGTTCTCTCGAACGCTGAACGAGTAGCTGGACTGCGTGAAGATGGGACTCTCGTCGTTCACGTCCTTGACGCCGATGACCACGAGCGTCGATCCAGTCTTCGGTGGACTTCCGCCATCGATGGCCTGCACGTGGAAGCGGTAGAAGTTGACCTCCTCGCGGTCGATGACGTGCCTGGCCATGACGAGACCTCGCGGACTGACGGCGAACGCCAGCGACATCTGACCGGTGATTTCGAACTGGATCCTTCCGAAGTCTCCGTCGTCGTCGTCCGTAGCGTTCAGCTGAACCACACCCTGTCCTTTCTGGTTGTTCTCGAAGACGGAGACGCGGTAGACTGGCTCCGAGAAGATCGGACTGTTGTCGTTTTCGTCCAGTACGTTGACGACCAGAGACTTGACGGTGCGCTGCTGCGGGGTACCGTAATCGATGCAGGCGAGGCTGACGTTGAAGACGGCGATCATCTCGCGGTCCAGCGGTCGAGCAGTGAGGATCTGGTACTCGGTCTCCGACTGCTGGACGAGGGACCGCTTCACAAGCGTGAAGAAGTCATCCTCCAGGGAGCAGCTGACGGTCCCGTTCGACCCAGCGTCCGGATCGAAGACGGTGACGTGAGCCACGAAGGTCCCGATCGGTGAGTTCTCAGGAACGGACGCCCAGTCCGATCCAACCGCCGCAAGGGTGTTGACTGTAATCTCCGGTCTGTTATCGTTCGTATCCTCGACGCTCACGAGGACGGTGACATCAACCGGATGCGAGTCAGGTCCCTGGTCCTCAGCGGTAACGATCAGCTGGTAGGCGCTGACCTGTTCTCTATCAACATCCTGCTTCAGCGTGATCGCACCAGTCACGTTGTCGATGGCGAACACGTGACCGTAGAGCGCGTGCGTCTGACCCGTGAACCCGTAGACGATCTGACCGTTGGCGCCGACGTCAGCATCCGTGGCGCGAACGGTTCCTATGGTAACGTTGCGTGACGTGTTCTCGACGACGCTGACGTCATAGTTCTGTCGGTCGAAGACGGGATCGTTGTCGTTCGAGTCGAGGATCCTGGCCGTCACGTTCAGAGAGTCAGACTTGGCTGGGTCTCCACCATCGAAGGCGATCAGTGTCATCCGGTATTCGTCCTGTACCTCCCGGTCCAGACGCTCCATCAACAGAAGACGGACGTCAAGGAACCCGTCCAACTTCGGAGTCACCTTATTTTCAACAGAAGACAGTTTCCGTTGGCAAAAATAATGTGGCCTATCTATTGGGGGATTGAAGCATCTGCAGCGTCTTTAGACAGTAATAATTATTCTAATGACGACATTGACTCTAACCCTAACCCTATAAACAACACCATGACAATACAATCGAATACATGACAAAACAATACAATACGTGACAATATAATACAATACATGACAATACAATACATGACAATACAATACAATACATGACAATACAATACAATACATGACGATACAATACATGACAATACAATACATGACAATACAATACATGACAATACAATACAATAAATTGCCGACCATGTACCGACCAACCTCAAACTCGACCATAAACGCCAGTTAGGTCCCAGCACTACAGTAACTGTTAGGCCATTTCCGTAAAGGTTTTAAAGTCAAGACATGGTGAAATATGACGTCATCTGAATGCAATGTTTAATCTAGGCATCTCTATATTGGGGAAAGATGTCCCCAGGATTTATCTCCTTCCCAGAAAAATTTGACAAAATGATAATAGTTTCTGTTGCTGTTTACATTATTGTGTCATACGAACTGTGATAAAAATAACGGTGATATTCTTTACTATTATAACATGTAATAACCTAATTAATAGCATGATGCAAATTCCAACTATACGAGGATCCCGCCCCAAATACTAAAAAAAATTCATTTTGACGAATGTACATGTATACATTGACGAGAAAACGCCTTAAACGAATGTCACAGTTCGTGCAATGAGTAAATCAATTTTGAATTCGCCATCAATGTGCTCAACGAGATAAGATAGATGCTTAGGAGTAGTTGGTCTTGAATTGACGCTATATAAATCCCTGAAATGAATGAAGATAATCTAATCTATAGGATCGATAAGAAGATACCCTTTCTGACCTTGAGTCCAAACTTGGTCCAGTAGGTGAGCAGTTCGTATCGATGCACTCCGAAGGCGGGGCTATCGGCGTCGGTAGCCGACGGTAACAGGAAGGTACTTCCGACCGACGCCGACTCCAGTATGGCCAACACCGACTGAGTCTCACTGAACCGCGGTGGATTATCATTAATGTCGATAACACTTATCGTTACCTTGATGATCCGGAAGTAGTCAACCGGTTGGACGGTGACGTCAAGGTTGACCTCGCAGACGTCACTCTGACGACACCACGGCATGACGTCACGATCGATGACGCCGCTCGTCCGGATGACGCCGTCCGAAGTCCCGATGGATAGCGGGATCGGCGGATCGGACAGGAAGCGGAACTCCAGCTGCTGGATCTCGTGCTTCTGGTAGAGCTTCCGGATACCGGAGCTGACGATGACGTTTCCGACCCTCGTTCCGATTGGCACCTGCTCTTGAAGGGCGTACTGAACCGTGTCGTCCGATAGAGCGACGCAGCGAAGGGTGACGGATATCAGAGACAATGGAAACAGCAGCAGCATCGAAAGCATTGTCTCAATAGAGTTTCTGTCGCTGATCAGAATCGAGTCATTTGCTGCTTCGCTCTAGCGACAACGACAGTACGAGTTGAATGAAGACATTGTCTACAAACAGATATCATGTATGCATGCAGGGCATTGTATGTATAGGCCATGTATGCATACCTTCATGCATATACGCATACACAAACGAGGGTATAGGTAATTAGGTCAGTCCTACCCCACCATCCTATGTCTGCCTTCCCACCGTCAGTGTAGTCAGTGTACAGTCAGTGTACAGTCAGTGTACAGTTTGTGTACAGTCAGTGTAAGTCAGTGTACATTCAGTGTACGGTCGGTGTACAGTCGGTGTACTCGTTACGACTGAGTTGACTAGGAACTTGCAGATGTGGCAGAAATCTCTGATCAAATATTTGTCCTGGCGTAGATTCGACCCTCCACCACCTGACCCCCTCCCTGACCCCGACTTGACCACCCTCCGATTTTCCCGACTGGCAGTCCAGTGTGCTAACCATTGCAGTATGGAACACCACAGTTAATTGAACCTGTAGATGCTCCTCTAATGCTGCTTCTCTTCTCTGTCAATCCGTTTGTGTGCATGTTTGCCACATTATTATAGCGCCTTCAAACGCCTCTGAATTAGCGCTAATGCCAAACCTTTTATGCGATCGTCCCTATACACGGCAAACGGATCCATTTTAAAATCCTCTGAATCTACTTAACCGTCGACCACGGTCGTTTGTTTTCCAGAGTCTCTGAGATTTCTCCTCCAACCATCACCGCTTAAAAGAAGTCTTACGAGTCGGCGGAAGCTGTCAATAATTATGATGCGTTCAATGTCTAGGAGCCGCGGGCACCCGCAATTGCCCCCCCCCCACCTGTAAAGACACCCACTTTTTTTAATGCCCTCGGTAATACTTTAGGTGTTTAAAAATGTCTTCGCACTATATCACTGCTAACACCAATGATGCACAAAGCAAATTTACGAAATACACAGCACATAAAACCTCAGTGAAATATGCTCTTGCTTTTATTTTTCTGGCTGCTTTGCGTTTTCAAGCTCTTGTCGGATAATTTTAAGCGTGATCATCATGTCTTGACCCTTCTGCAAAAATTTCAGTGGACGTCCATGCAGACTGGAAACTCATTCGGTTTTTTCCTAGACTTTTCTTATCCACGAATGGAAGACGCGGATTTTTTCCGTTTCTCGTTTTTCCATCTCCAGGTTCGTTTTCCATTCATTCCATTTCATGTTGTTTGTGTTTTCGTCTACGATCGATTTCTGCATTCATATTCCACTTTATTGTTGATCCTCTCTCTTCCCCTTTGATCTTCATCTCATTTTCGTCGACCACAATCAAATCCGTTACCACGTCAAATCATTCTCTATTTCGTCCTCTTCCTGCCGTGGCATTCACCGCTATTACACTCCTCCAGTGTGTCTCCTCTTATTCGTCCCTTTTCTTTCAATCTCTCTCTCTCTCTCTCTCTTTCTGGATTTTCATTACCCTTTCCATTTGTTTGTACACCCTTTTACTCTGATTTTTCCTCTTCCATTGAATTCCCTCCGAGTTTTTCACCTTTTCTACTGCATGTGCTATTCGGAGTTTTTCCCACCTGCTCCGTTACTAAACTTCCGTTTCAAGAACAATCATCAGGTTATAACTGTCATGAAATCTGTTCTTTCCGTTCATTCATTCATTCAGTCATTCATTCATTAATTCATTAATCCATTCGTTCGTTCGTTCGTTCTTTCGTTCGTTCATTCATTATTCATTCGTTCGTTCGTTCGTTCATTCATTCATTTATTCATTCGTTCGTTCGTTCGTTCATTCGTTCATTTAATCATTCGTTCGTTCGTTCGTTCATTCGTTCATTTAATCATTCGTTCGTTCGTTCGTTCATTCGTTCATTCATGCATTCATGCATTCATTCATTCGTTAATTCGTTCATTGATTCATTCAATTATTAATTCATTCATTCGTTCGTTCGTTCATTTCGAGAATTTACATAGCGCCGCTTCAAGAGAACTATGCACAGTGGCACAGTGTCTTCTGCTATATACGTTTTAACGGTCAGTGTGTCGTGCAATACTCTCGATCGACCACCTACATAATACACTGCAGGCTGTATACTGTATACCTACATAATACACCAGTCTGTATAGGACCTGTTTGCTTCCGAGAATTGACATAAATTATGCCGAAGCTATTGCGCCCACCTATGACGCCGACCGTCCATGCTTAAATGCAACGCTCCTCCGCTCCTCCGTGAGTAAACCTAATGCTCTCTCTCCCTCTCCCTCGGCCTCTCTTCCCTCTTGCCGGCTTCGTCCTTCTCGCTTGGGGACCGACATAAATACCTTTATTAGCTCCGACAACGACTTTTTCCGCAGTGCACACGGTCCGGCAGTAGAAATATACGCGCGTGTCTGCAGACCGTGTTCGTGCTATGCATCCAGACATGTATACTGAGCGCTCTTCTTCCTCTTGCGATAGGCATATATCTCGCATATAAATATATACGCCATGGCAGTAAATTCGGGGCTCACGTTGTGTATAATGTGATATTTTAGTTTCAGGTTAAACGCACCCGTGAGAGTAAGTAAGTTAAATGCGTCCACTGAGGTTGATTAATGTCTAGACATATTTGTCACTGTCAGCCGAAAGTCAAGAAGCGATTATTACCGAAGCAGACCAAGAGGCAAGTCATTAAACCGTACGTGGGGGCGGGGATGACCGGGAGGGGGTCAAGTCCAATGAACTGTGGTTGGGCGTAAATTGAGCCCCGAGACATTTTAGATCTGATTGCCAGGCATGTAAACAACCTGCAAAGGAGAATGGTTAGGATAGTAAGTAGGTTGCAATTAACTGCATGTAGGCCTAGCCTATGTATGTGTTTGCATAATTATGTAAAAGCTATAGGCAGCTTCGAAATACTTTCTACAACAGAATGAACAACTAAACAGGCTGCTAAATTTAAATTTTATTTCAGTCTGGCAGAATCTAGAATCCGGCAATTCAGATTTGAGAATTTCACTGGATTGTTTTTTTCCCAATTATCGACCAAGATATTCTGCAGCTTGGTTCATACAATCTGTTTCTATATGTTTTACCCGAGTATCGAATAAAGAATAACGAATAACGATTATCGGTTTAATGGATTTACCGGATAGGCCCAGCTTTAAAATTTGCAAAAATTGCAGTCGAGGTCAGCAATGTAACCGCTGAGTAAACAAGATTCCGGCGGCAGAAATTCACTTCATGGTCCTCGAAGATTTTCATTGCGAATCGGCAGAGAACAGAGAATCCAATAAAGAACGATAAAATGATATTACTGAGGACAGTGAAACAGGATTGAGAAAGAACGAAAGAATCTTTAATGAAGCTCCATTTCTTCTGATTGTCTTTTTGGTTTCATTGTCTTTCTTCTGCCTCTGTAGCTAACAAGACGAGATGGTATTTGTCCGAATGCCACTCACTGAATTGGACCCAAAACTGCGATAGACACTATAGGGTGGGCATGTGACATTTTTGCTGCGCTATGTTTTTGAATCGTCAAAAACAGAGGTGGACTCACATCAAGTGACATAACCTCTGTTCTGTTTTCAATGTTTTGCATAAACTTAACTTTTGTACGTAACTACGAATTTCCTTTAAACCTGCAAAAGTTGAATTAAAAATTCATACTTTTCGGACACACACACACACACCGACTACCACACATGCAAGCACAGACACACACACAACAACTAACGTTAGCACAAGCACACACACACACACACACACACACACACACACACACACACACATACACACAAATACAGACACACGTATACTATGAAACTTACTATGAATGCATATACATGTACATAGATTTATATATATACAATACATAATATATATAATTTTATATATAGGCCTACATAAACACACACAAATACACACACAAACGCACATAATATATGTATGAGCTGCATATATGTAGGCTATATAATATATACATACATGCAGCTCATACATATTATGTGTGTGAGAATAAAGTAATGTGTATGCATTTCGACTATGTATTAAATAAGACGAACGTCAGAATTGAGACGTGTTAACAGCGAGAGGAGGAGGCAGACGATGTAGCCGACAACACAACGACGACGGCATAGCAATCATCCCGATCTGCAGCGGCAGGACGCAGCAACATTTTTATCGGAATTTAATTTGATAGTCGCCGATATTAATCGAAATTATTGGCAGGCGTCGAAGATATTGGGGGTGTTGGGAGAGTGGACGGTAGGGGAGAGATGGGGGATCGACGGTCGAAGGGGCTCTCCGATTGATCGGCGGATTGATCGGCGGATGGGTGGGGGGGTGGATGGGTGGGGGAGGGGTGGTCTTCTCCAGATATGTATCCGCAATGCCACAGCGGAAAGATCTATGACGGGTCCGACGGGGTCGTCAAACGTTTGTCTTAAGAGTCCATAAACTGTGTGGGAGCCGGCGATAGGAGAAGAAGAAGAAGAAGCGCTGACGACTGTGGGGCCAGTGTGGGGCCAGTGTGGGGCCAGGAAGGAAATTGGTCCATAAATACGAAACCAATGTCGTGTTGTATACATGTATATATCGGGAGATGCATGCTTGCTCCACGCGAGATGTTAGATTAATGTTTGATAGGAGAGGGTCTTTTGCGTCGATGGTCGATTCATTTTTATGTGGCTGAGTATCGACTCTTGCGGATTCATGTCTGATGGTATAATACAGCAGACAATAAATGTGGCCATGGGGATTGCTCATCCAGACAACTATATGTAGTGATTCGATTGCAATGGTAGTAGCCATTTCCGTTTGACGACACTGTGTGATAGCAAAGATCATTGGCGCTGCCCTCCTCCGTTATCCAGGCTTGGGACTGGCAGTGGCACTGTCAGAGTGATAACAGTGGAAAGTTAAATTGTAGCTACGTTCAATTTTAGATGTAACGTCAGCAGACCAATAACTGGTCAACGCAAATTATTGATGTGTCTTGAATTTGTGTAAATTGTGTCAGAACAACTCCAGTGATGCCTTCGGTCAAATACTTTTCCTATTTTATTTATTTTATTTCTCCATTTCCATAGCGCCCATTCAAGCTCCCTATACTCAGAGGCTCTCCAGACTACAGCGCGGACACTGCATCCGAGTTTCACACCGAAGCGCTGAGCAATTGCGAGTGAAGGACTTGCTCATGGTCCCGACGCGGCGATTTGAGGTGGATTCAAACCTGCAACCCTCCGGCTGCAAGGCAACGAACATACCCACTACACCACCGCGTCCCACAACTCTTCAACTAAATCCAGTAGCCACATTGTATCATTGGACACTGATGACTTTCAATGTCATCGGGTCTAACTGTTGATCGTTTTACCTTGAATTAGCACCGACACCATTTATTTTTACTGCTAATTGACGAACATTATCTAGTTTCACTGTTAATTAACTTTAACATTATTTAGAAGCCACAGCGCGTAGCAATACTCAGTCTCTCTCTCGCAGAGCGGCGTTATACAATTTTTTCCATTACGCTGCTGTCAGACTATAATATGCCACAAAACTCAATGTCCTCGGCAGTCGATTAACACCACGCTGCTCCTGCACGTTCTCGATAAATATTTATTTCTGTCGTTCCAGCCATTACTTTAAAAATGAACCTGGCATTTGTGATAACGTTTGATTATCAGAAGAAAAAACTCTGTTCGTGGCGACCTCTGTAATCGCCTCATATTATCGACTACAAGCATTAGTATCTGCTGTTACCAGTCAACACTCTATGACGAGGAGACTGTATGTATACCCCCCTGCCTCCACCACACACACCACAGACAATAATCTGGGGCCCTCTATCGCCACGCCTCGATACTAAACGACCCCACACACGAAATCTCGATGCTGAGACTTCACAGGAAAAAGCTAACGTCAAAATTTGTAAACTCCTTCATCCGCAATGAACGATCGGGCGCCCGGCCGGAGGGGAGGAGGGAAGTTGGGAGGGAGGACGCCCGCTCTATTAGTTTTTCCCGAACGTCTCCGAAAACGCCCGAGTTCATACGAAGACGGACGCCATTACGCGGCGCGCACTGATCAGAGTTGGCGCGAAAAAGTCAATAACCAATAAAGGACGCTCATCGGCGATCTTATTACTCTTCTTGGCACATCGATAAAACCGGAAAGGCAAATAATTCTCGGTCCGTTTGAGAGTCGATCATCATCGAAACGACGGCGCCTGACTAAACGGATTTCGAGAAAAGACTCAACGAGCAGAATGATGATTGCGACGGTGGTCGTCGTTATTATGATGATGATGATGATGATGATGATGATGATGATGATGATGATGATGATGATGTCGACGATAGCAATTGTAATGGTGACGATGATGATGATGTTGTTGTAAATGATGATTATGATAACGATGTAAATTGACACGATGATGTCGTTGATGATGATGACAATGATGATGATGATGATGATGATGATGTCGTTGCTGTTGATGATGATGATGACAATGATGATGAAGAAGAATTGAAGATGACAATGATGACGTCGACTATGGCTATGAATACATTGACGACAATTGATGTGATGATGACGAGGATGATGATGATGATGATGATGATGATGATAATGATGGTCATGATCATGATTATGACGATGATTGTGATTATGACGACGATGATGATGAGAGTACGATGAGGATGATGACGATGATGATGACGATGATGATGACGATGATGATGGTGATGATGATGGTGATGATGATCTGATGATGATAGTGATGGCGATGATGATGATGATGATGATGATGATGATGATAGTGATTTTGATGATGTTGACGACGACAACGATGACGACGGTCCAGTTTAAGAGAACGCTTATTAATGACCTTATTATAAATTTTAAAATCAGACTATTCTGTTGCATTCCGTCCGTCATTCATTACATCATTCGGTTTGTCCTATCAGTCCTTTTGTTTGTCCTCAAGTCCGCCTTGTTGTCCTTACGTCCGTCCTTTCCTGCATCCATCCTAAGAACCTGTCCATCTTTCGTCCGTCACTACACAAATCCTCTCGACTATCATATTCCTAATTGCACACAAATTGATACCATATCATCGGATATGTTTCATCTATGGTGCGTTATTTTGCAAGACGTTTCGTCCCCTCTTCAAACTGTGTCCATCCGTCTGTGTCCATCCGTCTGTCCCTCAACCCGTCTGTCGTCTCTGTCTATGTCTCTGTCTGTCTGCCTGTCTCTGCCTCTCAGTCTCTCTGTCTTTCTGTCTCTCTCTGTCTCTCTTGTTGTCTGTGTCTGTCCTTCCATCCGTCCATCTATTCGTCCATGCTGCCAGCAGTTCGTCACGGTCCGCTTCAACTGTCATTTCATTTCCGTTATGTAATGTAACGACGTAGTATGAACTGACATTGTCAATAATAATTCATCTGTCTGTCATTGATATAAATATATAAAATATATAATCCTCTTTCCTATTATCTCACTTGTCCTGCCGCCCGCTCCGTCAATCCATCCATCCATCCATCCATCCATCCAGTCATTCATCCATCTATCCATCCATCCATCCATCCATCGATCCATCCATCCATCCATCCATCCATTCATTCATCCATCCATCCATCCATCCATCGATCCATTCATTCATCCATCCATTTATCAATCGATCCATCCGTCCATCCATCCATCCATCCACTCATCCATCCAGCCATCCATTTATCTATTTATCCATTCATCCATCCACTGATTCATCCATCGATCCATCCATCCATCCACTGATCCATCCGTCCATCCACCCACCCACTGATACTTCCGTCCGACTGTCAATCCATCCATTGATCCGTTAAATTGTCCATCAGGTGGACTCCAGTGTTCCTTCCTCTTCCATGTGGAGTCGTCCTTACATCTCCTCATCCTTTCCTCCATTCCAACTTCCCTCCTTCCATCTGCTTCTCCACTCAACAGAAACTCATCACCGCATCCTTCCGTTTCCAACCTTTTCCAGTCTATCCACTTCTCCGCTGCCTCCGCCGCCGCAGACAGATCCGCCTGGTCAATGATTTCCAGTCTATAACCGCTATCGGGTCGTGTATCTTCAGGAGAGGCGGCCAGTGGCGACGAGATCTCGTGACTTTTCGCCGCTCGAGATTTCCAGATCTCGCGTTTCCGCCCAATCCGAGAGGTGACCGTTACAGCGCTGATCGCAATTCGATAGCGAACGGTTATCGAAGACTAAATGTGTATTCTCATCTTCTTCTGCGATGAACATATAGAGCGATGCAATGTCCGCTGTTGCCGCAGAAGGAGGGTGGGGCATTGGTTGCAGCAGCAGCAGCAGCAGCAGCAGCAGCAGTAGCAGGAACGAGAACTGGAGCATTCGTGGATGTATTATGCGCTAGAAATAGCATCGTTGATATCGCATTCGTTGTCTTCTGTGACAGCGCCAATGCCACTTTCTGATTCTGTCTGTCTCTCTGTCTATGTCTATGTCTCTGTCTGTCTGTGTCTCTCTGTCTCTGCCTCTGTCTCTGTCTCTCTGTCTCTGTCTCTCTGTCTCTCTCGTGCGGTCTCTCTCTTTCTCTCTTTCTCCCTTTGTCTCTGTCTCTGTCTGTCTCTGCCTCTGTCTCTCTGTCTTTGTCTCTGTCTCTCTGTCTCTCTGTCTCTCTCTCGCGATCTCTCCTCCTCCTTTTGTCTCTGTCTCTCTGTCTCTGTCTCTGTCGCTCTGTCTCTCTATATTTCTGTCTCTGTCTCTGCCTCTGTCTCTCTCTGTCTCTGTCTCGCGGTCTCTCTTTCTCCCTTTGTCTCTGTCTCTGTTTCTGTGTCAGTGGTGCTAAGGCTGCTGCTGCCGCTGCCACATCAGCCTTTATGTGGATGTCTCTCTGTCTTTGTGCTTGTTTGTGTGGATGTGCGTCTTTTCATACGTGGCTGTCGCTATAACCGTGTGGCGTGATGTTTTGTTGTTGTTTACATAATTATATCCAGCTGTTTTTGACTTCTTCAGATCATGTCATGTCACGCTATTCTTCTTGGACGTATGTGTGCGTGCGTGTGCGTGCATGTGTGTGTGCGTGTGTGTGTGTGTGTGTGTGTGTGTGTGGTGTTGTGGATGGCGCTGTCGTTTTGCTGTGAGACATAGTCTCTCTATGTCTTTGATTATCTTCTTCTTCTCTTTCTGTCCCCGCCTATATTATCTTCCGCCCCCTGTCTTTTGTCTCCATGTGGCATATGTCTTAAATGGATATCTCACAAGCATTCCAAAAATATAGAGTCTATATTTGAAATATTGCTGCAATGCATGTCTAAAACAAATGACTGAGAAGTATGTGAGTGCGTAGAGTATGTTGGACACGAAAGGTTCTATGAAAAATACGTCTGATACGCATCACTCAAAACAATGTTTATCTGAATTGTCGTTTTTTGCTTCTGCCACTCTCGTGGTTTCTCTCCATCTCTCTTTGTCACTGTATCTTTCTGTCTCTCTGTCTCTCTCTCTCTCTTCACACATCTCTCTGTCTCTGTCTATGGTGTCCATCTCCGACATCTTCACGTTCTACTCAGTCTGCGTTTTCGTTTGTATACGTCTTTCCAGCTGTCTGCTTCCGACGCCATCGATTTATCGGTCATGAAATTGCGTCTGATATCTTGAGGTGACACATGGTAGATCACTGTCATGGCATTTCTATCGATGTTCTGCTCTCCGCATTGATTCATTTGAACCGTACCATCTGCCACTTAATCCCGTTCGCCTGCGAGAGAAGACGCCTTCCCTTCTCCGTTGAGTTCACGAGGCAGTTGATTTGTTTACATTAGCCAACCAATGCCCCAGGCACAGCCCTACTGAGAGAGAAAGACAGAGAGGTCAATACACGAGCAGCAGTTATATTAAGTGTTTCGACCTTCACGCACACACACTCAAGTCCACATCGATGAAAAATTACATAATGCATGCCTATGCATACAGTACACATTGTACAATATACACATATGCTACTGCCACTGCTGCTGCTGCTATATACTGCGAGTACTACTGCTATAATAATATAGTTGTGCCACTACTGCAACTACAGTTACTGTAGGCTACTACTGTTACTACGTCTACTACTGCTACTGTTAATACTACTGCTACTACTGCTATTATACTACAACTACAATACTACTACTACTACCACTACTACTACTACTAATACTACTACTACTACTACTACTACTACTACTACTACTACTACTACTACTACTACTACTACTACTACTACTACTACTACTACTACTACTACTACTACTACTACTACTACTACTACTACTACTACTACTACTACTACCACCACCACCATTGCTACCACTACCACTACCACCCCAACCACCACCACCCCACCACCATCACCATCACCGCCGCCGCCGCCACCACCACCACCACTACCACCACCACCACCACCACCACCACTACCACCACCACCACTACTACTACCATGCTACTAATTTATTTCACAAATTGAATTGCTCGGCACACAATTATTCTCTGGCTCAATTGCTATAACGGTGCCGAGGCTGCGTAACCTCTCAGATACACGCTACTTTTCCATTATTTTTGTGGAGCTTTTTCTGTCAGACAGTGGGAAAATCTAGATTATCCGTTATTGACAAAAGCCAATAAATCTTTTTTTTTATCTAAGCAGAGGCAGAAATAGTTACAAGACAGAGGTTGAGTGTAGGCCTATGCAAGAGGCGTTCATCGTCTATAAACCAAGAATCTATTCTAGCCTATTATAACGAGATAAACAACATGAAATTATGCGGTTTACTGAATAACTTTTATTAAGGACGCGTTGCCCTGAACATGAAATCACTGTCTCAATAGCCTAATGTTTTCGCCATATATCAGAATGTCACAATGCCTACATAAATGTATTCTGGATAATGTAGCCTACATGTATATGACTATAATTCTCTCATGAGATATATAAATAGACAATGTTTCTGCATGCATGAACTGCTTGGATCATACAGGGAGTATCTACTTTTATCGAAGAAGCAAGCAGTTTTCTGCATGCAAGTATCAGTGGCGTGATACCACTGGGATGAGTGTAAGACTAAGACGGACTCATGTTTTTGTATATGTGGCCAGTACGTGTACATGAGCTTACAGAGATCGATAGTTCCGATCAAGTCCCACGCACTGTCGTTTTAAATCCCTATGTATGTAGGGGCACGCGATAAGGAGCTGGGAGCCAGCGCAGATAATGCAAATGTCACAGTAGCAGTAGTCATGACAACAGCAGCAGCAGCAGCAGCAGCAGCAGCAGCAGCAGCAACAGCAACAGCAACAGCAGCAGCAGCTACCCACGCGAGAAAGATGACAATACGACTCACGATGTCATCTATATACAAGATGAGATAACATGGATGGAGTTTGGACTGAGGCGAGAGAATAATTATGGACTGAAGCGAAGCAAGTCAGACTAGGTATAGACGGAGGGTGGACTTTGGAATGGATGGCCTAAATAGACGGAGGGTGGACTTTGGAATGGATGGCCTAAATAGACGGAGGGTGGACTTTGGAATGGATGATCTAAATAGACGGAGGGTGGACTTTGGAATGGATGATCTAAATAGACGGAGGGTGGACTTTGGAATGGATGGCCTAAATAGACGGAGGGTGGACTTTGGAATGGATGATCTAAATAGACGGAGGGTGGACTTTGGAATGGATGATCTAAATAGACGGAGGGTGGACTTTGGAATGGATGGCCTAAATAGACGGAGGGTGGACTTTGGAATGGATGGCCTAAATAAGCGGAGGGTGGACCTTGGAATGGATGGCCTAAATAGGCGGAGGGTGGAGCTCGGAATGGATGGCCTAAATAGACGGATGGTGGACTTTGGAATGGTAGGCCTAAATAGGCAGAGGGTGGACTTTGGAATGGATGGCCTAAATAGACGAAGAGTGGACATGGGAAAGTCCAACTAGGCCCATAAATATAACCTAAATAGGTAAAGATAGGGGTTTTTATGTATCGGTTCAACAATGAATTTCTACGCCTTAACTTTACAAGGTACTTCCAACAAAGATCTGACATAGTACATAGGCCTACACCACCGTATAGGTCTTTAGCTACTATAGGAACTCTTCCCGCTATCGTGCCATATCCGCTAGCTTAAACTCACGAAGAGTCCATATTAAATTAAATTAATCAAATATTTTATTTGCAACCAAAGTATAGGCCTATACACATCTTGCTCATTGGTTACAAAACGGGAGGCCCTAAAGGGATACAATAATCCCGCTGTCTAGGGATACCAACTAATATATTGAGTTGACGATGTGAGGTGGCTATGACGAAATCTTGCAAAATTAACACAGTGATTAACAAAAGTGACAAAGCACAATCAAGCAACTTATGCTAGAAAAAACGAAAGAGAAAACACAACAAGATAAATATAAACTGAAAAGCTCAACGCTGTTGAGTCATAAGCAATTATGAAAAAGAAAAAAGAGCAAAAGATTAACTACCGTACAGAGACCTACTGCAGTGCATGGCATGCACTGCATGCAATGAACGAACAGTACTTTACCTTTCTTATAGGTACCTTTATTAGAAAGGCGCTAAATTTCTTCTTAAATGCCAAACACTAGGGCACAATTGCATTTCCCTTGGAATTTTTCCCAAAGTGGTGATCACAGTAGATTTAATAGAAAAAAAGCGTGTGTTAGTGCGAACATAGGTACGGCGATACGAAACAGAGTATCCTGTAAAGTGAGAATGAATCTGGGATGAGAGCAGAAAATAATTTTTGGTGCGAGTAGGCGTCGGTCAAACCGGTACATAAATTCTCCTATTTGGAAAGTTTTAATATGGTCAAGTTATAAAATTTTGAGGTTGAAGATTATGCCGGCAGTGTGAGAGCCATATTGAGCTTTCACAACAAGACGAACCGCTCTTTTTTGCAAAATATTAACTCTGTGTAATCTTGAAACATAAGTAGAAGCCCACACCATGCTACAATAAGAGATATATGGATGTACTAAAGATTAGCATAGTTTAATCCTAATGCTAGATGGTAAAAAGTAGCATAAGCAGTTCGAGCTATTACTCCGATATTTTTGCTATTTTTGAAGCGACATGGGCAATACATGTATGTTCATTCCACGTTAAACGGCTATCAACGTAGGCTCCTAGAAATTTAGTAGATTTTACAGAAGTGAGAGTTATGCCGCTAATTTTTAATTTGAATTCTCTCCATGGGATGCGATTTAAGCAGGATGTAGTTAGTTTTTCAAGTTTAATGACAATTATGTTTTTGCTCTAAACCAATCGGTAACGAGTTCTAGTTTTTGATTTGAAATAGCGTAGGTATGCAAGAATGCGAATAAAAAACGTTGGTATCATCTGCGAAACAGGGCTGTTTTTAAGGAATTTTTAGAACTGCACAGCCCCTTTCTTTCCCTTCTCATCCTCCATGGTAAATTACTTCCAATCGGATGACAATGACCTTTTTGGCTAGTTTTAACTGCACAGAACTTGTGACAGAAATGCTTCTACAGCTGCACAAATCCATTTAGAACTGCACGTTTCGTGTACAACTGCACGTTAAAAAAAGCCCTGCTGCGAAAAGTGTGACTCTTAACATCATTTCGGCTAGTTAGTGCAGAGAGCGCCTCTGGGTAGATGTCTTGAAGAGACGCTATAATAAATTCTCAGAATGAATGAATGAATGAATGAATGAATGAATTCATTGGGTTAGGTGTATGGAAATCAATTCCTATTCAGATCCAACTGTCAGTTTGCAAAGGGTTAAAACATTGCTATGCATGCGCCTACTTGATTCATGACTACCCTATGAAAATAGTTTACCGTATAATTTATGCACTCATAGGCGTACGGGAAATTTCAGCAGTGGGGGGGCAAAGATTTAACTTATGCCCGAAAAAATTCTGATATCTCGTGGAAAATAAAACCTTTTCCCAGAAAAAAGTTGACGACCTTTTATTTTACCGGTAGTCATTTCCCGGGTCTGCTTGCCCAAAAAACAGTTTTGCCCGAAATTTGGGAGGCATTTGCCCCTCTGGACCCCCGCATCGTACGCCTATGTATGCACTGCTTGCTTTGTGTTTGTTTTGTTTTTATTAGTTAAGTTCGCTACATCATTTGTCTTTCATGCTGTTCAATTTATGCCGTTAGCTGTCTAGCTGCCAGGCATGTTAAAGCAGTGGGAGTAAATAGGTGTCACTGTTAGCGGGATATTCATCCCATTTAGGGCCTTCCTTGTTACCAAACTGGTATGTGGACATGCTGCCATTACTAAATGTCGGTGGTCACAAGTGCGGGTCCGGGTCCATGGGCAAAGTTTATCATGGGCTAGGGGGGTCAAGCCCCCCAAGAAGACTCAGATTATTTTTTTACCGTGTAAATAGTTTCTTTTCCCAGACTTAGCCCCACCCCAAGAAGGCTTTGGCCCCTCCAAGAACGGAAACCAAACTCCGCCCATGGCAGGGTCCCGTGATTACACTCCATTGGTCCCTTCTGAAGACTCACCAGTCCACGCAAATATTCATATAAATCGAAACCATTCACTTTAGTTTAGGCTATACAACTTTCGCGCAACTAAACATGTCCATGCAACAAAGCTATCGTCCTTACAGCAAGTATGCAACCTGTTTACGAAAAAAGCTGGTGACGTAACAATAGTGTTTGTGGTACAAAGTGGTTGCCATAGAACGGTATTAGCCATTATCCTAACAAGGAAACAGATAGTGACGTAACAATAGTGTTGCAGACCAAGAAGATTTCGTCATAATAGTTCTGAGCTATTGTCGTAGCAATGCCCTTGACAAGGTTAGTGACGCAACAAAGCGTATAATCCTTCAGACAAAGAGAAGACGTCACAATACGAAGTGACGCAACAAAGCGTATAATCCTTCAGACAAAGAGAAGACGTCACAATACGAAGTCGTCCACAGAACATTATTGTTTTGATAATGTAGCTGTTTCCTTATCATGTCCAGTAAAACTAGTGACGTCATAATTGTGTTTTATAACAAAGAAATGTCGTCATAATAATACGTCCATAGCACAAACAAAGCCAATTATACGTTCCATGCGACCTTTTGCTGTGATTCTACGTTTTTTCTGAACAGAAACAGGGTCACCCATTCGCTAAT
>OX457045.1:14158826-14221326 GCA_949752735.1 Lumbricus terrestris | reverse complement strand
GGAAATTTTCAGAGAGCAGACCAAGATCTGCACGTTCAATGTTGATGGTCGCAAGAGTATCGTGTCTATTTTGCCTCATGAGTCATGACCAGTAGAAATTTCGATGTCATTCAGGCAGTGAATTCCGTATTCTGCTGCACCTAGCTTGCATGCTGTGAATTTCCCCAAATGCCACGAATAGTCGCAATTTTCGGTCAAATTTCGGCTCTTGAATTTGCTGCGACTCTAGCCATTATTTAGGCCTACCATGAATTCAGAACTTTTTCGGGAATTTCTGCCGTCCTTAGTTGTTGTGAGCTACGTTGTACGATTCGGGCAAGATTTTCGGGGAAATTTCGGCTCTTGAATTTGTTTCGATTCTCGCCATTATTTACAAAATGCTAGCGTGAATTCAGAATTTTTCGGGAATTTCTGCTAACCATGGTTATTGTGAGCTAATATCTAACTCGATTCGGGCAAGATGGAACTGGGAGATAATGTGGTATACGAATGAACGTTGAACTTCAAGAAGTTTGGTTAATATTTTCCCGGGTCTACTTGCCCGAAAAAACAGATTTGCCCGAAATTTGGGGGGGGCATTTGCCCCCCCTGGACCCCCGTCTCCTACGCCTATGAGTATCATCAATATCATTAATATCATTGATATAATTAATATAATTAGATTTAACATCACAAATATCATTAATATCATTAATATCATTAATATCACTAATATCATAAGTATCATCAATATCATTAATATCATTTCCACTTTGGTGTGAAGAAATTTTTTAAAGACCAATAAGTTGTAGATAGTTTCCGGGAGGGGACATGTGGCCGTCTTGTCTTTATGTATGGGTGCACAATGCACATGCTTACACTTAGCCTTAGAGAGAGGCTTTTGAAATTTGGAAAAGAGAAGAGAGAGACAGACAGACAGACAGCCAGCCAGCCAGACAGACAGACAGGCAGGCAGACAGACAGAACGACAGCTTAAGCCAACAGATTGAGATTGATGGTAGAAGCTCCTCAAAAAGTAAACTCAATGGTTGCTTGCCTTGAGAGTAACGTTTCAAGGAATCAAAGCTTATACGATTACGATTACGAAAGTCAACCAGCAGCTACATGTAGCCTATATGGCAGTGGCGTAGCCATACATTTTTTATGGGGGGGGCCCGGGGAGGGTTATGGCCGGAAACCCTGTTTTTTGCTATTTTTCTTACTTAAATGGAAAAATAACATTAAAAAACCTTTTTCCGGAGCCAAAGGGGGGGTTTTAACCCCCGAAACCCCTCCTTGCCTACGCCACTGCCATATGATGTACATGTAGGTGTGTCATATAAATATGGGGGTGCCTGAACGGTTCACTCTACTAAAGGGCAGTAGTAAAGGCGCTTTATAAATGCTTAAATACAGTACAATACAATACAATACATTACAATGTCCTAACCTATCTATAGGAAGACAGATAGCGTTCTAGATCTCTGTCGGACATTATCTGACGTTGAAGCCTATGTATTGCAGGTTGTCTGCTCAGTTAGTATAGTTAAGACTTATGTCTTCTGTCATTTAAGTTCTTGTGAATTGTTTAAGCTGCATAATTGTACACTGTAACCGGTTGCGGTCTGTCAACCGGATTGTTGAATAAAGAGAATATTTTTAAAAAGCGCATCAAGCTTTTCGATCTGCTATGAAGGGGCAACTAGGATCCTAGTGCCACGGTCTCACTCAGCTGCCAGGCAACGCCGTGCTTTCTTGGTTGTAGGGCCGTCCATCTGGAATGACCTCCCTTCAAAGCAGTGTTTATTACACCTGATCAATCAGTCTTTGTTCCATAAATCTTCCAAGTCTTTTTTGGCCGCAGCGGCTTGATTGGGAGCGCCCCTGAGTAGGTTGCTTGAAGGGGGCGTTATAACATATAAATGCATAGAGTGAATGACTGGAGACATTAAGAATCTGTTGGCATCATATCTCTTTGGTATTCATACGATTTTCAGTTTCGTTTACTCGCTTGGCTCGTCGTTCGCCACGCCCTATCGCCCATCATCTTCCACATTCTCACTCATCACACTATCGTCCACAAACCAAAAAATCATCTCATGGTGCAACACGATGCTCACTCTGGCATTCGACAGAAGGCGGACGCCAAGCTATTCGGTAGGTGTCGCTCAACTCTCAGTATTTTAATCACTGAATTTCGCAATAATAATGATATTATGCAACAGCAAACTTTACGTTAGTTACTGATTTCAAAGTTTTGCATGCATTGCTGCCTCAGTGCATTGCCTCTGCATGGAATTAGCTTGCACCATCAGTTCGCTCTGCGTTTCTCCCTTGTATCTTTCATCATCTTTCTCTCGCCTCAATTCCTACCTTTTATCTCGGGGTCGATCGAATAGGAGCGCTTCTGATAGGCATTTGCTGATAGAAGCGCTTTATAAATGGTCATAGACAATACAATACAATGAAATAAAATACAATAGGATACGACACATTAGAATACAATACAATTCAATGCAATACAGTACAATGCAATACGGTACAATGCAATACGGTACAATGCAATAAAATCCAACGATTTACAATACAACACATTACAATACGCGTACCGGCAACTTTCTTTTAGTGCGCCTGTAAGTTATCGCCAGTAATGGCTGTTTCGCATCATTCAGCAACGAATCGCAATCGTAATCGTAATCGGAGGACCTCATCTCGATATTTCTAAATTATCCATAAAATTGGGAACCAGCATATTAACAGGCGCTCACTATTCATTTAGCCAAAATCGATCGATAATGAATTATTATAAGCGAAGAAATGCATATAATTAGATCTATATAGTACGAGCGTACGGGTAAATAAGTGAGTAACTGAATGAGCGATTAACCGAATGAGCGATGAGCGATTAACTTGCCTTTTGGCTGAATCATAGCTGATACAAATAAGAAGGTCTAAGCGTTTGAGCGTGTAAATCTTAAAAACGTTGAGTTGATTGGGTTTGATAATAATTTAATGGTGAGGTATTATGCGCAGGTCGAAAGTAGAAACAACTGATTGACTTACTGACAGACAGACAGACAGACAGACACATAGATAGATTGATTGACTGACTGACTGACTGACTGACTGGCTGCCTGACTGACTGGCTGGCTGACTGACTGACTGACTGGCTGACTGGCTGACTGACTGACTGACCGATCGACTGACCCTATCTATCTGCGGCGAAATTATGTTTACTCTAACATTCGAAAGAGGTCGGAGATGTCTATTTCCCCTCTATGTCTCTCAGTCTCTTTGTCTCTGTCTCTGTCTGTCTGTCTGTCTGTTTTAGTATGTGTGTGTGTGCATATATGTGTGCGTGTGTATGCATGTGTGTGTGTGTGCGTGTATCTGACTCTCTGTATCTCTGTCCCTCTCTGTAACGTATTCTAAATGCATATCTCGCTGTTCTTTCTACCGTTTCTGTTCTATAGAGTATAATACTCTATCGATTTGTTTTCCACTCCATGTCCCAGCATGCCTGTCTGCCTACCTGCCTGTCTGTTCGTTTGTCTGTCTTTCTGCCTGTCTGTCTGCCTGCCTGTCTGTTTGTCTGCCTGTCTTTCTGCCTGTCTGTCTGCCTGCCTGTCTGTTTGTCTGCCTGTCTGCCTGCCTGTCTGCCTGTCTGATTGTCTGTATGTTTGTCTGTCTGTCTGTCTGCCTGCATATATGCCTTCTGTCTGTCTGTCTGCCTGCCTGCCTGCCTGCCTGCCTGCCTGCCTGCCTGCCTGCCTGCCTGCCTGCCTGCCTTCCTGCCTGCCTGCCTGCCTGTCTGTCTGCCTTCCTGGCTCCTTAACCTTCATCGCTTCCCCATCGGCCCTTTCTCTCTCTCTTTCCGTCTCGTGGCTGAGTCGAGAGCTTCAGATTGCCAGCCATGCACTTAGTTGACGAATCTGGATCGATCTCAACAGACCCTGAACCCACTTCACGCACCGTCCGCGTTCCACTGCAAGGACACATTGGATATACGCATGCATTGGCATCTCGTCTGTTGGCGTTGAGCCACTAAGCAAAGATCTACTGCGCTATATGAATTTCCCACTTGTTAATCAATCGACCATCATTCTATTATTCTACTAACGGAGTAACGGGTAACCGACACGATGATTGCCGTACGAGGAACTGAGGATGTTCCGTCCTCTATTATGAGTTCGACAAATTCCGTGTAAGTTCCGAAGCATGTTCCGTCTGCGTTCCGTCTGAGTTCTGTATAAGTTCCGTCTACGTTCCGTCGAAGTCCCGTCCAAGTTCCCGTTAAGTCCCGTCCAAGTTCCCGTTAAGTCCCGTCCAAGTTCCCGTTAAGTCCCGTCCAAGTTCCGGTTAAGTTCCGTCCAAGTTCCGTCTTCGAAAGAACCTTTGGGATTGCGGGAACCATAACCCTAAAGCGCCTGTTCTTAACCACTAACTCTAGCGCTAACCTAGTCCTAACACCTATTATTATGAGTCTCGATATTATTTTCTTATTTTTAACTGGCTGCGGTATGTCAGCAATAGCTCAATAAAACGAACAGTTATCATAATCGCCTAATCCTAATTTTCAGGTCCTATAATATACAATTATGCATATACCATACCCTAATGATGCGCATTCCCTGAATTTTCCGGGAATATACACATTTTCTGTAACATGGTTTTACATTCATAAACCACTCATCTTTATTCATTGTGGTGGGGATGGGACAATTTCATTGCTTGCCTTGCTTTGCACTTAGCGACTCAAAACATTAATGGCGAATCATAATGCACGATTTTCACGCCTGCTTGCCTGTCTGAAAATTGTGATTCATTTCGAACAATCACAGAATCCTAATTTATTGCTCATTATTATATTATTATATACTCAAACCTTACCGGATTGTGGTGTAGTCATTCGTATAGATCCAACCAACTGCCTTTTGTCTTTCGAGTTGATCTTTATTGCCTATAATTAACATGATTTACAAGGAACGGTACCTAATCATAAGAACTGACCTTCAAAAGCATTGGAGTGGAAATGGTTTACGATAAAAGAACACGGCGTCGAAACACTATTGCACACGGTACGACAGACATACAGATAGACAGAAAGGCATTCGAACGGACCGGCAGACAGACAGACACACAGGTACACGGACGAATTGGTCACGCACACAAAAAGGAATAAGGACAAACATACAGACAGACAAATGAACATATAACAAGGCTCTATCAAGTGCTCATGCATACATGCATACACACACACTTACATACATGCACACATACATACATACATACATACATACATACATACATACATACATACATACATACATACATACATACATACATACATACATACATACGTACATACGCACGCACGCACGCACGCACGCATGCATACATACATACATACATACATACATACATACATACATACATACATACATACATACATGCATACATACATACATACGTACATACATAGGCTACATACATACAGATAAAAAGGAAATACAGATAGATACAGATGGGCGTGATGTCACATTGCTGGAGGCCAATTGCCATTCCTCAGTGCGCATTGGGCACCTACGGGTTTTCATCCGATGGACCGTCATGATGATGAATTGTCATTCCAAATACACGTATGCCTGTGTCCTTCTCTTCCTCGCTCACCAGAGGCCATATTTCACGAATTGACGAAAGCAGCCGTCGAGCGAGAAACGAGCAATGCACAGTTCAGCTATGAAGCTGATTGGCGAAATCATTGGTGATATCCGTAACCATGGTGACGATTGGAGATGATTGTTCAAGCAGAGAGGAAGCTTCTGCAGTCGGTGATCAGGAACGAGAACATGCATGTTCTTCGGGGTTTATTTCCAGCAGAAGTGCAAGATCATTAAAAATTGTCGCCATAGGCCGCATAATAATTTTATAAGTTTCCAACCAACGTTGATAGAAACCTATTCTATTCCACGAGTCCAATAATTATTGGAAAAAATGCTAAACAAACCATTTTTATTATAGCAATTATGTCAATAATCCTATTTCACGTATATACCTGTTACAGTGTATGGATGCGATGTGGCATCTTGAATTATAATTGTCAATAAACAAAGATTGAATTAATTATTGTAAGTATAGTGGGAGACAAGAGTCCGCAATGTTCTTGACGGACTTCCCTCCGCATTGGTCTTTCTCTTCTTGCATTACATCATATCTCATTGGAAAATTGTACATAGCATTGCATAAAGTTACATTACATAACATTAGGCTACATCAAATTGAATCACATTGCTGCATCACATTATATTTAATTATATAGTATCACATAAACATCGAACACATTACACCACATCATATCACATAGCATTGCACAATATTACGTCACATTAAATCACATCACATTACATAAAATTTACATTAAATTACATCATATTACATCATATTACATCACATTGCATAACAATGCATTGCATCACATTGCATCACATTGCATCACATTACATAAAATTACATCACTTTACATAAAACGAAATCACTTTGCATGAAATTAATTAAAATTAATTAACAATTAGAATAATCATGATGCATAAAATTGCATCACATGACATAAAATTGCATCAAATTACAGCGCATTATGATTATTATTATATCATGTTACTGTTGTTACATTCCATTCCGTACTTTATACCACATCTCAATACATCACATACAGGTGCAACTACTAGGCTATTATCTATAACATTGCTCTGCAATTGTCTGTCTGTCATTTTCAACTGACTCATTGACCTGCCTGCTAAGTTTATGAGTTCTTATTGAATTTTGCTATAAATATATATTTACTGTCATGTAAATACTGATTGACATGCAAGTAAATAAACAATAAATAATAAACAAACATTTAAAATATTTCTTCCTAATTCTTCTTAATCCTTCCAAATCCATCCAAATCATTTTTATTCCATCCCATTCAGTCCCATTCTTTCCTATAGTCCCTTTTATTCCTTTAGTCGTTCGCCAGTTGCTGAATCTGGCGTTGATGTTGTTGCCGATGGATTTAACCCCATCATCGGATTTGTCAGCTTCGATCGGGGTCTCGCAAATCGAATCCCATCCGCTCCAGTGCAAGATGACCTCCTCCTCCTCCTCCGCATCGTCGAAGTCCAGCTCCATCCATTCAGTTCTTTCCACCGCTTTCCAGCGCTGACTCCACCGCCGACGATGTACGGCTGTGGAGCGACAGTTGGGATGATTAACGTTCGTCAGTTTCCGGGCAGACGAATTGGGAGGTGTAGGAAGGAAGAAGAATGGAAGAGCGGGAGGAAGGAGGGAGGTTGAGGGGAAGAGGAAATGAGAGGTGGACAGGAGGAAATGATGCTGAGGGGAAGGACAAGGTGGTGGCAGCGAGGAAGGGCAGACGATGTGAGAAATGGAATTGGGTGGGGGCGAAACTGGAAAGATGGGAGTGCGGTAAGAGCAAGGTTTCCTAATTGTGGGGACTGGGAGAGAAAATTGAAACGAGGACTGGGAGAGAAAATTGAAACGAGGAAAGAGGATGGTGGAGGCAGATCGGGAATGTCAGTGGGGGGATGAGGGAAGAAAAAATACAGGGGTTGGAAAACAATGGGAGTCAAGAAAGTGGGTGGAGGAACCAAGGGGATGAGATGGAAAGATCGGAGCGAGGAAAAGGATGGTAACAGAGACAGAGGGGGTATAGGAAGAGAGATTGAGAGTGAGGGGTAATGAGTAAGCTTATAGAAGTTCACAAGGGCGAAAGAGAAAGATGGGAAAGTCGAAAGTCAAAATGGAGGAAAAGATGAATTTGTTTGCGACCGAAGCATTGACCTGTACTCATGGGCGGAGTTTATCAAGGGCTAGGGGGACTAAGCCCCCCCCCAAGAAGACCCAAATTCATTTTTTACCGTGTAAATGGTATCTTTTTCAGGGTTTAGCCCCCCAAGAAGGCTTTAGCCCCTCCAAGAACGGAAACCAAACTCCGCCCATGCCTGTATACTATGCCCTGACCTAGCGCTTTGGTTTCGTGTCCTCTATATGCTTAATCCTTGTTGTTTTATGCACTTGGCATTGTCTTGTATTATACCTAGTCGATTGTTTGCTCGCTAGATGGACTTCAAACGCTGCCTTGCATTGAAATAGCTTAATCGGCCCCGGTAGTGTCTGGCATGCGGGCCTTAGCAGGGTAGGGGCCCTGCTTCTCATCAGCCGAACTGATTCATGTGAACGTGCTGATGAGCCAAGCGCCATTTTGTGCTGCAACCGCAAACGCGATCGCCACTTCCAATGCCTCAGTCTCATGTCGACAATCGCCAATAAATGGACCTCGTTCGGTGGCAATAGTCCCCTCCGTCAAATTAATCGTCTTTGTTTTTCCCAAACGAAGAAGAAGAAGGCTCATGAATAGAAATGGCGTTCGTCCATGACCGTATATGGTGTAGTCTATGCATATAAACGGCGTTCATTTGTAGACTCGCGTTGTTCGTCTGCAGATAACTGAATATAAACGGCGTTTATTCGTACATGTATAATACACTCGTTTTGTTCTTCTGCAGATGAATGCATATAAACGACGTTCATTCGTGGACTCATGTTGTTAATTTTTCTGCCGGCATATGCATGTAAACGGCGTTCGTTCGTAGATTCATGTTGTTTTTCTGAAGATAAACGCATATAAACGGCTTTCATTTGACCACCTATAGGCCTATGCATGTTATTTAGCCTACACATTTACACATATCAATTATTTATTTAATCTATACTTTTGTGTCCCTACTCGGCGCGATATTTATCCGTTCAGGGTCATCTTATGTATCGACGCCGCATTAACATTAAGCTTGATAATAAATAATTGATAATAATTCTGGTATGTTTTATTGCAAATCTTTTTTATTTGATTGATTGATGATAGAAACGGTGTTCATTTGTCCAGCTATCAAATAAACGGTGTTCTTCCATATGCAAACGTGTATAAACGGCGTTCATCTATAGAACTGTGAATGCGAGCAGTGTGCAACCGTAGACTTATGCATATAAACGGTCAACCCCTGCGCATGCGCTACTGGCGTTTTCCCATAACGACGTCATTATCGGTTTATCAGATTTGATCCGCGATTCCGATGTTGAGAATGGCCGCCCGCCAACAAGCGCAGGTTGGCCGCCGTATATAGCCCACCATCCCCTACAGAGGACCCCTCAACCTGCGCTTGTGTGCCACTAATACGGCTTCTTTCATCTTGGTCTACGCGGGCGATAAATGCGACTTAAAGACGAATTTCGTATATTCTGTCGGATTTACGCCGCGCTAAGACTTCTCGTGTGTCGCGAGATTTCTCCGGCTTTTCACGGCCGTAATAAGTCGGTCTCGGCTGCGGCGAAATATGATGCAATAATTTCCATCACTTTCGCCTTTCAAGCCGGTGGCAGCCACGATCCGCAACGCTGGGACTTGTGAACGTAAAATTGCAAGTGACGTTTATGACGTCGCGCTGATCGACGTAATCTACGTAATATGTGACGCGGGTTTGCGTGTCCGAGTGGCGCTCAGCGTTCGATGGAGGTTTGAGGGGCTTCGGCGAATTAGGGCCTACCACGGCGACCGCGTGTCGTTAGGTGCACTTGAAGATCTGCCGCCGCTGTATAATGCAAATCTTTCTTCTCAATTGGCTGAGCAATGGTTCGAGCAATGGTTCGCAAATTCCGTCGTTCACCGGACAAATATTCCGTCTCCAGCCACGCACGTTTGCTGAAACGGATGGCATGGGGTTATTCCTTATACACACGTAGCCTACATCATGTATACGTAGGTGACGCAGAGTGCAAGTCTAAGGTCACACGGTTGAGGACAAATTTTACCGCTGAACGTTGAACCGAAACGATTGCAACCGGGTTCGGATCTCCACCTGGATAAGTCTCTGGATAACTATAATACATGTACATGTCCACTCTGGAACGACGCAACGCTCGTTAATACGCTGGTGCCCGACGCTCAGCTTACGCGTACCGCAATAGAAATTTCAAGTTCACGTTATGCAGTAGAACGCAGTACAATACAGTACAATACGGCACGATACGGTTCAGTACAATACAACACACTACAGTACAATACACTTTATATATAATGCGATACGAATCAGTACAATGCAATACAATACAATGCGATAGCTTACAATTAGACGATTCACAGCAATGCGATACAATAGGATTCGACAAATCACAAAGTAGGCCTAGTAGAAGTTCAAGTTGAAGTTTATTACGACCGCATAGCAATAGTTGATTGTTCTCAGCTATCGTTCAGTTCAAAGGGGTTCCCAACTATCGCTCAGTTCAAAGGGGTTCCCGGCTATCGTTCAGTTCAAAGAGGTTCCTAGCTATTGTTCAGTTCAAAGAGGTTCACAGCTATCGTTCAGTTCAAAGAGGTTCCCAGTTATCGTTCAGTTAAAATGTATACGTTTTGCATGGTTTAACGGCCGTGTGGAATCAACGGTTGTCGTACTTTAAACTGCAGTATAGAGTATTCGTTTTGTAAACTGTAAAGTCTTCTTTTTGGAACGAATGAAAACAAGACAGAGACATTTCATGTAGAAAATTAATATTTTCTGCAGAATATAGCTACATCATTAACCGCTATAATTATCTTAGCTTACATGCACTAAAGCTGTTCGCCGTAGGCTATCTTCATTCACAAAAATTCTCTGTAGCCTACACACTGTACAGAGTAGAAAGATCGCGGAAGGAGACAAATTCAAACAAGGTTATAAATAATAATTGCTATTCTTGTCAAATTAGCATCGAAATAGATCGCTTATAATTGTATGCAATTGGTTGTCTACGCAATATCCCATCCCCGCCAACATCAATCGAATATGCAGTGGTTAAAGAGGTTTAGGTGAGCAGTGGGAACGACTCATGAATGTATATTCACTATTCATATATTATTCATTCATGCAACTGCCAGGGCCGGATTTAGGTTGGTGGGGGCCCTGAGGCAAACACTAAGCCAAACAGTATGGAATACTTTTTTATAATTAACTATTAACTAATAACTAATGTACTGTAGTCTGTAGGTAAGTTACATCTTTAACTGTACTACAGACAGACTCACTTGAAGTCACTTCACTCACAGAGTCACAGTCACAGTAATGACAGTAATCACAGTATGATCAACTTATTGACACTTTTCTTGCTTTGCTATTAGCGAAGTCTTTAATGATGTCACGAAAGTCAATGCTTCGCAAGACATCGCTTTCAATGCTCATCAGTGACAGCCAATTCAACTTCTCCTGGTCCAAAGTTGTTCTAAGACGATTTTTTTTATTATTTTAAGCTTGGAAAAGGATCTTTCTCCACTACAATTTGAAACCATCATACATAGATATATGCGCAACATGATATCAATGTTAGGAAACACAGACTTCACGGATTTCAGGATAACAATCATAACATCATAATTATTAATTTATTATATTTCTTGTCTGTTTTGAAATTTATCTTATTTTACAATTTCAACGTGACAATGTCTGCCGTTTTGCCGGAAATCAACATCAGACTCAGTTTATAATATATTTATATAGCGCTTACATTTTTATATCGCGACGCTGACAATAAGTTACAAGTAATATGACTAATATCTACTATTTTTAGTTTTGTAGGTCTATTTACAATATTTATTACATTCATTTATTTCTATTTATCTATTTTTTTGTGGAATTGGTGGGGGCCCTGAGGCAGCTGCCTCATTTGCCCCATAGTAAATCCGGCCCTGGCAACTGCTCAATCAACACATTGAATTTTAATTGAAACATCATCAGATGTTCCAGTGATAAAACTGGTAGCACTGCGGACTCTTCGGAGTTGTAAGCACTCAATCACCATTGATCAGAGTATCATTAGATATTTCAGGCACAGAAAACTACATATCGTAGCGATATGACCGCTATATCAAATCTATTTAGCTAGCATATACCGCAAGTGCCATGATTAGACTAAAATTAATAACGTAAAAATTACTATTTTTAAATAATAGAATTACAGACCTAAAGAAATAGACTTAGCCTATGCTTAGACCTCATTTAAATGCTCATTGGTATACATCACAGCATTCATATATAATATTATATATATATATATATATATTATTAATATATTACAGGTTTCAACTGACTTAGCAGAGGCCACAGCGAAGAAATTGAACACATTAAAAATTTACATGCACTGAAATATCCAATAGGATTTTCAAAAATCTGAAACATGGAACAAATGACACAGCATTACCACGACGTCATATGCACCCAAAAGGAGTGTCGCCTACCATATATGCGGAAAGTAGCGATCATATGAGCTGCTTTTGTTCACATCTTTTATTCATCCAATCGTTCAGGAAAAATTCATCTAGCGCCCCTTCAAGAAGCTTACTCATCAGATGCGATCTTTTAATTAAAGACTGAACCCTGACTGCACGCATGCGCACTCGATTGATGCTTGCTCCTCCGTAATTAGACAGCAGTACACGAAAGAAAGATGGGAAGCTATCCAGGCTTCAAGTGATTAATAATTATTTCAAAACGAGATGATATGTCTGTCATTCAAAGAAAAAGCGTTGCATGCTATTTTAACCCCGGCTTGGTGGCGGCGAATCTTTTACTATTAACCGGCTTTTGATATCTGGAGTTTATTAAGGACTTGTTTTAACGCGCAGTTCTTGACCAAAATGTGCAGTTGTAAATGAATTCGCGCAGTTGCAACAGCGCTTCTGTGTAGCCAGAAATTAATAGTAAATTAAAGGCCATTGTCTCTCAAAAGGTCATTGTCATCCGTAATTTTATTGACGTTATACGATTTTCATAAAAGGGATAAACATCTAAACATCATATTATTATAAAATAAAACAAGAAAAGCGTTCATCAGAAAAATGAGAACAAGAGAGGCATTTTAAACACAAAGGTCGGAAAAGGTCATCAGAATAAGCGGGAAAAGGAAACTTAAACCATGCAGGGCGGGAGAAAAGGTCATCACAAAAATCAGAGGGAAAAAAAACCTTACCATTGAGGACGGGAACGGAAAGTAGATGCTATGCAGTTATAAAAAAATTCCGAGATAATAAATAATATAATATTAATATTATATAAATAGAGCTCGATATGAGGGATTACTACGACATGTTCATGATTCATCAGACAGTTGGTGACGTCAAATGCGAATAAAATTATCTCCATTTTCTTTGCTTGTTTCTTGTCTAGTTTACTGTTCCTCCTCTTTTTATTAGTCCAAATCTTGTTATCCCTTCTTTCATTTTATTCTTCGCGACCTTGGCCTTTCATCGCGGCTCTTTCCTTCAAACCTTGCGTGCAGTGCTACACCTTATAAAATTGCACACTTATAGGTCGACTTACATCATGTAAGTGCATGGACAACCTATAATTATTATACGTACTTTCTTGCAGACTGCAATTTGTCTGGAAACCGATATTACTTCATGGAATATAATCCGCGACATCGGAGATTCTTTTTTGGAGTCTACTTGTAACTCTACATGTCTGAATTTATGTGTATATAGGGCTCTTTATTGGAACTAGACGATATTCGAATTTACCTTTCTATCTAGATTGCGCACGTGTAGGCCCTATATTGGTCGTTTACATGTAAGCAAAACCTTTGTTTTTTAGCAGCACTGTTCTTATGAATTTTGGATTGACCTGTTTTCTACAAAAGAGCACCGGTTTCTTTAGGGACCATCCATACATGACGCACGAAAAATTTCAGTTTTCATACCTCCTCTCGCCCCTCACTCATTTTGTGGACCCCGCGTCATGCGTACGTACAACTAAACGTCTCTAACCAACCATTACAAAATTTAATTGGCTAATCTGTAAGATATTTTGTTTTACCACAGGCTACAGTAGCTGCTCACAGCACAGAATAATTGCACATGGCTTTTATAAATAGGTTTTACCTTGGGACTACTCTTACTGATAACACTATTTTGCTCGACGCAGCGCTCGCGAATAAGCTGGAGCCCTGCGCTTGGCTTTCGAGTAGCGTTCCTGAAGAAAGTTTAGAGATTACGATTACTATCACAATTATATAATGTAATGTAATGCCATCGGATCAGTGTTAAATCTAGACGTCTCTGGAGGGGATCCCCCCAAGGAATGACACCCCAAGAAATGTTTTAGAGGTGTTGTATACATGCAAAATGCGTACCATTCCGTCAGAAAAAAACACACGCAACAATTTCCCCCGCTAATAAAATTTGAAAGGTCTTGTTTTCACGTATAATTATACGTACGAAAATGGTATGCTTATCGGAAATGTTGACAGAAAGACAAAAAACAGGGTAAAATTTCAAGTGAGTAAGCTACACGCTACGGCCGAAAAAGTTGACCTTTTCTGATGAAATTTGCTTAGGCAGTAGCCTGTGGTAAGATTTTCGGCCTCCTAATGTGTTTACCACGACTAGGTCTTAAATTGTATTAGTTTTCCTTCGTATGCGACTTTTTATGAATTTTTGCAAAACTCTTTGTGAGGTAAGCATACGCTGTATACCCGCGTGCAACCTCGTCTTCTTGTGCCGGTCTTTCTCACACCAAAGAAATGGTCCTGAGAATCTAGATTGGTCCATGCGATTTGGACGAGTATTTCAAGTAGAGTTTTTTATAGACTTTTACTCTATATACGTTTAGGACTATTTGTGTTCGGAATGTTAAATTTCAGCCTTGAGGAGCCAGGCACAAACATCAACGTAGGCTATTCTTTGGGGCGAATCGTTGTAGCTAATGTAGTGACAATCAGTACAGTCAGTAATGCAATGCAATAACAGTCTTATAGAGGCTAAAACGCAGCTAGGCATGCGTAAATGCAGACGTTGCATCATAATAAAGCAAAGCCGGTATTAAAACAAAACCAGGGCAACGTGATCTAGTAAATGTTTCGTGTTATTCAGCAATGTATCAGCTAAAAATAATTAATACAGTAATTTAGTGTGTAAGATACCATTAGGAATAATGAAAATATAAATGCTACAATCATAACACATAACGGTTAAAAGAAGCCGATGAGCATGCTTGATGAATTATTCTAAACGTTCCCTTACAATTGGGAAGGTCGTAACAATACTACCACCTCTGTTACTCTGCTAGCAATCTACCAATTACACAAATCTCAATACATTTGAATCTCATTTTCCACAAAATAACTTTTAAATTGTCCTTAAAATGAAGAGAACGAAATATTTATACTCGGTTACTTGAACACTGTAATGACCAGATTGCATTAAAAGTTACTGAAAAACCAAAGCAGTACTTGGCTAAAGTGTTAACTAACTGTAACACGTTTAGAAATACATCAATAAAAATTCAAGTTACGGCACATGAAATTATGCAGATTTTGAGTATCAGGAGCAGCGCTTGGGACTGGGAGTAGTTTCCCTGTAATATTAACCAAATCAGAAACATTGAATAGAAGAAAACTGCTGCTGCATGTGACATATTTGCAAATTGGTATTGTGTCAATTCAAGAAGATAAACTCATTGTAGGTGTTCTAAAAAAAATAGCCCAGCCAGATATGTGAGTAAATACTCAATTTAAAATTACGCAAAGTAATGTCCTCGTTATTTATAGAGTCAATGGCCATGGTGTCCTATCAGTAGCACGCACCGATGCTCAGTAAGAGTATCAGCATTAATCTGTTACACACTAATTAATAGATCTAAGCACAGGCATGATCTATCGAATGATCAAGCGTCAAAGCCAATGCTCGTTGATTGAGAAGAACTTGCTCCGGGTCCCTACACAGCATGCGTCTAAAAAACATGAACTTGAGCTCTCTGCATGACAGGGCAAATACTTTAACTTATTTGCTACTTGGGGATCGTAGGCTATACTTTATTGGATACTTGTTCCTTTGGGCATCCTGGTTGTGGCTCTTTCAACTAATGCATGAGTCACGCGCCTGATTAAGTATTAGGCTACTACGTTGCGCCATACTAGTTTGTATTGAATGGCATTAGATGCAAAAAAGATTTATCTATGTGACCCAAAGTAGGCCTAAAAATTCAAAGAACATGAGGTGAAGAGCAGAACTTAGGTTTTTCCGCCGGCGCATGGTTGGAAAATTCAGTTGGACAACATGAACCAATTAAATGATCATTGTCCAGATGGTACAATTAAAAACAAAACGCAATTCTGCCGATAGATGGCATAAGTCGTGAGTATTTAGTAAACTATCAGTTATAACAGTCAGTAATCTCAATAATTATTCGGTCTCTATGACAAAAATTAAATCGAGTTCTTCACGCGAAGTTCATTTACGTCTGCATGACAAACGATCACCGAATGGCATTTCGTTCTGAGCCGCTGCCATCACAGAATCTGCCTCCTCTCATCAAATATCACAGTTGACACAAAGATCTGAAACTCAATTGAAGCGCTCTCTCGCTCTGTCCCGGTTAAGCTAAAGCGAATATAACTGACAAATAATTATTCTCCTCTAGTTTGTCAACATTAAGAGCTGGACTCAGACGCCGAGCCATGTTTCGCCGAATTTGAGCACCATGCACGGTCATATCTGACTTGGGTTACACACGAGAACGAAACCGAAACTCAGTTCTAATGCACGAAACGCGTAAATCTGCCATCATCATCACCGTCAAAACCGTTTATAAACAAACGAAGGAATTACTATCACACGATCACATCATGCCCCACCATCCCCGAATTTCTCTCCAGCGTAGACTGGCCGTAGACGCAGTCCTTCGATTTCGAGAACATCCGATCGTACGCCGGTGCCTGCTGCTGCTGCTGCTGCTGCTGCTGTTGCGATCGCTTACAGTGGTCGCTTGCAGCAGAGTCGAGTTTCGACAGCTGGTCAAGCGTGTTCTTTCGTCGCGACAACTGATCGAGCGTTGCCTGTTGTCCGGGGAGCAACCTATTGCTGGGTCCGGTCGTCTGCTGTTGTTGCGCTGGTCCCCTGTTACATCCGGTGGCTTTCAACGGAGCATGGTGTAGATCGTGCGGCTGCATCGTTACCGTCTTGACATACCGGGGAGAAGCAGCCGACGAGTTCAGCGTCGAAGAGTAGAGGTGCTGGGACGACTGCATGGAGGGCCTTGGGAATGTCCTATCCTGGTACGTAGTGGACAGACCGGGGTCGGAGAGGTCGACGGCGGCCTCTTCCGGCGTGCTGCTGAGACCCTGGAAGCGAACGGTGGGGTGGCTGGGGGGCGTCGACGTCTTCTGCTGCTGGAGCCAGTAGGCGCCTCGCGGTGGCGGAGGCGGCGGAGGAAGGTAGCGCTCGCGGTTGTGCTTGATGTGGCCGGCCTCGCCTTCCTCGCTCGGTCCACGGCCGCTGTCCGTGACGGAACCCTCGACCGAGTGAACGCTGTCCTTGTCCACGTCCGTACCCACCGTCTTGCTGTGCACCCACGGATGAACCTAACAGCAAACAAAACTGATAGTGGTAAATTACATTCTGACACTTTTAAGCAGCATACAATAAAACAACAAAAACATCTTTAGACTTGAACCAGGGTTTTAAGTGTCACTGAGAGACCATGGACGCCATCCTGTCACAAGCGTGCGACCATGGACGCCGTCCTATCACTTACGTGCGACCATGGACGCTGTCCTATCACTTACGTGCATTACACCTGCACAGCCTGGTAAGATAAAGGACGTCTAGACACTTCTTCTTCTGCACACACTTAAACCATTAATTTGTTTAATGTATGATTTATCAAAAGTGCATTTCTTACATTTTGAAAAGGATCACCATCAGTTTTTAATCTAGACGGGAAGAACCGCCCCCCCCTCCCAAGGAATGACATCCCATAAAAAATCTTGAGCGGTTGCTAATGCGCACATGGGCAATATTCCTCCCCCAAAAGAAACTGTATACTTATGATTCCCCCCCCCCAAAAAACGGACAGGTTTTGTTGACATGCAGTGATATGTAAAATCTGTGTGTTTTGGGGAATATCGAAGAGAAGGACTTAAAACGATCTCGTCAGAATAAATGGCCGGTTAAAAGATTTCGTTGGTGTCTCGCTCACCGGTTGCCGACCTCCCACCAATCCGCCCAAAACGACAATTTTCCCGCTCAGAAACCTGAACCGCCCCTTCCCCCAAAAAAGCAGAGGGACTAGATTAAACACTGGATCAACATAGAATATCTTTGTTGTGTTGTATTGCATAAACTATAAACCAGAAACAATAAAGAGCAACACTAAGCAGAAATCGATTCCGTAGTGTACTACCACAACTACTACTGCTACTACTGCTGCTGCTGCTGAACTAGTGTAATACAAACACTGGAAAGAAACTAAAGACGATAATTACACTTGACGGCAACTAGGAAACAGCATCTCCCAAAACGAAGACAGTGTTGTCAAAAATGAAAAGTATGATAAAACTGTCTTATTGGGAAATAGGAACTTCCGAACAGCTGCAACATTGTCGTATTGTCACATACATGTACTGTCAGGTCACGCAGAAGAGCTCAATAGAAGACCCTCATCTTACTGCTCTCATCCTAATGCAACCTCGACTTCCAATCAGTCGTCCAATTAGCATTGACATGCGACCGAAGAGAGCAAACGACGACGATGCTAGCCTCCGAGTTGTCCAATTAGCTCTAAAGATGCACTTCAAGAACATATGGAACATCTGATTCACCAAGAAGCCAACTGACTGACTGACTGACTGACCGACCGACTGACTGACTGACTGACTGACTGACTGACTGATTGATTGACTGTGTGACTGAGTGACTGACTGACCAACTGACTGACTGACTGACTGACTGACTGACCAACCAACTGACTGACTGACTGACTGACTGACTGACTGACTGACTGATTGATTGACTGTGTGACTGAGTGACTGACTGACCAACTGACTGACTGACTGGCTGACTGACTGACTGATTGACTGACTAACTGGCTGACTGACTAACTGGCTGACTGACTGACTGACTGACTGACTGACTGACTGACTGACTGACTGACCAACCGACCGACTGACTAACTGGCTGACTGACTGACTGATTGACTAATTGACCGACCGACTGACTGACTGACTGACTGACTGACTGACTGACTGACTGACTGATTGACTAATTGACCGACTGACTGACTGACTGGCTGACTGACTGATGGACGTCATGAATTGACAATGCTGATGATGCAGCAGTTGCAGACTGAGTATCCGCTCAGCAGCTGGTCTCAGCCAACCTGCAGTAAACATACGCATGCGCACTTCATGGCATTCATGAGCCTGAGAGACGGATAAAAATTGACGCGGAATTCTAGTATCAATGCCATATTGAAAATTGCACAATAAACAGTTTCGAAATGCAAACGATGCAGTATTATAACTATGTTTAAACCCGACTACATTTCAATGAAGGGCATGATGAACACATTCAGTATATATATATATATACTCTATTTTGTTGTTGTTGTTGTTGTTGTTGCTGTTATTATTATTATTATTTTTAAAAAAAAATATTATTATTACAATTACAATTATTATTATTATTTAACTTTTTGCCCCGGGGTATTTAGGATCCATCAGGTACTTTATTACTAGCTGCTTGTCTAAAAACCAGTCCAGAATTAACTCTTCATCATCATCATCCGTCATCATAATCATCATCACGTCATCATCATCATCATCATCATCATCATCATCATCATCATCATCACGTCATCATCATCATCATCATCATCATCATCATCATCATCATCATCATCATCGTCATCGTCATCGTCATCGTCATCGTCATCGTCATCGTCATCGTCATCGTCATCGTCATCGTCATCGTCATCGTCATCGTCATCGTCATCGTCATCGTCATCGTCATCGTCATCGTCATCATCATTAATGCTATTATTACTAATAACAAGACTTTATATTTTAAAGACGTTAAATACAGCCCACCCCATACAACACAATCATGACTGTGTTTATCCGTTTAAACCTTCAGCCCATTGCGCACAGCTGCACTGGTCTGGCATTCAGCACAGCCTATATAGGATGCAATCCAACTGACATTTCAGGGACTGCGTTTCCAAATGCCGTTAACTGCCTCCGGACAATAATTTTAATATCGTCATCTTCTGTGAATCATATTTACCTTTGATGTCCATTTTCTTGTGATTATCTACTTTTATACCCAAAATGTCGTGAGAGTAACTTAATCTCTTGCGTGCAATAATTACTATTCTATCCTCTTATATTATATATTATAGTCATTTACAATCAACAAGGATGACAAACAGCAAACCAGTAATACATGATAAGCAATCGGAAGGCTTGCTCGATTGTTGCCGTTTAGCGACAGTGTCATAACAAACATGTTTAGTGTCGCCCTCCTCACTTCCCCAGGCTTGGGACTGGCACTGCAAGAGCACACGCAGTAGTGGAGATCTATAGGAATAGGAATAACAATGTAGGACGATGGGAAGGACAGTAGGACGAATCCTGGACTCAGTTAATTGCTCAATGATCGGCTTCCTGATTGTTAATTAATTAATCCAGGTGCAGACATAGAACAAAAAAACTGTGATTCCTTGTCATTTTTGATCCAGTCATCTTCTTGAATCTCGATCCCTTTGATCTCGATCTCTTTGATCTCGATCCCTTTGATCTTGATCCTTTGATCTCGATCCCATTGATCTTGATCCCTTTGATCTTGATCCCTTTGATCCCGATCTCTTTGATCTTGATCCCTTTGATACCGATCTCTTTGATCCTGATCATCACCATCGCCGTCAGTGAAGACTGTATCGCATGCCGCATCCAGCATGCAACAGGAGATTGTTTGTCAGCGACATCCACTGATGATCAGACGATCGGCAGAATGTTACATGTATGTCGTCTTCTTGTCGCATGCACGATCATGTAGGGAGGACAGAAACGGTGCCGAAGAGCCAAACTATAGTCTCAGTCGATATCACGTCTGCGGTGGGCAACATAATTTATGTAGGCCCGTATATCGTGAACACTGCATGGATTGGTAGGTCCTTGACGCCCTGGTGATCTTTCAAATGGCCTCTGACATGTATATTTTTTTATTAGCATTGTATCTGGCTCATAGATTACAGGAAATCACAATGCACTAATTATTATGAGAGGTTACTGTGACAATTCAACGTCTCTGTGAAGTCACAATGCAATTTTTTATGAGAATAATGAGAGGTTGCCATGGCAATTTACAATATATGAAATCACAATACAATCATTATTATAAGAGTATAGGCCTATACCGATGTGGCGATTCAAAACCTCTGTGAAGTCACAATGCAATTATTTTTATGAGGGGCTGCTATGGCAATTTATAATAATTATATGAAATCACAAAGCAATAATCACACGAGGTTATTATAGAAATTTATAGCCTCTATGAAGTCACAATTGTCATTATCATAAGTGGTAACTATGGGAATTTATTGTCTCTGCGAAATAACAATGCAGTTATTATAAGAGGTTACTATTGCAATTTATAAACCCTATGAAATCATAATGCAATTATTATGAAACGTTACTATGGCAATTAATAACTTACATAGAATCACAATGGCAGTATCATAGCAGGCTACTATGGTAATTTATAGTTACCATTAAATCATTACACGGCTGACATTTCTTCTCTTTTTCCGATCTGTAGTGCTGCTGGCCATTTCTTTGCTGACGATGTCCAGGCATTTGTCCATGGTCCCCCCTCTTTCCAGCTGATTCTAGTTGGGCTTATTGAATCTCTCACTAATCATCTCCCATCTCCACTCATGGATGTCTTCTAATCGCCTTTCTCTTAATACTTCAAAGACTCAATTTATCTGGTTAGGTAGGCTACTCCTCAGCAGCTCCATAAGCTTGATCTTATTCTTCTCTCTGCAAAATTCCCATTGTTTTCCTTCTCTTCAAGTGTGCGGGATCTGGGTGTAGTACTTGATAGCTCACTTACCTTTACTGAGCATATTTCCAATCTGACACGCTCATCATATTTTCACTTAAGACGCCTCAGAGTCATTCGTCGCTCTGTCTCCTCCTCCATCTTCACAACCTTAGTTCATGCTTTCATATGTTCTCGTATTGACTATTGCAATTCTCTTCTCATTGGTCTTCCTAAAGTTCGTCTTTCACCGATTCAGTCAGTTCTCAACTCAGCTGCTAGATTAATTGCTCGCCTTCCCAAGTACTCTCACATCTCTACCTTTATGTTTGATGAACTTCATTGGCTTCCTCTACGTGCTCGCACACAGTTCAAGATCCTCACTCTGATCCTAAAGTCTCAACGGGGTCTTGCCCCAAAATATCTGACTAAAACCTTACTTCGTCCTCACTCAGCTTCCTCCCACCGTCCACTTCGCTCATCCAACAGACTTGACCTATTGGTTCCCCGGTCTAGAACTGCTATGGCTCAGTCTCGATCTTTTGTCTCAATTGGTCCTTCTCTCTGGAATTCTCTGTCTCCTTCTGTTCGCTCAACTCTTCTGTCTGTCAGTCTCTCCTCTGCTCTGTCTCTTCTCAAAACCTGCTTCTTCTCACGGGGCCTTGCGCACTGGGAGCGCCTCTGAACGGTTTACCCTACTAGAGGCGCTTTATAAATGTTTAAATACAATACAATACAAAATCACAATAGAATAATTAATTTGCAGCCCGCTATGAAATCACAATGGAAGTATTAATCATGATAAGAGGGTGCTTGTCAATTCATAGATTACATGAAATCGCAATGGAATTATTTTAAAAGGTTACTATGGCAATTTTTAACATCTATGAAATTATTACAATCAATTACAATAAGAGGTTACTAAGGCATTTTATGACCCCTTTAAGTGTACATCATAGAAACTAAAAGCATTAATTATGCTCAGAATTTTGTCCAGCTGTTTATTGCTTACATTTTATACCTTACATAGCCTACCGTAAAACTGCCAACACACTTCTGCCTAGAATTGTTCTTTATTATCAAATAATAAATTGCCATAGTAACCTCAGTTATTCAATAATATATTATTGTGATTTCATGGAAACTATAAATTGCCATAGTAACCTGCTATGACACCGTCGTTGTGAATCTATGTAAGTTATAAATTGCCACAGTAACGTTTCATTATAATTGCATTATGATTTCATAGAGTTTATATAAATTTTACAGGGCCATATATCACACTACAACTGAACTGGCATCTGCTCAAACTCTGTATTATCACCGCAATCATTTGCACGGCATTTTTGCATTTGATGGACGAGTGTTATTAAGCAAACAGAACAGAGACATGCCATCGTCCAGTTCATCCGGAATCGAAAACTGGCGCAACGATAAAAACCACCAACTAAAATACACAATGTATTATACAGAACGATTTATAACAAGAAGTCAACGGTCCGTGTGACCGTGTCTGACTAAAAGAGCCGGTCCGAAAATTAATACCGTCTGGTCAAACAGACTCGATGTCGGTAAATGTGTTCCTATACGACGGCGATAATATCCGGCTAAGTATTTCACAAAGAACCGCGCGCGCTACGACAACATATCGCACTGAATGCAATACACGTTCGTCGACGATGTTTGCAGGCGTCTCACGGTGACACGTATTTGCACAAGTCATATCGAACAACCGAAACACGTTTCCGAGACTGGCAATTAGGCCCACACTCGTGACGTCAGCAGCCGCCTGTCATCACTTCTTCATAATCACCGATTTTATTTTATCTCGTAACTATAACGGCTGTCTGATTGGCGCATTGGCAAAACTCCACCAATACTTGCACTACCATTACCACTACCACTTTGGCAGTGCCAGACCCGAGGATGGGAAAGGGGGACGACGCTGCTGCTGCTCTTACTACTACTACTACTAGTCTACTGCTACTGCTACTGCTACTGCTACTGATACTACTACAACAACAGCAACAGCAACAACAACAACAACTACTACTACTACTACTACTACTACTACTACTACTACTACTACTACTACTACTACTACTACTACTACTACCACTACTACTACTACTACTGCCACTGCCACTACCACTACCACTACCACCAGCACTAGCACTACTACAACTACTGTCTGTTTGTATATACAAGACAGTGCAGCAAGTCATACAGGTGCATATTCAGATTCCGTTCTTAAGGATGCTTATGATGCTGCTCTAGTACTTGTAGCATACATTGTATACATTCATCTCAGGGTGCGGTCTGATATGCTAGAATGGTCTTATACTCCTGAACTGCGAGCGACTGACTCGACTGCCTTTCACATCTGGACTCAAGACTTACTTGCCCTCCAAGGTCTAACATATGCTGCCAGTTTATCGTTAGGAACCATTTCAAAGCCATGGAAATCGTTGCTATGTACATGTCTAGTATAGCACAGAGCCATAGAAATCGTTGCTATGATAATAGTACTTAATAGCATGTTGAGCAATGACTAATACTCCATTTTTACTTTACAGCATACATCAGAATTACCAAACAATTCAGCAGCAGCAAAGCATATCCAACGTCAGTGATGATGATTCTTAGTCAGAAGACTGAATATAATAATTAAGACTTACATCAAGGACTCCGCCGACGAAAGAAGGGCTGTTGCTGACGCTTTACATATATCCACTGTTAATGAACGCAGCACACACACCAACACACACACACACACACGCGCGCACACACACACACACACACTCACACCCACGCACACCAGCACACGCACACACTCCATTTCGTCAATATAAATCCTGGTGGTAATCTGGAAGTCATTGGCTCGAAGCGCCACAACGCAACGATACGCAACTCCCATCGGTATTACTTCTCGTCCCGTCTTGTTGCACATGACGCTCCGACAATCAGCATTCCCAGCACGTTTGGCCAGACCTTGGCACGACACGACTACTCTCATTCCAGTTATTAGCGAACGGGCTGCGGGGCTGGCTCCCCTCCCACCACCGTCACAATTCAACAGAGAGTGCTCCATGCATGCAGTGGCTATACGCTTTTCTCCCGGCCACATTTCTAATTAGAGGGGGACTTTTGGCTATCCGTTTTGGCGATGGGAAGATATCTACAAGCATGCTGGATATGGTCTTCCGTCATTAGAAATGATATCCCAGAATGGGTTGAAGAGTTTTTTTTACTAGGATCAATAACCTCATCAAATGCAAACATGAAAAGACATTTATCTATTATAGGTCATGGCTATATCTGTTTACTGGACTATATATAGGCTTAATATTATATGGCCTACTAATATCAGGTATTATTATAGACCTTTACTGATATCTCTGAAGGGCGCAATCTTTTCTTGACTGTATACCATTGGCGGAGATATATATACAGCATGGAGAGCCAGAGAAAATGCCCCGTTGAAACATCCTTTTCCCTGGTCGTTACTCGTTATCCTGCCCCAAGGCTGATCGACCCGAATTCAAGAATTCATTTATCTATTTGGATTATTTTACAAGTTTTCATATTCCGAGAAGAATATTAAAATGTGTTCGATGTAGTGATAATTTGCTGTTTTTTGAGTGAACGAAATGTAAATGTAATGTAAATGCTTTCACGAAGCCTTCTTTGATGTAAGCTTATGTATGTATGTATGTATGTATGTATGTATGTATGTATGTATGTATGTATGTATGTATGTATGTATGTATGTATGTATGTATGTATGTATGTATGTATGTATGTATGTATGTATGTATGTATGTATGTATGCATGCATGCATGCATGTATGTATGTATGTATGTATGTATGTATGTATGTATGTATGTATGTATGTATGTATGTATGTATGTATGTATGTATGTATGTATGTATGTATGTATGTAGCCTATGCATGTAGAATTTATATGGATATTTCTACAGAGTCTTGTATACAATAACCTCACTAAGGCGCATGACACGACTTAGGCCTACTTCAGTGTTTATTTGCGTAAACAATGCTAGACTCAGTGGCTCTATTTTGCTTGAACTTTCTGCTTTTGAAAACAGACGTTGATGCCACCGATCCCCTGACCCGCTGACCAGAGACTTTATTCCAGTGGGGCAAACCACCAGAGCGTCCAGACTATATGTATACCATAGCAGTGCAGAGGTGGTCGATTTATGTTGGACGCGAGAGCAAGGGTTTGTAATGGTGACCATAAAATGCTTGCCCTACCGCACTCGAAATAAATCGTCTCTGCCTTGGTTACTTGTATGGCTGCCCTAGCTGGCCCTAACTTTAAAAAAATTGGCCTCAACTGGCGCCGCCACAGGATGTCACGTACACAAATCCCAATAAGACCATGCAGTGGTTAAATGGTTTGGGTGAGCATGCAGTGGGAACTCTGATGACGAATTTTATTGGAATTTGAAACACATGTGTTTGGAGGGTTCCATCATGAGGAGCAGTGGGAACGCAAACCAAGAATTTCGAGAGCTTTAGGCCTGAATAAGACTCAACTACGCTAAAACTCCACCTCAGATTATCTCAGGATGCCTGTGCCTGTCCCAAGCCAGGATAAAGGAGAAGGGTTCTGCGGTGGGCTTGCAACCCACCCGGGTAAAAAATGCCTGCAACAGAAACAACGCAACATTTTCAAGAGAGGAATGGAGACGATGCGTTGCCCGATGTGCAGATCTGCACGGGATGGACTAAGCACTAAAAGTAAGTACGCTAAAAAAAAAGCCAAAACGATCTAGCAGCAGTTTAGCTAGCCTACGTGTCAGTAGAGTCGTCATGCAGCTACACAATTTCAACAGGTCACATCAGGGTCACGGTAGGCATACAGCAGATCGAAGAAATTAAATGTAAGGAATACATTAAAAAATCCAAACAAGTTTTCGCAGGTCATTAGGCAGGTCAAGATTAAAATAGACATATCAAAGGACCTGCATCAACCTATAGTTATATGGTAGCGCCGTCACTGTTGCGTCTAATTACCAAAGACTGCTGCAGTGCTGCCAATCGAAGTTGAGACTGTTCGAAATTGAAATCCCGGTGACAAAATCTTAAGTACAACCACCACCACCCCAGTCGTCGATCTCTTCAATTAAACGGAATGCAACGAATTCCGTCGGCAACGCGAAGAGGAATTCCTATTAGACACAAGACACACGCAATCAGAGAAGAAGAGGGCGTCGACCGAAGTCAAGCCGTTTAATTGAGGTCATGTTGTCGTCGTCGGACATATAATTATACGCGGCTGTCGACGACGTCCGCGTACAAGCAACAGACTGGACATAGAACACACGGTCAGATGATTGGAGGGGGTCGTCCGCAGACAACGTCACCGACGACAGCCTTTAGTCCTTATCGCGTCGGAAGGCCCAACACTTTTTCACGAAACTTTTATTTAACGAAGAAGTTCTGTAATTATTATGTCGTCCGCAGTGGAACGTGGCGGTGTAGTGGTGGGTTCGGTGCCTTGGAGCCGAAGGGTTCCAATCGCCGCAACTCCGCCACTGGTTGCACTCTGCCAGTGACAGTCCCAAGCCTGGATAAAGGAGGAGGGCGTCGCTAATGGTCTTTGTTACCACACAGTGACGTTAAACTGCAAATACACACACCAACCGCCGCGTATAAAGGACTTTGAGCAAGTCCTTCGCTTGCAGTTGCTCGTGCGCTTCGGAGTGAAACTTCGATGCAGTATTATACAAGACGCAATATTGCTTTCGTCACTGACATACATAATCATGACCTCAGCATTTAATGGAGCAGTAAAAATGCAATTAACAATTATAGCCTAGGTACAGAATGTGAACTTTCCGACAGTGAACCAGCATTAGTGGGTGCTAATGGTGTTGCAGTACCCGGGTCTGCATGCAGTTTTGAAGGCCCCGCTGCGGTTATAAATACGCGCGTGGTGGACCGGTGGGCTGTCAGACTGGGGGTGGGGGTCACCGGAGTGTAACCATAGCACCCGGGTCCGCACTATAGCCTTAATGCTTTAATGTGGCCCTGCTCTTAACTGCCTCCTCGATTTCTTTGCGCTAAACATTGGCCAATCAAAGTTAGAAACCCATTCGTGAAATATCGCAAATGCTATGATAGGCCTATTGTTCACCCAATAAGTCAGTCATCGTAACGTCCTCTATCCAGGAATTCCTGCTGTCGAACGTCCGCTTCAAAATCAACAGTCGATATACGCACATAATTATGTGGTAGCTTTCTATGTTCAGTGGTCCATAGCACCCCAAGTTACCCTACGTTTATCGGCGTTATTAACTTCACAAAAGACAAGAGCCCGGTCGTCAGTGGCAACGGTAATCCGTCGCTTAACTAGAAGGCTTTGGTGCTTATTCGCTGGCTCTATATATGGGCGACGGTGTGCCGAAGATTTTGGCGTCGCTATCAGGGCAGCGCGCAGAGAGATGCTTTCGCCCTCTCCCTCGTATAGGGCACTCTCTCGTACGGTTCAACAGCCGTGAAATGCTTCAATTTCCAGCTCTGCATACAATATAACAATAGCCTGGAAACGGACTTTTCCATGAGAGACCGCAGCGACCGACAGATAAGTCGGAATTGCATTGGCGTCCCATCGTGACCGGATATTGTCGATAAGACGACCGACTGGGCTCGGAAGGCGGTGGCCAGATGGTCTCCATTGTACGGAACCGCAAGGAGAGTGGCGGCGTCTCCAAGGTCTCTACCGTATATATGCCTTCTACCGTATATGTCTGTCAATAACGCGAAGGTTACGGCAGACTAGGTTGCGTAAACGGCAAACGAAGAGTCAGAGGAAGAAGATGAGGTCTGCGTTGGCATTACGACATGCAAACCCCCGCTGGCTGGCCAGATGCGGTGTCCCATTGATGGCGATTCGATTGGAAACCGACTAAATAATAATCATCTGCTGGACGGACGGACGGTCCCTGCATCTATCCAAGCTTCACGAACGAGATATTATTATGGTCAAGTATCAGAGGGGATGGGTCAACAACATCCAGGGAATTGGTCAACAGCACTCTGATCGAGGAATTGAAATTGAACGTTATAAATTAAAGAAAATGTTACTCCGTATCGGCCTGCATTCACATCTGACCAGTGTTGCCCTGCTTTTGCTGATGTAGACATAAAAAAGTACGTTGTCTTGAGCTAATATTTAGATTGAGATACTTATAATTATAATCATATTATGAATCAAAATACTAGTTCCTGACAACTTACTGTAAGCCCACATCTCCTGGGGGAAAATATTGTTATGTGAGCTTATACTTGAATATCAAAGATGTTGTACACATTACATTATTATTATTATTATCAAAGATGTTGTATACATTATATTATTATTATTATTATTAATTATTATTATTATTATTATTATTATTATTATTATTATTATTATTATTATTATTATTATTATTATTATTATTATTATTATTATTACCATTATTATTTTTTTATATTATTTTTTTATTACTATTATTATTATTATTATTACTATTATTATTACTATTACTATTACTATTATTATTATTATTATTATTATTACTATTATTATTATTATTTTTTTTGGCCCCGAGGTATTTAGGATCCCTCAGGGACTTCATTACTAACTATTGGTTAAAAACTAGTCCAGAATGACCCTACTCTTCGTTGTCTTGATCAAAGAAAGTGCCTCGGAATGCGATCGCGTTATTATTATTATTATTATTATTATTATTATTATTTTTATTTTTATTTTTATTTTTATTATTATTATACATTTTATTCAAGACAAAGTTTTTTGTCCATTACATTCGAACAACCCTCATGTCTAGGCTACTATCGACATATTAATGTGAAAATTAATTATTATTATTATTATTATTATTACGGTCTACAACTGCAGTCAGATCTACCACTTGACAGTATATCATAGGTCTGATGGTAAGGTAGGGGTGGGGATGGGGGGGGGTGTTCTTTCTGCTTCCTTCCAAACGTGACATCAACAATCCAACAACGTTGTTGCCAGGAACTGTCAAAGGACCTTTTTTTATCAATATCACACAGGACGCCGTGAGAGGCTCATGACACTTCCATGCAGGACACAGAAGCAACGCAAGTGCATTTGTGTACATAATGTACAACTGTACATGTGTCTGTGTATACATAATAATTGCACACAAGAATACACGATATTGCATATAAATAAAATTGCAATGTGTAATCATATATATATTTATATATTACATAATTATGAGAGCATGTAATGTATTCGTATTTGTGTGGATGTAAGAATATATATAGATCTATGTTCCATACGTGTATTTGTACTGCAAAAATGTGCGCATGTCTGATATATATATATATGTTTTACATATGTATATGTACATTTGCATGCATGTATATTGTAGGCCTATATTATGTATATATTTATAAGTACAATTTTGTATAATATTATATTCCTATATTTGTACACATCGTTGGTATAAGTTTCCCATCCACTTGGAATGAACTTCCATTAGAGATGCACATATACTCCCTAGAAATAATGCCAATACATTTTACAAGTTGCTGGAATTTAATTTATATGGCGCGGTTGAGCTGGGAGCACATCTGTGTAGGTTTCTTGAAGGGGCGTTGTAAAAAATAGAAATGAACAAATGAAACAAATGAATATTTTACACGTATATGGGAAAGTATTCAATATTCATTTGTGTATATATTATGTATGTACGATTGTACGTTCCAATGCATGCATTTAATCATGCATCCATATACTACACCTGGTCTTTAACTTCCTGTAGAACTTCACTGCAAAGGTGCTAATACATTAATGAGCTGATGTGGTGCTTTTATGGAAACGGAATAGGATTGGGGAAATCGTTAGACAGACTCAATGCAGCGCTATTATGGTAATTAGACTATAATTATATACCTCTACATCTTTGTTCGAATGCCATGATTTGGACAACGTTGTCTGTTGGTTGTTGTCAATGGTTGTCTGTTGCCCGTTGACATCCGTTGTCACCTGAGGAATCATCGCCTTACACTGCAAAATAGAAAAAATGTACAACAATGCTATCATGTCTGATAATTATTGAAATACAACAATAGAAGATTACTAATTGTTCATTAGTGACTTCCTTTGTTCCGATGTCTAATGTATAAAGTAAATTGTTTGATGGCGTTCGTAAAGTAAGAAATTTCCACGACACTAAAATATTTATGCAATGTATGAAACATTGTACATATAGATCTAATAATGATAATAATAATAATAATAATAATAATAATAATAATAATAATAATAGTAATAATAATAATAATAATAATAATAACGAACCAATAGAAACCAGGTACATGTACCAACCCCTGTTGTAGGCTCACAGGCAAAATTGGAGATGAGTAAACACACTATTAAAATACAGTTGATATACGGGTCTGTCTGTGGAGCCTTTTCCCACTATATATGCTACTACACACAAATATTTTGCGAGGTGAGCACAATCTGTATATACCCGCGTATACCATCGATTACAACCCTGCTGGTTTCCCAATCACTTTTTTGTCTATTTTAGTACACCTGCCAATCTTGCATCAATTTCAAGTGAGACTGAGATTAATTTTGCATCCGACATTTTTTAGCGAGTGGCAACAATGCTGGTCTCAGGACTCAATGCACCGCACCGAATGTACCTATGGTAAAAAAACGGTCCTGACTTCGGTCTTGTGCAACTTCTATCGTTTGTCAAAGAATTAGATCTATTGTCATGTTCTACTGAAAAAAATCCATATAGTAAAAGAAATATTGACACATATAACTGGGGGTCAGACTATGCCCCACGTGCACTTGGAGTTTGAATGTGAAAAAAGATTTTACCATGGGGGGCACTCAGAAAGACTATATTATAGGGGTTGGGGGTTGAACCCCTGAAGCCCTCAACCCTCTGGCAATTCTCACTCTACTACAATACATTCCAATTATAGACATATACACCACTCAATCTGAACTAACATCGTTATCGGTCTTGAGAGCGGCCATTGCTCACGTGGTACGACGACGTCATCATGCGATACTTGTTCCGGGTCGTCATAAACTTAGAGACCTCTGTCGACGCCAATGCCAATGCCGCCGTCGCCCACCATCGTCGTCTTAATCTTTTTAATTATTGCCCGCGCGGATGCAGTGACGTGGAAATATTGCTGCTACTGCGAAATGCCGCCCGCACTGTAGAAACGGATGTGTATATATATAATTATATATATTAGGGTGTCCCAGAAAAACTTTTTTCTTGAAATTCTTAGGTCTCACCAGTCAAAAAGTTTCCTATAGGGATGATAATATTTGTTTAATTTTTTTGAATTTTTAAAATAATTTTTAGGTTCCCCCCAAGAAGCTCAAAATTTTATATATAGCGTACTATGATATTCGTGTGCAAATATTTCAATATATGAGGCAACGTCATTCACACCACATATATTTTACATGCTTTTGCACAAAATATGATATTAATTCATTCATTCCGAAAACTTATATAGCGCCCCTTCAAGAAGCCTACTCAGAGGCGCTCCCAGTCCAGCCACAGCTAAAAAGATAGGTCTTGAGCAACTTTTAGAAAGCAGGCAAATTATTCCGAGATAGTAAGCGTAGTGCAAGCGGGAGCCCATTCCTTGTGGACGGGCCAACAAGCGAGAAGGCTCGACCCTGTCTGGTAGCACAGCGTGTTCGAGGGACCAGCAGCTCCCCATTGGCCGAAGAGCGTAAAGTTCTACGGGAGGCTACGACAGAGACAGGGCGACAGAGATCAGATAAGTAGGAAGGAGCACTACCAATTAAAAACCGCCAGGATATGTCATAGGCTACAATGTAATTGCTCAAAAAAGTTATACTGTATTTTGCTCAGACTGGTTTTGCAGTTAATTGACTCAAATTTGACCATATTTATATATATGCACAGACTTTTCATATAATTGTTAGAATTCGGAATATTATTTAACCATTATTGACTACTATAATAATTCGAACAGTTATTCAAAAAATAGTTTACTTTGAGATGGCATATTAGTACACAGTACCAAATGTGAGATAGTCACATGTTTGGTCCAATCAGTAATAGTCACATGTTTGGTCCAATCAGTAGTTTACTACATCGGAAGAAGAGACTCAAGTGAGTCATGGTTGCAATTTGGGAAGTACTTTCGATGTTTTTCAACAGCTTGCAATTAGAACTGTTTATGTCTTTCATTTGTTATGTCATTAAATGTCTGTATCAGGCACAGCCATTGACACATGTCAAGTTGTTCACGATTACAATGGCTTAATTGAACGATTTTCCAGATGGTCAACTAGCAGCAGGACTCTCTAGAAAGCTGTCGTCAATGCCGGTAGTCTGGAAAAAGCTTTGAGAGATATATAGCTCTTGTAAAGTTGTGGAAGAAACTTGACCAAGTGAGATACGATTTCGGGGTCATGTGTAGTATGAGAGTTGCTTCCTTGTGTGGTGTTAAGAGATCGGAAAACAATTCAAGAGTTGCGTGCTCTTGACTGAAGTATCAAGAATGGCATTGCATTACTTTAAGTGCAGTAATACTGAGAACACGCAGGATAATCATATGCTTGCAATCTTCTAACTAACATGAAGCAATTAAATGGAGCATCAGCTGAGGTCGTACAGTGCGCCAGGATAGTGAAACTCCTAACAGTTCTAATTGCAAGCTGTTGAAAAACATCGAAAGTACTTCCCAAATTGCAACCATGACTCACTTGAGTCACTTCTTCCGATGTAGTGAACTACTGATTGTATCAAACATGTGACTATCTCACATTTGGCCCGTCCACAAGGAATGGGCTCCCGCTTGCACTACGCTTACTATCTCGGAATAATTTGCCTGCTTTCTACAAGTTGCTCAAGACCTATCTTTTTAGTTGTGGCTGGACTGGGAGCGCCTCTGAGCAGGCTTCTTGAAGGGGCGCTATATAAGTTTTCGGAATGAATGAATTAATATCATATTTTGTGCAAAAGCATGTAAAATATATGTGGTGTGAATGACGTTGCCTCATATATTGAAATATTTGCACACGAATATCATAGTACGCTATATATAAAATTTTGAGCTCCTTGGGGGGAACCTAAGAATTATTTTTAAAATTCTAAAAAATTAAACAAATATTATCATCCCCATAGGAAACTTTTTGACTGGTGAGACCTAAGAATTTCAAGAAAAAAGTTTTTCTGGGACACCCTAATATATATATATGTATGTATGTATATATATATATAGACGGACTGAGAGTGTATACACGATATATATGTATGTGTATATATATATATATATAATTATATATATACGGACTGAGAGTGTATACGCGACGGAATGAACGGATGGATAAGATCGATGGTAACATGGAGACAATATAGAGACAGACACACAGACAGACGGACAGACGGACAGGCAGGCAGGCAGACAGATGGACAGACAGGCAGACGGACAGATTTGGCAGACAGACAGACATACATACATAGCCTACAGGCAGACAGACAGACATGCAGACCTACATACAGATAGACAGGCAGACAGACAGACATACATACATACAGCCAGACATACAGACAAATAGGCAGGCAGACAGGCAGACGGACAGACAGACAGGGAGAAAGACAAACAGACAAACAGACAGACAGATAGACAGGCAGACAAGGAGACACAGACAGACACACACAGGCATACATTGTTACTCCTACCTGCAATATCAATGTATGTGATAATTATTAAATTAATACCGAGTAAATCTCAGTTAACACAAAGGTTCTTTAGTACTCCCATTGTTTGTTGACGGTGCCAGTCTCAAGTCTCGGTAAATGAGGAGGGCGACGCTGATAATCCTTGACATCAAAGCGTCGTTAAACTGAAAATACTATTTTTATTTATTCATCCATTTCTTTAGCGCCCCTTCAAGCTCTCTACTCAGAGGCGCTCCCGACTGCAGCGCGGACACTGCATCGGAGTTCCACGCCGAAGCGCATGAGCAGCTGCGAGTGAAGGACTTGCTCAAGGTCCCGACGCGGCGACTTGAGGTGGATTCGAACATGAAACCTTCAGGTTCCAAGGCACCGACGCCGCCACTACACCACCACGCCACCTATAGGTTTACAGAAAGCCAGATTTATAATCAAATGTTACATAACTCTCTCTGTCTCTGTCTCTCTGTCTATCTGTCTCTGTCTCTCTGTCTCTCTGTCTGTCTCTGTCTCTCTGTCTCTCTGTCTGCCTGTCTGCCTGTCTGCCTGTCTGTCTGTCTGTCTGTCTGTCTGTCTGTCTCTCTCTCTCTCTCTCTCTTCTCTTCCATATTAGGTATAGATCTATGTACATATAATAATACAAATATACACACACATGTTAACTATGCGTGTGCGTTGATGGTGTATATAAAATCTAATTAATAAATTGTGCAAACACCACTCAAAATGTATTCCTATATATATAGCAATGTACGTGCAATTGTGTATGCAAACTATACATGCATGTAGTTAGGCAGATAGAGGTCACTCCCCTAAGGTTATGTGCGCAAGTGTTGTGTTTGTGCGTGCATCATCAGCAGTCAATATGCTTTGAACTGGGAATAGGGCAGCACAGAGGAGAGTCTATAACACACATAGAGACTCAAATGTAACGTAATAAAATATTCATATATAAACCATTCAAGGAACTCCTTGCTGGCGCTCTCTGCTCATCATGACGTCGCAATTTGAAGGCAAAAAGCATCAATAAAAGAACTAAAATGTCCGGCATTATACACAATGTGTGCAGAATTTAATGCCAATAAAACGCGGAAATGCCTCGAAATACCATGAGCGCAGGCGGCGCACCGAGGTACAATAAAGGTAAAAACAGTAAATTCTGATGGCTTTGATGGGTTGGGATGGGAATCTTTCGAGGGAAATGGCATAGAAGGCTCCATAGCAACCACTCCATAGCAACCACTCTGAGCTGGAATCCGAAATAAGATTCCTTGTTCACGCATACCAACATTACCATCCTATATGACATATACTATTAACTATGTATACCCACAATCCCACATACAGCATTCTTATATTTATGCTTAGAGTGCTGATATCTTACGCGCATTGCGTGTATGACGCTGTATGTGGATGTATGTGTGTATATAACTATATATGCGGCGCGGTAGTATAATAGTGTGGGTTCCGTGCCTTGCAGCCAGAGGGTTCTAGGTTCGAATCAACCTCAAGCCGCAAATGGACCTTTAGCAAGTCCTTCACGTGCAATTGCTCGCGCGCTTCGGCGTTAAACTCCGGTGCAGTGTCCACGCTGTAGTCGGAAGCGCCGCTGAATGGAGCGCTTGAAGGGGCGCTATAGCAAATGCGAGAAATAAAAAAGTATGTATGTATGTAGGCTGTGGCTAGATATTTTTTAATACCTTAGGATTATGCTTGAGAATTTTCAAGACCATGGTTGTTGGATAGATTTTATTACAACCCTATTCTGTGCACCTCAACAGTGGTTATGTGCATGCTTTCATTTGTTTGCCTACATATTCCTTTTTATACACATATTATGACACATGTACAAATAATTATGCGATGCATGTATGTATGCATTTGTGTAGGCACCATATGCTTCACAAGCATATACAAATTATGCATGAATAATTGCATATGTATATAGCCTACTGACACTAGAGCCTTGACCACAGCTTTCTCGGTGGTAGGACCTTCAACCTGGAATGGTCTTCCTATGACCCTCCCCTCTCTTTGTAAAAATCCTTCTCAGGCTTTCCTCACTCATCTTAAGACAGTTTTATTTGGCCGCGCTGAGTTTGGGAGCGCCTCTGAGTGGCCCCTTGAAGAGGCGCTATATAAAAATATACGTGCATCTAAGAATGAATGGATACTGACTAATCAGTATGCTATGTATTCATAGGAAATAGTATCTTAGTCTTTGCCGGTGCCTAATGCTCATCCTTGCATGCTGCAGTTTTCACACAGGATGTGGGTTACAGCATCAGCTGTTGATGATGATCACGAGGCTTGCATCCATCACAGGAGTTTCTTCCGCAGCCACATCACACATCTGCTGTCAGTGGTAATCATTACCAGCATCAGCAGCATCAGCAGCATCAGCATCAGCAGCATCAGCATCAGCATCATTAGCCTTGCTGCAGTGTTGTTTTGGTCTTGCTTCGAGCTACAGTTTAAGTAATTAATACCACATGCTACATGTATGTGTTATAATATAATTATAGTCATTATTATCACTATATGTTTGTTTCAGTTTTAGTTTTAGTTTTTATTTTAGTTAGTAGAATCTGAAACTTCCCTGTTACAACTCGTTCTATTTCTCACATTTTCTATAGCGCCCCTTCAAGCTCTCTCTACTCGGAGGCGCTTCCGACTACAGCGCGGACACTGCATCGGAGTTTCACGCCGAAGCGCACGAGCAACTGCAAATGAAGGACTTGCTCGATGTCTCTACGCTTCGGCTTGAGGTGGATTCGAACCTGGAGCCATCCGGATCCAAAGTTCCAAATCCATCACTGCACCACCGGGCCCCGCATTGGAAATAACGACCGATATTCTTACAGAAGGGCTTTGCAATATGACCTTTTAATGATCAATGTGATTCTAAAAAAATTCAAGTTTTATATAGACTTTACAAAATTTCAGCAATCGCAAGTTTAGGCTATAGCCTATACCGAACGAATAGCAGGGAAAAATTGGAAATAATTATCATCTCACGCGATTCTGTAATTTCCTCAGATTCCGCCCGGTGTTCAAAGAAATTGAATATCGTATAGGACGGCAGGTGTTTGAAGGTGATTTCGTCAATGTTATTGTTACATGTTTTTGGGTTTATTAGTCTCAAATGTCTTTTAGTTTCAGGGACCTTTTTGACCGTCTCCAGAGTTTCAGTGTTCATTTCGTCATCGTTTTTCCTTTAGTTTTATTTTTTCCTTAGTTTTACCTTGAGTTCTTTCATTATCGAATATTTCCAGTTTAGTTGTCATTAACGAAAACGTGTCATCTGCACAATTCACTGTATAATTATATGTGAATTTACGTCATCTATCACAAACTGTAGAAAAACGTGCCAAATCATACTTTTCTTGAATCTACTTCGAAACCGCAGAAATAAAATTGTCACTTTCTTAGTCACAGACTTTAAACTATATTACGTCATGAGATGTACAAGTTATGTCAGGCTTGGCTATTTATTTGGTATACTGTTACTTCAGGCAATGACAACACTTGTAATAAAATTTACCATGCAGTTTTCCAAAAAATTGCAGTTCTACACAAATATGTGAAGCTGAAGAAGCATTTTTTTGCGATTAAAAATTGTTAAAGGGTTCATTCACATCCGATTGGGAGTAATTTACCATGGAGGATCATTGGAAAGGAGAGAATGGGTTTTGCAGTTCTGAAAATTCCTTTTAAAAAGCTCTATTTGAAAGCTGGGAAATGATAAATGGTTTTAGAGAATTGACCATTGAGAAGATCTATTTCAACCCGTCCAGTATAAGCTGTCATGATCTGTGTCCTTGTACGCTGCTGAGGTTTTTTATGTTTACCCCCCCCCCCCCCCACCCACACACCTTACACAGACAATGCATGCCTCCAGACAAGGTCACAGAATCATTTTGTTCCGTAACTCCCCCCAGAGAGAAATTCTAGAAAACCATTTCTTGGAAGAAGAAGACGACGACGGCGACGACGACGATGACGACGACGACGACGACGATGATGACGACGACGACGACGACAACGACACCGTTCAGAACCTTTGCACAGCCAACTTAACGGCAGATAATTGAAAAGCTGTTCTGTATTCACGAGCATATATAGCCTACGTACCTACTGTATACACATAGACGATAAATAGCTTGGAGAAAATCACCATACATCTGTAACAGAAGGCCCGTGCCAACTGCCACAGCCATGGCACGCCAAGATGACCAAGATAATCAAGATTACCAAGATTACCAAGACGACCAGTATGAACAAGATGATGAAGATGACCAATATGACTAAGATAACCAGGATGACCAAGATGACCAGTATGACCAAGATGAGCAAGATGATGAAAATGACCAATATGACCAAGATGACGAAGATAACAAAGATGACCAATATGACCAAGATGACAAAGATGACAAAGAAGACCATGATGACGAAGTTAACAAAGATGACCAATATGACCAAGATGAAGAAGATGACAAAGAAGACCATGATGACCAAGATGACAAAGATGACAAAGATGGCCAAGATGGTCAAAATAGCCAACGGCGTTATCATTAATTATCTTCAGAGGCTGGCCTACTTCTCATCCTCAGAAGCACCAGCAGCGGCAGCTCGAGCATCAATTCCTCTCCAAGACAATGTGCTTTTGGAGTGATGCCTTGTGGCAATCGTTTTGTAATGAATCTCAACATTCATAGAGCACCATATATAAATATATAAGCTCATACATGTATATATATTTTTTTACCCGAGGTAGTTTTAATCCCTCAAGAAGAAAAACATTGTCCGGGGACTGTTAGTTATATATTTTATAAATAAAAATAATAATAAGGACGTGTCTGTTTTGCAATAGGCTAAAAGAAGTCTGCATAATAATGATGATGATGATAATAATAATAATAATGATGATAATAATAAAAATAATAATAATAATAATAGAAAACTGTAACTGATATGTAATAATAGCCTAATAATGATAATAATGATAATAATAATAATAATAATAATAATAATAATAATAATAATAATAATAATAATAATAATAATAATAATAATAATAATACTACTACTACTACTACTACTACTACTAATAATAATAATAATAATAATAATAACAATAAAAATAATAACAATAATGAAAATAATAATAATAATAAAAATAATAATAAAATTTTAATAATTACTCTTATAGACTCCATAATAATAGAGTTAATTATTAAAAATGCAATTCTAAACGACCTAAGTTTATAGATAAATATTGGGAAGAATAAGCATGGCTATTTATATTCAATCTTTTCAGGCTGCTAAATATGACACTATTCGGATCTGACCACGTGCAATTCAATGAGGTGCAATTCAATGAGGTGCAATTAAATGAGGTGCAATTAAATGAGGTGCGATTCAATAAGGTGCAATTCAATGATGCGCAATTCAATGAGGTGCAATTCAATGAGGTGCAATTCAATGAGGTGCAATTCAATGAGGTGCAATTCAATGAGGTGCAATTCAATGAGGTGCAATTTAATGAGATGCAATTCAATGAGGTGCAATTCAATGAGATGCTACTCAATGAGGTGCAATTTAATGAGATGCAATTCAATGAGGTGCAATTCAATGAGGTGCAATTAAATGAGGTGCAATTAAATGAGGTGCGATTCAATAAGGTGCAATTCAATGATGCGCAATTCAATGAGGTGCAATTTAATGAGATGCAATTCAATGAGGTGCAATTCAATGAGGTGCAATTCAATGAGGTGCAATTCAATGAGGTGCAATTCAATGAGGTGCAATTCAATGAGGTGCAATTCAATGAGGTGCAATTCAATGTCAATTTACATTCCTCATCTTCTTGTCCTCTCATTCTTGTCATTGTTCAAGATGACTTTTATTACGGCACTAACGAGTCGACAAAGTGTCACGTAAATGTTCAGCAGGTGCATACATGTATACGTGCAATACATGCATAATATCATGCACACAAGACTTGCATAAATAAATGTTAAGTAAACATAAATGTTACAAGTGATCGTCGGCTTGAATCTACGCAGCTATTAATTATAGCGAACTGCAACATTAGTCATCTGGATCCATGGACAGCTTTTGTTTTGGAGGTTATTCAAACTGTCTTAAATAAGAAAAATTAGCCGGGAAACAATAATTCTTTAGATAAAACCTATCTCTGACAAACGATCAGATTAGTGGCCCAAACAAAATATGGAAAGAAAATAATTGTTACTGAAACCGCAAACCGTACGACGACTGAGAGAGAGAGAGAGAGAGAGAGAGAGAGAGAGAGAGAGAGAGAGAGAGAGAGAGAGAGAGAGAGAGAGAGAGAGAGAGAGAGAGAGAGAAAGAGAAAGAGAGAGAAAGAGAGAGAGAAAGAGAGAGAGAGAGAGAGAGAGAGAGAAAGGAAAGAGAGAGAGAAAGAGAGAGACAGACAGACAGACAAACAGGCAGAGAGACAGAGACAGAGAGCGATTCAAAGAGTCTATGTATGTTTCGTCAATTTTTCTCCATTTATCATTCTGTCCTTTTCCTAGTTTCACCCAGTCATTACATTAAATCAAAAACCTATAATGGCTGACAATAATTTCGGTTGCATATAACACCGGAAGAGAAGATGTTGCAATTTTACGTTTTATCATATTATTTTCTCGTGTGTGCATTGGCACCAGCAGACGGAAGTACGAGAAAACAATTCCACAGATTCATCACAATGTCAATAATGACAAACTGACGAGAAATAAATGAACGGTAGCATCCGCGATACGCACGGACACACACACACACACACATTATATATTATTTTATTTTATTGTATCTATGCATTTATATAGCGCCTCTCCTCGTAGAATAACTATTCAGAAACGCTCTCATATATTATATACATATATATTATATATATATAATTATATTACATATCACATGTGCATTATATGCATGCATATTTATATATTATTATATATATTACATATATATTATATATTATGTATTATACATAATTACATATCTATTATATATATTATATATTACATATCACATGTACATTATATACATACATATATATATATGCTAAATATATATAGTGGGGAAGCGGTTTTCATAGCCTGGGAATCGCATCCATCGTTATAGGAAACACAGTTTCCATCGCGGATCGGCTACAGCAGGCGATTGCCAGTTTTATTTCTATTCAGCCGTTATTGATCATTCGGTTGTAACTTTCACGGCCGGATGACAATCTGCAGAAGAGACAATGACCAGATTAGGATTTTATTGTCCCGTTATGTTAATGCGGACGTGACTGGCGGAGGAGGAGGAGGAGGAGGAGGAGGAGGAGCGAGCGGGCGCCGAGGACAGAAGAGATTATTTTGGCCAGATAATTTTGGCAGCCGCTTGTAAATAACCGGCTGAATGGAAATTGCGCTGCTGCAGATCGGTTAGTCACAATGGCAATTTTATGGTAACTTAAGTTGAAATGTTTGTTTTTGGTTGTTTATGTTGCAACATTGTGGTTGTTCTGCAAGTATTTTACGCTACTGTCCATGTTGGTTGTTGGTGTTGTTCTTTAGGTTATTTATTTGGCTCTGCTGGGTTATTTGCAATTTCTGGTTTTAGCTGTCATGCACACCCATTGCTATTTCTGGTTTTTTGCATGAATTGCTCTTGCTATTTGTACCATTAGTTTCTGGTTATCCAAGCCATTGTTTTGGTTCAATGTCTAAACCATTGTTTTTAGTTGTTTGAACCATTGTTTTTGGCTGTCTAAACCATTGTTTTTTATTGTTTGAACCATCGTTTTGTTGTTGTTTAAACCACTGTTTTTGATAATTTATTCTTTCCCAGGTCTTTGATGCAGTCTCCTTTGAACATGGTCAATACATGGACGATGAGACACAAGTAAAAACAAACCGGTGCTCAGACATCAGCCTACAACAGAATTGTACTCCCTCATCAGAACATCTAAGTTTCAATCAGTTGAACCAGATGCCTTCTGCTGCGACAAAGAACGACAGACAGCATAATATTTATTGGAAAAAGACGGAAGAGGGGAAAACACAGACTTACTTCTGCGACGGAATTGTTTTCCTTGCAGATGAGCGGCTTACTCCCGTTTACCATCTTTTTCTTTCGCGGCGACGTTTCCGGAGATGACGAGCAGACGTGCGATTCCTTCGTCGTCAGCATCCGCAACGCTTCCATGCGACAGTTGTACTTCCGGATGTGTCTCCGCTTGTCCCTCTGTCGCACGACGATGATGGCGATGACGAGGAGGAAAACGACGATTGCACATCCAGACCCGATTCCGATGACAATGACCAGGTTGTAGGAGGAAAGGATCGCTGGTTCGTCGTCGCTTCCACTTACGAATCCCTTAAACGGAATCGATTGGTTGACGTGGATGTACAGAGTGGCGGATGTGGACCTGGAAGGGTTGCCGTGATCCATGGCTTGGATCGTCACCTGGAACACGCGGAAGTCCACCATGGGAAGCTTAGAGGCGACGACCACCCGGTTTGCGTCCATCCTGAAGGTGCTGTTATTGTTGCGATTGTCGACAACCTTGAACGATAGTCTGGCGTTCTCTTCCGTGTCGGCGTCGCTGGCTTGTACCTGCGTGACGGAGTGCCCCACCGGAAGGAAGCTTGAGATCTGCACCGAGTTGTTCCAGATGTTGGGAAAGACGAACTCCGGTGTGTTGTCGTTTCGGTCGCGAACGGTGACGCTCACCGAAGCCGTGTCCGTCATCGAAGACATGTTGGGGTCGTAGACGATCACGTTGAACTGGTACACACCCGTCGCTTCACGGTCGAGGCTCTTGCGCGTCCGAACCGCTCCGCTCGTCGGGTCGACGGAGAAGACGTCGGCGATGTCGGCCCCGTCCGACGCAAAGGCAAACAGGAAGTTGTTGTACGGCGGGTTGTCCCTGTCTTCCGCCGACAGGAAACCGACTTCCGTTTCCGGCGGTTCGTTCTCGACAACGCTGAACGTGAAGCTGGACTGCGAGAAGGACGGCTTCTCGTCGTTTACGTCCTTGACGTCGATCACGACGAGGGCTGAACCCGTCTTCGGGGGCGACCCGAGATCGACGGCGTAGACGGGAAAGCTAAACGACGCGTGAGTTTCACGGTCGATTAACTCGTTGGCGGTTATGACCCCGCGTTGATCGACATAAAATGAAGCGGATACATCAGGGGGCAGTGAATACCGCACCGCCGCGTTGTTCCCTTCGTCCCAGTCGGTGGCCGTGACCTGGAGTATGGACGTCCCAGCGTGGTTGTTCTCGGTCAGCGATCCGGTGTACGTCTGACGGTCAAACACTGGGACATTGTCGTTAACGTCGAGCACGACGACCCGTAGAGTTTTCTCCGTTACGCGTGGAATCGTCGCACCGTCCTGGCACTTCAACGTCACGAAGTACTGGTCGGTACGCTCGCGGTCGAGCATCGTTGCCGTCACGATCTGGTGTTCGGTGGAGTACTTCTGGACGAGCGAGAAGACCTTCTCGTTGATCGTGCAGTTCACGCGACCGTTCGCTCCCGAGTCCTGATCGACGACGGAGATGTGGGCGACGAAAGCCCCGATCGTCGAGTCCTCGAGGATCTCAGCGACGGGGGTCTCGCTGGAGCTGAGCGTGTGGAACGTCACCGACGGAGAGTTGTCGTTGAGGTCGTCGACGTGGACGATGACAGTCACCTCTGACGACAGCGTATCCGGTCCGTGATCCTGAGCGATGACGATCAGCTGGTAGACGGAGGACTTTTCGTGGTCGACGACTCCACGAACGACGATCTCACCTGTGAGGTTATTTATCCCGAACAGCTGTCCGTGGAGGCTCTGCGTCTGCGAGGCGAAGCTGTACCCGACCAGTCCGTTCGGTCCTCCGTCTTGGTCGACGGCTACCACCTGGACGACGGTGCTTCCAATCGGAAGGTTCTCAGTTACCGTCGCCTCGTACTGCTGGCTTTTAAACTCCGGTCTGTTGTCATTCGAGTCCTGAACGACAACGTCGATCGTCAGCGTTCCTGTTTTCGCCAGGGTTCCCCCACCGTCGTAGGCCATCAACTTCAGCTGGTACCCGGACTCCGTTTCGCGGTCGAGTTTCGCCTTCAGCACGAGCTTCACCTCGAGCGTCCCGTCCAGCTTCGGATTGATCTGCAGTCCGAACCTGTTCGACACGGAATCGAGTTCGTACCTCTGGACGCCGTTCGCCGGGCTGTCCGTGTCGCTCGCCGTGGGAACGATGTACCCACTTCCGACGGCGGCTGCCTCGTTGATCGGCAGCGTGATCCGCGATTCACGGAACCTCGGGGCGTTGTCGTTGATATCGATGATCTCGATGATGACCTTGAGGATCTGGAAGTGCTGACTCGGTTGGATGACGACGTCCAAACTCACCTCGCATAGCTCCCTCTGGCGACAGAGCGTCGAGCTGTCGCGGTCGATGACGGCTGCCGTTGTGATGATCCCCGTGTTTGCGCCGATGTCGAACAGCGCGTTGGGCTCGGCGAGAAACCGGAAGCGGAGCAGGTGAAGGATGTCGACGGGGTAGCTGAGACGGGCGTCTTCGATGAGGTTGCAGACGTGCATTCCTCTCGGGATCTCCTCCTGGAGCTTGTACCTCAGCTGAGGTTCGTCCCGCTTCGACGATTCAACACCGCTGAGGAGAAGCATTGGAAAGACAGCCGCGTGGAGGATGCACCAGAATGGCAGCGGCGGCGACGGTGAAGATGATGATGATGATGAAGCTCTTGGTTGTTTCCGTATCATTCTTTATCAACGGACTGACAGACGAAGACGAGGAGGACTTACTGGAAAGTAGAGTGATATTTTCAAAGCCCTTACAATGTTTTCTTGACTAAATGGAAAGTAAATTGATATTATTTTCAAACGATTCAGGGTTTCCTCGTGAAATGTCATTCCGTAAGTGACAGCTGTAGCCTACACATTCGAAGCACGAAACCCCAGACAAGCCATAAAACGGAACGCTGATTTTTTAGACGTGCATTTCTCCAAACACGTATGTCGCTGATGTTTTGGTCTTAACGAAGGATTTCACGAATGAGGTTTATTGTTGACGGTCACAGCTGTGATGCTCTGAAAATCGCAGTTTTGTTGCTCGACACTGCATGTTTGTGGACTTCAGCCTGCAGCAAAAACAACATAAACCCGTTCAAAACAAATGAAATAAACCTCTTCAACTACCTGTTCGCAGCAGTAAAATGTCACATGAAATGTAGATTACATCTACTAAGGCTTCTATATCATTGTTTACTTTCCGTTTCATCTATTATCGTTGACATCGGTCGTCTGCTTACGGATGAGTCCAAAGGGACTGGACAGTCTGGACTGGACTGGCCCAGATGTTGCCAGCAATGCGGGCACATCCACGCTGCAACATTATCCACAGCCGTATAAAACTCACTGGAAGCCAACCATCATTGCATGCGAGACGTAAAAAACACTCCGACCTATAAAAAAATACAAGTCCGTCAGGCTGGTAAAAATCGTATACACGGCAGCCTATGATCATTACGCTTTCGTCGATATTGGGCACAATATCCAGTCATTTCTTTTGAGTCACTGACTACTGATCAGTCGTTTCTGTGTCGACAACTGACATTAAAGAGAAGTTAATTTTTCTGCCGTATGTTTACCTCAAAGAAATTCATGCTATGATCAGAGCGACTGCAGAAACGACATCAAGGCCTTTTGAATGAGGCGACCAGAGAAAATCTATTGTTAGTCCTTGAACGTGGTCTGCATGTACATGTAGCCTACACACAATCAATTCAGTGATGCCACCAGGTTTCAGAATAGAACGAACCCCTTCCCATGGCATGGCGTTGACTGTCACTCAAAGGCAGACATTTGGTTCAAGATTTTGACTGTACTAGCGCCACGTACTAGCCCATACGGCCCTCAACTCACTGTTCACTGTTGTAGTGGTAAGCTCAAGTAGCGGAAAGGTTGGTCGTCCACTTTGGGCTGCGAAAATTAGGATAAAATGAAGTCACTACCACTCGTAATCATGGTTGCCTCTCAACGCTAATAGCTCAATGACTACGTCTTCATCTCTTCACTCCTCCTCTTCCTCTTCCTCCTCTTCTGCTTCCTTCTCCTCCTTTTCTTCTTCCTCTTCTTTCTTCTTCTTCACCTCCTTCCATCATCCGCCTTTTCTCCGTCTTCATCTCCTTTTTCTTCATCTCCTTCTCTTTTTTCCTTTTTTCCTTCCCCTACTTCTCGTTCTCGTCCTCCTTCTACACCTCCTCTTTCCCTTTGCATTTTTGCTTTCTCTCCTCTGCTCCTTCTTCTATTTCTTCTTCTTCTTCTTCTTCTTCTTCTTCTTCTTCTTCTTCTTCTTCTTCTTCTTCTCCTTCTTCCTCCTCCTCCTCCTTCTCTTCTTCTTCTTCTTCCTCCCCTCCTCCCTTTCTTCTTCTTCCTCCTCCTCCTACTCCTCTTCTTCTTCCTCACCTCCTCCTCCTCCTTTTCTTCTTCCTCCTCCTCCTACTCCTCTTCTTCTTCCTCCCCTCCTCCTCCTTTTCTTCTTCTTCTTCCTCCTCCTTCGCCTCTTCTTCTTCTTCTTCTTCTTCTGCTTCTTCTTCTTCTTCTTCTCATCCATCTCTATTTCCTCCTTCTCCTCCTCATCGTCCTCTCCCTCCTCCTTCTTCTTCTACATACATTACACAATCCAATGAAATAGTGTGAAACTAATGGAAATTAATAAAAGGGTTAACCAATAAAAAATCTGAGTAAACAAAATTCAATATTTTATTCGAAGATAGGTGTACGGAGCTGTAAAATTATGCAAGTGCGCACCTTACCATATTGCTATATGTCTACATAACTTATTGTGGACACAGTAGCGGCGTCAGGAGGGGGGTTAGGGGCTAAGCCCCTAAAAAGGCCATCCGGTTTTTTTAATGTAAAAATGAAATATTTTCACGATTAGCCTTCCCTAAAACTGAAACATACATGTATGCATGAGATGATTTCGACTTTTCGACCAAATGAAATGAAAACGTTTCCATGAGATTTCCACAAGATGACAAAAAAGGTCGTCGAAAATTTTGGAGGATGAAAATGAAAAATTTCCACGAGATTTCGACCAGATGACAAAGAAGAGCAACAAAAATCAAAAAGTCGTCATAAATTTTGGCGGATGAAAATGGAGAATTTCCTCCGCGAAGATGCAGCCCCCAAAACTGAAATCCTGGCGCCGCCACTGTGTGGACATACTTCTGTGATAATTGTCATTTTGAGTATTCAATGGTTAAAGTGCTTTGGATGAGCACTGGGAACTGGGAACTTCGAACGAGTGAGCACTGAGCAGTGCCATTCGGAAAGTCCAAGAAGAGTTTTATTGGAACGCGTGGGCTTCTAAGGTTCCATGCATGCTGAGCAGTGGGAACTTCGAACGAGTTCCCACCCAATTTAGACCCTGCTTCAGTGTATTACCTCACAGTGGTACTATACACAGTGGCATTTATTAATGAACACGAGACCGTAAACCAGTTTTATACAGCATTGAACCGTGCACAGTGAGCATAACATTTAATGACTTTGATCAGCGTCACCAACCAACTACAATCTCATGTTTCCATCGTTTTATTTAATTGATTTGTTCTTTATATGTTTCTGGTGTTTTTTCTGCTACTTCGGCCTCGATAAAGGTGTTCATTACCTGATAACATTAATTAACTACCATCCGTACAGTAAGCTTACACTTCTATAGTGTAAATTATTAGAATTAAAACGACCGGGGATACAATCCAGCTTACTACCAAAGTGTTGATGAAGAAGAATACCGTTGGTGCTCACCGGTTAAGCTATACGCAAACTGATTAACTCAGCCACTGGTTGCACTCTGCCAGCGCCAGTCCCAAACCTGGATAAAGGAGGAGGGCGTCGTTAATGGTCTTTGCTACCACACAGTGACGTTAAACTGCAAATACCACCCAACTGTATCAACAGCAACTGCCGTGCAATGAGAGGCTCTGCAGTTTCACATTTTCAGGCGACCAAATGGGTCCTGTAAAAGAATGTCAACAGCCGAATGGTGTCAAAGACACTCTAAACAAAGTATTATGTGCCACAATCCTCCTCACAGGCTCACAGCAGTTGTTAATACAGAATTGAAATATGCTGATTGGGAGATCAGAAATATGGACTCGAATGAATTATTCATTGCTAATTCGATAAATCTCGGCTCCGAATGTCCAGGCGTCAAGACCATTTTGCCGCAGGGTCTGAATGAATTAATCAGCGAACCCTGGCTGGCAGTTGGAAGAAGTCGTTCACGAATATTCTTGGAAAGCATAATTTATGGTAATCAGAGGGACATTAAACCGACATTTTCCATACGAATGTCTGGATTGGTTGATATCACGCCGATCCGTTCTGCGCAAGGTTCACAGACTATATAAATAAACAGTCACTTGGATATGATAATTATGATGGCATGCTGTGACTAATGGCGTCTTCATGTACATGTATAATAGCTCAAACTCACTATGCATGTAGATAATGCGCTTATCTTATCATTACATTTATAAATATCTCAAATGTGTAATCTTGGTATGCCATTCCACAATGGTTAGTGTACTGCAATTTCAACTGAGAGGCCAACGATTCTAATCCACAACAAAGTAGCCCCAGAATGTTCTACCTCGAAATTTCTGTTTCCTCTAGTGGACTCGCCGCAATGAGTACATTGGAAAGATGAGACATCTGTTACAGTAGAGAGGAAGACTAGTCATATGGTCACATGGTTGCTAGGAAAAATGAAGTCGCTTATTCTTCATATATCCATTGCTATGGATCTCATGCTTATTACTGGACGGCTCCAGATTCTCTTTCTCTTCCTCTTTAGCTGCATATGGAATCTATACAGCGCCCCGTCAAGATGACTAATGCGAGGCGCTTCCGACTCGTGTCCAGTCAAGCAGAAAGTCTTAAATAGTTTATAGAAAGAGCAAGGGGAGAACGTAGGTTAGCGGGAGGCTATTCTAAAGAGAAAATAACCCACAAATCGAGAATTGCTGTTTATTGGCAGAGCAAGCATGTATGCGGAACCATAAAGTCAATATTATTTTGAGGTCGAGGGCAGACATAGGCGACCAGAGAAGACTGAGGTCAAAGCATGGGTGAAGACCTGAGCGGAGACTTGGGAGGGACGGAAAGACGCGAGATTTTTTGACGGACGAATGGCTGAGTGTCGACGAAAAATTTCCATCTTTTGCCGGCAAAAATTTCTGATGACCTTTTTTTAGTCATCCGCCAAAATCTCGACGAAATTATTTTCTATTTACGCCGCCAAAAAGTTGATGACCTTTTTTCTTTTTCTTTTTTAGTCGTGACGCTCAACGATTGGGGAGGGGGACAAATGCATGAGCCGTCCCCCCAACACCTCCATTGGGGGGGAACCGTCCCTCTGTCCCCACCTAGGTCTCCGCCTATGAGTCAAAGCAGAGGGCTCCCGGAAATAGACACGTGCACTCTGCCCCAGAACACAGAGGTCGAGGACCATACAGCGGATACCGTTGCTGCACTGGGAGCCGGTGAAGGACGTCACACAAACCTAAGGAGCGCCAGCAATAATTATTCAAGCAACATCCCACAAAACGTCTTCCAAAGGATGCAAACGGGACCTGTGGAAGTCCGATAAGTAGGCTACGAACAGAGGCGGCGCCAAGCATTTATTTTTAAACCAGGGCATAGCCAAGGCACACAAGCAGCCAGTGCATATAGAGCGGTTTATGCCCCATATATAGTCCATAAACTCTCGGCTGGCCGAAATTCTGGCAGTCTTGTGGCAGGGCAACGATCAGTGCAAATGGTTTTTCGCTAAAGCATTTGCCCTGCATGGCATGCCCTGCAGTTGTGTATATGGACATCGTTGATTAAAGAATAAAGCGCCTTCGTCAGATACTTGTTGAGGCGCTATATGAATGGCTATACACAGGGTAGCTAAAAATGCACTACCGAATAAAATGCGATACCTTCGCAACTGATTTAAATTTTTTTGCAAAATGTGTTAATCTCCTTGGGAATGAATTTCCAACAATCCCTGAAAGTTTCACTTTTGGTTGCGTTACGTTTTTGAGTCGTCAAAAAACGGCGGGTGGCCTCACTAAAAGTGATATAACGTTTGTCCTGTTTGAAATATTTCAATGAAATCTGGCCATGATGTGTAAATATAAATTGTATATAAGCCTGTAAAATTTCATTTTGAAATTCCCACTTTTGGTCAACATATTGGCAAAAACCGTAGTTTTTTTGGCCCACCCTGTACACTCAAACACGCTAAGGTTCACACAGCATCGAGCATACGTTTTTAGGATTGCGTAACGCGACCTTACGCTCCGCGGAATATATATCACGAAAGCAACCACACGGAACCAGTCATCTGCGCAAGCGTCAATCATCAGATGCCGGACGATCCCCGGCAGTAGTACATCTGAGAATCGATCCATCTTTCCGATGGAAATTTCGGTCAGGACACAATTGATCGAATGGAGGGAGCGCTCGGGTACTCCTCGATATCACCGACGAAATCAGAAGGCAGAAACTGCGGTGGGAAGGGGAGCGGACCTCTGTGCTCCGCCCCTGTGTGTGCGGAATGTGTAATCGTTTTGGAGAGACGCATATTTCGAAGTCTAAGATTTCGATGACGTCAGCGTGATGTGACAGTGATTGACATCGGCCTCGCTTTGAAATGCTTCATTTGCATTCCGCCTGAGCTTCTCGTTTCTCGGAACGTAGGGGTTTGGCAATGCAAGCTGAATAGGTTATAAGCAGCACGGCAAACATCGGTTTTTCCATAATCTGGTTATAACTGCCTATAAAAATGGGTCTCCATAATTCCATAAAGACTTGAAATCCGAAACTAATCTATAGGGCCTATACTCTTATCTTATCAATGACTTCTGTAGTATTGTTATCGTAATGCACGCAGCATGCGTGTTTATATCTGTGCATATGTGTGCGTGTGTGTATGTGCGCTTCTGTGTGTGTATATGCGAGTCTATGTTTCGTGCATGTGTGTTTGTCCGCGTCTGTGTGGGTATGTGTATGTCTCTCTCTCTCTCTCTCTGTGTGTGTGTGTGTGTGTGCGCGTGCGTACTGGTAAATACAGTTCTCAGGACGCAAACTACGGGTCTCAGAGGAATAGCTTTGTCACATTACAAAATGAAAAGTTACCAACACGACAACGACAGGAACTATAGGTCTACTGAACGAACAGACCTTAACCGTGTCATTCCTGCAGAAAAAGTGCTGCAAACTGCCGCCATTTTCGTGCAGAGACCATACGAAACCACGGGCAGTCGTACGTAGCACACGACGAAGTGAAAGCAAGAAATATGGCAGCACAGCGGGCGGGGACTTACAAGACAGAAACGTATTAGGTGCATACCGTAAAATTCATCACCGTTGCAGCCCGAGTCCTGTACGCGAATTCCCAAAGCAAGCAGTTAATCACGTGGATTACAGTGGAGCTCTCCGACAGCAGCTGTAGGCCTGGCTAACAGAACTGCTGCAGTAGTCCCGTGCGATGAAATCCATCTCCAGTAACCTGACAGATTAGAATATACAGTCCCGTCCTCTCCGTTCACCATCCATAAAATAAACGAGCGGAGGAGGATGTCCGTGGACTTCAACTCATGCATCAAAGCACACGCGGTCAGTCTAGCATGCACGCTCGAAAACTATCACGCTTTACCGCATACACTATACAGGACAGGCCTACACTACGTTTCCGGAGAACTTTTCCACACTTATAGCTATATATCTCTGACTTTAAATGTCATGTGACACGTCACACGTGAATTGCGAGTACAGTCTCCATGAGAATAATTACCGGCTAATTAATATTAATTTCTGACAACGAACTACGTGTAACGTCCAGGTTCGTTGCTACAACGCAATTAATTTAGATTACAGATTTATTCAAATAGAGCCATGAATCATATTATAGCATATTATACGCGCGTCTACGGCTAACGAACGCTAGCGGGTTTTCGTTGGGTTGTGTGAGGGGTAGGGCAATTAGTTAGCTGAGCAGCCTTAAGCAGCGAAGTGATGTATGCTTCTAAACCGTATGACCAGCATCATCTCATACATAATTCAAAAGACTGAGTCAGTTTCATTCACGTTCATTCATGGTGCTGGCCAGCTTAAGAACAGCTCAGCCTATATTATGACCAGCAGCGGAGGATGAGTTATTACACGGAGAAAGAGTCACAGATGTGTTTCCTAAAAGGTGCATCATAGTTGGATACATACACGCATACAGAAATATATATATGTAAATAAATAAATAAATATAAGTAAATAAAAACATGTATACACAATTACACATGTATACAAACACATACCTACATTACTTGATGAATTTGCTGGCTCACTTAATTTAATTTTTCATCTAATTTTCTCACTGCACCACTATGTAAGCCATGTATGTTATTTTACTAACTATGTGATCATGATTTTGTTGTTGTACGTTTTAAGTTGATGGGATCAATGACTTGACTTGACATACCTACATTATTGTGCATGTGCAAAGCCATTGCCATAAATATATACACAAACAAACAAAGTCACATACATACATAACAAATGACACTATATGTGGTGGATTGTGTAGCGCACTGGAACAGGATTGGCGTCAGAGAGAGAAAGAGTGAGAGAGACAGACAGACAGACAGACAGACAGAGAGAGAGACATAGACAAACAGAGCCAGATAAAGAGACAGAGACAGAGAGACACACAGAGAGAGACAGAGTGAGAGAGAGAGAGAGAGAGAGAGAGAGAGAGAGAGAGAGAGAGAGAGAGAGAGAGAGAGAGAGAGAGAGAGAGAGAGAGAGAGAGAGAGAGAGAGAGAGTCAATGATCATCAAACCTGCCATATGCTCGTATAGTCAAAGACGACCAGATTACATTAACAGATGCATTACATCGTAAATGTTATCGTCGTCATCATCTTCATAATCGTCGTCGTTGTCATCGTCGTCGTCGTCGTCATCATCATCATCATCATCATCATCAGTAGCAGCAGCAGCAGCAGTAGCAGTGGTAGTAGTAGTAGTAGTAGTAGTAGTAGAAGAAGAAGTTATAGTAGCAGCACTGCAGCAGCAGCAGCAGTAGCAGTAGTAGTAGTAGTAGTAGTAGTAGTAGTAGTAGTAGTAGTAGTAGTAGTAGTAGTAGTAGTAGTAGTAGTAGTAGTAGTAGTAGTAGTAGTAGTAGTAGTAGTAGTAGTAGTAGTAGTAGTAGTAGTAGTAGTAGTAGTAGTAGTAGTAGTAGTATATTGGTGGAATCATTATCACCAATAGTGATAATGACAATGATGATACAGACAATGATACTCGTCTGCAGTAGCAACAAATTTTCCAATCAGCTTTCTACAAAGGTCATCATCACCATCAGCAACATGAGTAGAGACAACAGCAAAGAAGCCGCCTTGCAATCAGCTCTGGAAGCATGCAGTTAAGTACCAACGCCAGCTTCCGTATATAGCAGCTGTCCTCGTTACATCGCTTCGCACAATATGACATCTTGGCCGTGGATGGAGTTCGCAAGATTTATATTTCCGTCTGGCATAGTCCATAAATTGGCGCCAAAGCCTCGCATAAATAAGACGAGGTTGAAGCTGAACCGTTTCTCAGATCAATCGTGGTCCGAAGGCAACCATGGTTGCTCTTACTATTCGGAGAACCGTTCCTGCTTTAGCCATCTTTATGATATTATTATTACCTTGGCATTTATCGCATCTATCGATGCTTTTTTGGCGTCATGAGATTTCTAATAGACATGGTAACCAGCTAGTACCGTTAGGGCGAACACCTTGGATTTTTATTTAGTTTTTAAAAATTTATTTCTCCATTTATTTATTTATGCATCCATTTCTATAGCGCCCCTTCAAACTTGTACATTGTAGCATGGTCAGAAGTTGTCCAGAAGTGGTGGCTGTGTAGGGATCTTGAACGTAATGTCATCGATTAATGGGTGGTCATTTATAATAATAATAATAATAATAATAATAATAATAATAATAATAATAATAATAATAATAATAATAATAATAATAATAATAATAATAATAACATGGTAACCAGCTAGTACCGTTAGGGCGAACACCTTGGATTTTTATTTAGTTTTTAAAAATTTATTTCTCCATTTATTTATTTATGCATCCATTTCTATAGCGCCCCTTCAAACTTGTACATTGTAGCATGGTCAGAAAGAGCAGCCCGTAACAAGGAAAGCAAATATGCAGACATTGCAAGATCGCATCATTTCGTCCCTATTGCAGTCGAAACTGCAGGAAGCTGGGGTGGAGATTCTCTTCAATTTGTACAAGAATTAGGCCGAAAGATTTCAGCGGCCAAAGGTGATCCGCGTGAGACCAGCCATCTGCTCCAGCGTCTATCAGTCGCCTTGCAAATCGGAAACTCTTTGTCGGTTTTGGGAACGGCAGACTCGAACAGTCAAGACACCTGGAGGTCCTGGACTGAATGACCACGTTACGTAGCCTAATGTTCAAAAGGAGCATAGACATTAGCTTGTAAATGACTTTGTCATTTTCTTTTATAATAATAATAATAATAATAATAATAATAATAATAATAATAATAATATAATATAATATAATAATAATAATAATAATAATAATAATAATAATAATAATTATAATAATAATAATAATAATAGCAATAATAGCAATAATAATAGCAATAAATAATAATGATAATTCGTGAATCCGCTCAAGGTAGATATGATTCCTACGACTATATACTGCCCATGCTGTACTGCCTTTGCCTCTGCTACCGCAATTGCAACAACAAAACGACAACAGCAACAACAACTACAACAACAACAACAACAACAACAACAACAACAACTACTACTACTACTTCTACCACAAAGTACTACTCCTACTAATACCACTACAGTACTACTACATTGAATACTACAATAATAACTACATGTATATCATTATCATTATTATTAACCCTCAGGCTACCAAGCTTTTTTTGTAACACGGACTACCAAGGGGGAGGGTGGTTACCAACCCCTGGATTTTTGGTTTGGTTTGAGATATCATAACTTGTAATACACCGTTGTATTCAGCATTCATTTCTGCACAAAATGGTATATCTAGGTTTAGAAAATATGAATGCACCTCGAAATTATGAATTTTGTACCATGAGTACCCGTCGATTCCACAAAACGTATACTTACGCATAGGGAATATATTAGATTATGTGTGTTTTAGACATTTCTTATATATAAAAAATACTTTACAAATAATAAAGTCCAATGTTCATCTATAAAAACTAGTAATAAGTCTGTTTTATGTTCAATCAAAACAAAAAAAGTTATAGCTGCTGAAAAACGTTAACGCAGACATATCGACTTGCGTTGTAAAAAAGCCCAACAATTTTTACACATTTTAATTTATTTTGAGCACTTCTGGTCATCTAAAGACAAATTATTTAGTACTGAAAAATAGCCCTAAATGCCCTCTACAGAATGGCATAATTTATTTTTTATTAAACAATAAATTATGACTAAGTTATAACAGAAAAAAGCAGGACAATTTTATGAAAATAAAACACCTTTATATACATTTTAATTTATTTTGAACACTTCCGGTTGTCAAAAGACAACTCATTGAGCATGGAAATGTAGCCCCACATTCCCTATATAGAATGGTATAATTTGTGTCTCTTAATATTAAAGGGCGCAAAAGTTATAATCGATAATCTAAGGAGGGGTGGTATCCACCCCCTCCCTGGTGCCTTGGGTATATCGGGTATAACTTTCGAATGGTATGGTATATCATAAAAAATTAGCTCAAAATGTCTGCCAATGAACCCTCTACAGCTACCTAAAACGTCAAAATTTTATTCCTAACGGAACAAGTTTTATTTGGGAAAAACCTAGAGGGGGGGTGGCAACCACCCCCTTGGTAGCCCGAGGGTTAATTCTTATAACAGCTACTACTACAGCAACAACAACTACTATATATATATATATATATATATATATATAGTATGTTGTTGTTAATGCATCAGTATCGTGTTGCATACTACTAGAACTCTTTATATCTGTTAGGGACCCAAAAGTTCGATCAGTCCGTATCCAGTCCGCACGACTCCGTTGTGTGAAGTGAAAAGACAGATTAATGGAGAATAATTTTAGCGAGAGGTTTTCCGAAGACGAACGACAGATGGCGATTGCGTGAACTCCGTTGGACTCGTCTTGGAAAGAAAACAAGGGACATTATTGCATCCGTGTACTTACTGACAACTGCGCCTATGCAAAGATCACCGCAGATTTGACATCGTCCACTCAATTACATGCTTTTTACCCTCCATGGACCAGACAGTAGACTGCTTCTACTGTGACGATATGATACCGTTTTAATCTACTCCACAGTTTGGTCAGCTACACGAATGAATTTTGTTGCATCTTTTTTTATGTTGTCAGAAGACAGGACAGGCAACACATCGTGATATCTGCAACAGATACTACGACTGTATTGCGAACCGTTGCCAGCGAGTAGGCGTTACGCAGATTAGGCCCAAATGGACCAGATCCCTCCCTACGTAGGCCCAGAGCCGTATATTTCCAAGAGTCTGGCCATCTGCAGCTAATGAGCGGTTCCGGTTACTCCCGGTTCTTAGTTGTGGATCACGTGGTTACTGGCCTCCATTTTGTCTCCTTGCAACTGGATGAGCTGTGTTTAGTGTTTACGCTAAATTTTGTGTGTGAAATATTTGAAATAATGCCTTGTTGCGCTGCCGTTAACTGTTCGAATCGACACGAAAAGGGGTTTCTGTTGTTTCGTTTTCCGAACAACAAGACGCGTCGTGATTTGTGGATCGCGAAATTGAAGAGAGACAACTGGAAGCCGACATCGTGTTCAGCTCTATGCGAGGTAAGCAGCATTTACTCTTGGCCTTCCAAGTTAACTTCATAAAATTAAATTGTGTAATAGTCAAATCGTAAACAATCGGAATTTCTACAGCGTCCACAAAAGCCAAGTCGCGGGAACCATGGCGATCATGAAGCGTACGCTTGACCCGGCCTGATACTGGCGGGATTTGCCTTAAGTACCTACCGCATTTGAAGACGTTATGTGATTCTGCTATTGCAAATAGCCACAACGTTCAGATAATGTTTACTAGCACAGTAGCACTGCTTAACTTAAACTGATACAGTACAAAATATATGAAATATTTTGCTTTTTCCATTTTCCCGGCCAGTGTTTCAATGCATATCTGATTTTCAGATTACAGACTTGGTGGGCCCTAGACACAGTGCACAATATGCCTAATGAGTAGCACTGCCTTGCATACAGCAAACCTTTAATAGATGTTCATATCGATATGTACTCTATGATGTTAACGCAGATACAAAAATAAACATTATAAGTTAAGGAGGTTTAACACATGATATCTCTTTCCCTCCTAGTCTTCCTTCTTCCTTATTACTTAATTCCTTAATATTATTATTATTCCTTAATATTACTTCAAAGCCCATGCCTGGTTGTTTCCTGGATGGATGGATCCAGATTTGATGAGGGATTATGACTACAGAGGCTGTACACTCTATATTTTTGTGGCCACCTTAATTAAATTTTTGTGCGATCTATAAAGATGGTGATTATTTTGTAGGCACATTTCGATGAAAATCAGTTCGAAAGAAATCGTAAGGGCGGATGGAGAAAGTTACGACCCGATGCTGTTCCAACACTTCACACACAGTGCTGTGGTGCATGTCAGAAAGCCGCCACTGAAACGCAGCCCAGAAGAAAACCCGACGAAGACTATTGCAAAGAAGCGATTGCGTGTCGAACACAGCTACAGCAGGAAATCCTCGACAGACTTCTCTACCGCTACCACTACTGTCACGGCAAGCTCTGGGTCGTCCACAGCATGTCAGCTTCACGATGGTAATTCATTGTCACTGAATTATTGCATTACAATGTTGTTACTGAGCATACAGGGGCAGAGTCTGGATTTTTGAAAGGGTGCTGGAGGCAGAGGTATGCAGCACCTACATGAATTCATGCACAAATTGGTGCCCTCAACCCATCTAGAAAATGCAGCACGTTACAGAGTGCTGTAAGCTTGTGCAGTGGCTAACAAATTTTATGGCCATATCATACTTAAAAGAGAACTTAGATCAATGCTGGTCTGCTGAAAATCTAAGATTCAAGGGGGTAATCAGGTGGTGTCTGGAACAGGGTGAAGACCTCTGAAGTTGAAGACATTATGTTAAATGATGACATGTTTCATGCTTGTAGGTTTCTAAGTGTTTAATGTTAGTAATCTATCCACGCCTCAGATTCACATGTTCTGTGTGACCTTGCACGCGTGACATATTTATATAATGACAATAGAAATATTTAAAAGTAATAAATTGGTGACTGTGTGTGTGTCTGTAAGGACTTTATGTCTGTCTGTCTGTACCAACTTTTTAAGGAAGTTTAGCATCATGTTTTGTTGGTGTCATGTAGTGAGATGTAGAACAAATGGAGCCTTGCATGGCTGCCATATAGCTAAATTCGACTCCTGTATTAACTTGTGATCAATCATTCATACTGTATCTGTAATCACAATGCGCTGTGTCAGTTTGAATATTAATAAACGAAGATTATTATCATAATTATTATTATCATTATGTTAATTCCATGCAATCATTGTTGTCTCCATGAAAGCCTGAGTTATTTACTTAGTTCAAAAGGCACTAATTGGACATGATTATTGTCGTTTCAGTTTCTAACAAGAACGCCACTGCTTTCTCAGACGAGTACATGACTACATCTGGAAACTTAGCAAAAAGCAACGCAGACTCTACATCCCACTCCGTTACGGCTTCAACATTGTCAGCAGCTGTCACTGCTTCTGATTGTTTAGGTTGTCGCACTTTAAACAGTCGTATCAAGAAATTGCATAGGCAGTTTTTAATACAGGCTCGTCTTATTGCTACTCTACTAGTTAGGCATTACGGGCATCATAGACACATTATTACATTGTTTCAAGGATCTTTCCTTCAATATGAATAATTAAACTTTTCTAGGACAAGCTATGTTTATGTTTCCCTTAATTTCTTCTTTGGTGTTTGTCAATACTTGCATATAGGTCTACATTAGGCCCTACGTAATAACATTTAGAGTGTAATATGATACGTTACATAGCCTTATATTTGCTATGTTCATGCAATTTATTCCGTTTGTATTTCATCAGCGCTCATGAATAAGCTCAGCGCTCATGAATAAGCTTGTGCCCTGCACTTGGCTTTCGAGTGGCACTCAAGAAATTTGGAGATTACGATTGTAATTTTGCTGTGCATAGTTCTTGCATAGATTAGGAAATAAACTTGTCAATATTACTGGCACACCATGATGCCAATATGCAGATATAAGCTTAGGTCTCTTTCGGGTTTTTCCTTTTTTCTATTATGTAAACGTTTTAATATCCTGTTACTATCAAACTTGCAATATCGACTTTAATCACATGTCATTCCACTATTTGAAGTTGATACTGCTAATATTCAACATGATTGGACTGAATACTGATTTCTTATATATTAGACTTACTGCTATGATCCTGTTTGTCGTGTTTGATTACATTGCTTGTCACGATTGAATAAAATTTAAGATTTCGTTCCATTTGATAGTGTTGTGTAAAAAGGAGTAGAAGCCTAAGATATAATATAGTCTTCCCAGTCGGTCTGTTGGATTCCTTGCACCAATGACAGTATTATTTATTTATTTAAATTACAAGCGGTTTTAACGTGCACACTGCACAGTCACACAGAAATGGAGTCTAGCATCACTATATTAGCAGGGTCGGTGAGCACATTAAACCGTTAGTTTACGTTGCTAAGTTATTTATAAAACAGGAACAGGGAACATCATTGGGAATATCATGGAACATGGAACACAATATTTTTTATTGTACACAGAACAGAGCACATGGAACATACAAAAACAGGAACACGGAGCATAATTGGAAATATTATAGAACATAATTTTTTATTGAACACAGGACAGAACATGGGAACAAGGAACACGGAGCATCATTGAGCATCATAGGGAACATAATGGAACAGAGACTTAGGGAGCTGAGAAGAAGGAACATCACAGAGAGCAGAGGTTAGGAGATGTGCTATTGAGTGCACGGTGGGCACAGACACAGGGAGACGCACGGACACAGGGAGACGCACAGACACAGGGAGACGCACAGACACAGGGAGACGCACAGACACAGGGAAACACACAGACACAGGGAGACGCACATACACAGGGAGACGCACAGACACAGGGAGACGCACGGACACAGGGAGACGCACAGACACAGGGAGACGCACAGACACAGGGAGACGCACATACACAGGGAGACGCACAGACACAGGGAGACGCACATACACAGGGAGACGCACAGACACAGGGAAACACACAGACACAGGGAGACGCACATACACAGGGAGACGCACAGACACAGGGAGACGCACAGACACAGGGAAACACACAGACACAGGGAGACGCACATACACAGGGAGACGCACAGACACAGGGAGACGCACAGACACAGGGAAACACACAGACACAGGGAGACGCACATACACAGGGAGACGCACATACACAGGGAAGCACACAGACACAGGGAGACGCACATACACAGGGAGACGCACAGACACAGGGAAACACACAGACACAGGGAGACGCACATACACAGGGAGACGCACAGACACAGGGAGACGCACGGACACAGGGAGACGCACAGACACAGGGAGACGCACAGACACAGGGAAACACACAGACACAGGGAAACACACAGACACAGGGAGACGCACATACACAGGGAGACGCACAGACACAGGGAGACGCACAGACACAGGGAAACACACAGACACAGGGAGACGCACATACACAGGGAGACGCACATACACAGGGAAGCACACAGACACAGGGAGACGCACATACACAGGGAGACGCACAGACACAGGGAAACACACAGACACAGGGAGACGCACATACACAGGGAGACGCGTCTCCCTGTGTTTGTGCGTCTCCTTGTCAACGTATTTGCAGATCGCCGCCTGGAATCAAAATGGCGTCCAGCAACCACGTGACTTGGCCAACTTCCGGGACACAAGTTGGCCAGACTCTTGGAAATATACGGCTCTGCGTAGGCCGGCTGGTCGAGATTTTGTAAGACAGTTAAAGAGTTAATTAATAATTGCAATTAATAATTAACTGGTGTTGAGTTGGGCTCCAGATTATATGTCCTCCGTTGACCGCATTATCGTGGCTCGCGGCATTGTGATTGGCTGACACATAATTACATGTATCTGGGTCTACGTGGTTTTGAAAAATGTCTGAATTCTACTCAGCATGCGCAATTTTTATGTATTGTGGATAACGTATGCTGGACAGATCATAATTGTTTTAATTACAGTCTGACGCGCCTGTAATTAGTGGCATTACTGAAATTTGTTTCATGCCAGAGAAATCGGTTCACTAACTCTAATATCTTTGGTTATACGATTTATTAAGTATCACGTTAGAAAAATTGACGCTAGCCTAACTGTAAGCATTCTCATATGAATTATTATAGACATTGTTACAATGATGACGTCATTATGACGTCATCATTATTTATGTCCGCTATGGCGGGAGTTTATAATGGGCCTTTATTGGCTTATAGATATCCTGGCTTCTTCACATAAATAACTACACACAAGAAAGGAAAGAATGAAGCAAAAATAAATAACAATAACAACATCGATGACAACAACAACAAGAATAATAATAATTAAAC
>OX457045.1:14133261-14158626 GCA_949752735.1 Lumbricus terrestris | reverse complement strand
AGGTTATCATCACCATCAGCAACATCAGTAGAGACAACAGTAAAGGAGCCGCCTTCCAATCAGCTCTTGAAGCAGTGGACTCGTACCAACGCCAGCTTCCGTAGCAGCTGTCCTCGGTGCACGATCAAAAGCGCGCATGACAAAAGCGCGCAGACAAATGCACGCAGACAAATGCGCGCAGTAACAAAATCGCGCACGACAAATGCGCGCAGACAAATGCGCGCGATTAAGAACAAATAGACCCAATACATATAAATGTTTTTAATGAACATCTAAACATAATGAAACGCAGCAGCAGAAATACAAATTGAACAATGATGATGATGATGATGATGATGATGATGATGGTGATGATGATGATGACGATGACGATGATGATGATGATGATGATGGTGATGATGATGATGAATCTTGATGATGATGATGATGATCATGATTATGATGACGATGATGACGATGACGATGACGATGACGATGACGATGACGATGACGATGACGATGACGATGATGATGATGATGATGATGATGATGATGATGATGATGATGATGATGATGATGATGATGATGATGATGATGATGGTGATGATGATGATGAATCTTGATGATGATGATGATGATCATGATGATGATGACGATGATGACGATGACGATGATGATGACGATGATGATGGTGATGATGATGACGCCGATGATGATGATGATGATGATGATGATGATGAATCTTGATGATGATGATGATGATGATGATGAATCTTGATGATGATGATGATGATGATGATCATGATGATGACGCCGAAAATCAGCATAACAAGTCGGACATAGGAAGAGCCTATGAAAACTTAGATGTATGAAACATGAATATTTTTAACTGTTCTCAAATTTCTTTTCCGTTGCGCGCATTTTTGCGCGCTTTTTTGCGCGCATTTGTCTGCGCTCTTTTGACGGGGAAGGTCCCTGTTGCGCCCTTTGCGCGCTATTGTCTGCGCGCATTTGTCTGCGCGCTTTTGTCATGCGCGCATTTGTTACGGCGCCGCTGTCCTCATCACACCGCTTCGCACAATATGACATCTTGGCCGTGGATGGAGTTCGCAAGATTTATATTTCCGTCTGGCATAGTCCATAAATTGGCGCCAAAGACTCACATAAATAAGACGAGGCTGAAGATGAACCATTAATTTTCTCAGATCAATCGAGGTCCGAAGGCAGCCATTCTCTTACAATTCGGAGAACCGTTCCTGCTTTAGCCATCTTTATGATATTGTTTATTACCTTGGCATTTATCGCATTTATCGACACTGTTTTTTGGCATCATGAGATTTCTAACAGACATGGTAACCAGCTGGTACCGTTAGAACACCTTGTGAGTTGTAGCATGGTGAGAAATTCTCCAGAAGTGGTGGCTGTGTATAGGGAACTTGAACGAAATGCCATCGATTAATGGGTGGTCATTTACAATAATAATAATAGCAATAATAATAATAATAATAATAATAATAGTAGTAGTAATAATAATAATAATAATAATAATAATAACAATAGCAATAATAATAATAATAATAATAATAATAATAGCAATAATAATGATAATAATAATGATAATGATAATAATAATAATAATAATGATAATAATAATTATAATAATAATAATAATAATAGTAATAATAATAATAATAATAACAATAGCAATAATAATAATAATAATAATAATAATAATAATAATAATAATAATAATAATAATAATAATAATAGCAATGAGAATAATAATAATAATAATAATAATAATAATAATAATAATAATAATAATAATAATAATAATAATAATAATAATAATAATAATAATGATATTGTATGAATCCGCTCAAGGTAGATATGATTCCTACGACTATATACTGCCCATGCTGTACTGTCTTTGCCTCTGCTACTGCAATTGCATCAAAAAATCGACGACGGCGACAACAACAACAACAACTACTACTACTGCTACCACAACTACGACTACTACTGCCACTACTACTACTACTACCACTACTACTGCTGCTGCTGCTGCTGATACTACTACCACTACCACTACAACTACTACAATGACTACAACAGCAATAACTACCTCTAATTATATTTTTTATTAATCCTATACTACTACAAAAATAACAGCTACAGCAAAAACAACTACTATAGTATGTTGTTAATGTATTAGTATAATAGTGCTTTTTACTACTAGAACTCTTTAGGTACCGGTATCCAAAAGTTCGATCAGTCCATATCGAGTCCGCACGACTCCGTTGTGTGAAGTGAAAAGACAGATTAATGAAGAGAATAATATTAACGAGAGAATTTTTCCGAAGACGAACGACAGATGGCGATTGAGTGAGCCCGTTATAGACTCGTCCTGGAAAGAAAACAAGGGACGTTATTGCGTTCCTATACTTACTGACAACAGCGCCTACAGAAATCACCGCAGATTTGACATCCTCCACGCAATCAGATTGCCTCCGTACCCCCCATGGACCAAGCAGTAGACTGCCTCCACTGTGACGAAATGATGTCGTCTAATCTACTCCACAGTTTATCAGCTACACGAATGAATTTTGTTGCATCTTTTGTATACGTTGTCAGAAGACAGGACAGACAACACATCGTGATCTCTGCAACAGATACGATAGCATTGTGAACCGATAATTGTCAACGAGTAGGCGTTACGCAGAACAATCCATGTGGACCAGATCCCCCCCCTACGCAGGCTGGCCGGTCAAGATTTTGTAAGACAGTTGAAGCGGTTCATTAATTGCAATTAATACTTTACTGATGTTGAGTTGAGCTCCAGATAATATATGCTCTCCGTTGACCTCATTATCGTGGCTCGCGGCATTGTGATTGGCTGACACATAATTACATGTATCTGGGTCTACGTTGTTTGAAAATGTTTGAACTCTATAGGCCTACTCAGCAGACGGATTTTTGTATTGTGAATGGCCTACACTGGACCGATCCTAATTATTTTTAGTACTGTCTGACACACGTATATTCGTATAATGGCCTTAAGGTTACTGAAATTTGTTTCACAACAGAGAAACGGTTCACTTTCAACGAGTCATTTTGTATCACGTTAGAAAAATTGACGCTAACATATACTTTAAGCATTCCCAGATGAACTATTATAGACATTGTTACAATGACGTCATCATTATTTATGTCTGCTATGGCGGGAGTTTATAATGGCCTATATCTTGGCTTCTTGACAGGGATAACTACACACAAGAAAGGAAAGAAAGGAGCGAAACAAATAACGATAACCACAACAACAACAGCAAAAATAATAATAATCTAAAAATGATAATAATAAGGATAATCACAATACGTTCATACCTTGAGCAAAAGATAAAAAAATTATTAGCATCTTAGTTGAAGTATAATTATACAGTCCCACAGTATAAAAAAACTCCAGAGATTGTTTTTCAACGGCCAGGAAGAGCTTCCACTGTGTAATACAGGGTCAACATGGCAAAGTCTGTGATCCAATCAAATTCAGCTGAGTCTCAAAACAATGTGGGTCATGACCTGACATAATTCTATTTGCAACGCTTTCCGCCTGAGATCATTACAGCTTCGGCCAAGACATCGATCGTACCGGATAGTAGAATAGTAGAATATGCCTCTGTAACACCGTCCGCATTATCTGTCTGCCTGTTTGTTTAATTAATTAGCTGTTTAACTTGTCAGTGAGTCGGTCAGTTAGTCAGTGGGTCAGTGAGTCAGTGAGTCAGTAAGTGTGTCAGTCAGTCAGTCAGTCAGTCAGTCAGTCGGTCGGTCGGTCGGTCGCTAGGTCGGTCGGCCGGTCCAGTCAGTCAGTCAGTCAGTCAGTCAGTCAGTCAGTCAGTCGGTCAGTCGGTCGGTCGGTAGGTCGGTCGGTCGGCCGGTCGGTCGGTCGGTAGGTCGGTCGGCCGGTCCAGTCAGTCAGTCAGTCAGTCGGTCGGTCGGTCGGTCGGTCGGTCGGTCGGTCGGCCGGTCCAGTCAGTCAGTCAGTCGGTCGGTCGGTAGGTCGGTCGGTCGGCCGGTCGGTCGGTCGGTAGGTCGGTCGGCCGGTCCAGTCAGTCAGTCAGTCAGTCGGTCGGTCGGTCGGTCGGTCGGTCGGTCGGCCGGTCCAGTCAGTCAGTCAGTCAGTCGGTCAGTCGGTCGGTCGGTCGGTCGGTAGGTCGGTCGGCCGGTCGGTCGGTCAGTCAGTCAGTCAGTCAGTCAGCCAGCCAGCCATCCATTCAATCAATCAATCAGTTGATCAATCAGCCAGTCACTCAAATGCACCTGCGTCTGTAAGCAAATTGTTTCGCGGAAACACCCGTCTATCTCTCTCTCATGAATTAGCAATTCGATCCTCGTATTCCTTCATGCAAGCTACCTGCTAACTACCCTCTGAATGGCAGGGCCCACAATTAGGCCTATTATTGCAACATTGCAGACACTCTCTAGACCACTCTCTCCAGTGCTCAGTCAGTCAGTCCGCGTCTGCAGTGGTTTCCGTCCTTCGTGTAGCAAAGAATTCCGTTTGCCTCGACTCCCAGATCCACGGAGCCCCCTCCGGACCAATCGTCAAATTACTGGCATCACTGGAAGGCCGCGCGTTGCTATATTTCATGTATTTTTAATAGGTCTCCACTCATAAACAAACCCATTTGCAGGCGCGCAGTCATATCAAATTATTCTCGGCATGGAGTTGGTTATTGCGGGAGGCGACAATACGGTCGGTTGGTGCGTGGAAATAAAACGAGACCAAATTAACCAGATAAAAGGATGGAAGGAGTTTCCAGCTGCAGTGCTCCGACTACTGCTGCTCTAAATATACACAGACTATAAATACATGGACTATATAAATACATAGACTAAATATATACATAGACTAAATATATACATAGACTATAATATATACATAGACTAAATATATACATAGACTAAATATATACATAGACTAAATATATACACAGACTATAATATATACATAGACTAAATATATACATAAACTAAATATATACATAGACTAAATATATACATAGACTATAAAACTATGCCCGTCTGCTGCGCTGGAAATATGCATTAAATTGATGACTCTATAAGCTGACAGATGAATCTGCTACTAGAACGACCTTCAGGCCCAGAAAACCAGTATACGGCGTTGCCTGCTGTGCCATCCATTGAAATATCATCCAAGACGGGTTTCATGTAATAATTATAAGATGGTCTTAAGCGTTAACTGCGAACAAAAGTCCCCAAACGCTAATTCCTTATTGTATACTAAACGTCAATATTTTTCGACAGAAATGCCATAATAACTGAAGAGATAAAACGAGAGAAGACGTCAAGGTTTCTATGAATCAGTACAGAATTTCAGGGAAATGGTGACGACCTATAGCTACAGCATGTTCCATACACCTGGCCCACTCTGACTGCATTGGCGACATCGCATAGGCTACCAAGCTTTGAGGTGAGCACAAAATAATATTGGCCAGTGCTTTTAAAGTGTGGAAAAATAAGCGCCCCTTACCTTTCCAGAAGAAGTGCCTGGACGCCCCCTACCTTTCCAGACTGTGCTGACCAATAAGTGGCAGGACGGCGTTCAGATTTTAAAACAAGTGCATGGACGCCATCCATGACCGTCCAGGCACATTTTAAGCCCTGATATTGGCTCATTCGAAGCAACAGTGCTAGTAGTAGCAGCAGTTGTATCAGTGGTACACGAAGCAGCAGCAGCGGTAGCAGTTGTAGCAGTAGTAGTGGAGAGTAGTGGTAGTAGTAGTGGAAGTAGTAGTAGTAGTAGTAGTAGTAGTAGTAGTAGTAGTAGTAGTAGTAGTAGTAGTAGTAGTAGTAGTAGTAGTAGTAGTAGTAACGGTATATAGTATAGTAGTCGCATATATAGTAGTAGTATATATATATAGTAGCAGAAGCAGCAGTATAGTAATAGTAGTAATAGTATAGTAGTAGTAGTAGTAGTAGTAGTAGTAGTAGTAGTAGTAGTAGTAGTAGTAGTAGTAGTAGTAGTAGTAGTAGTAGTAGTAGTAGTAGTAGTAGTAGTAGTAGTAGTAGTAGTAGTAGTAATAGTAGTAGTAGTAGTAGTAGTTGTAGTAGTAGTAGTAGTAGTAGTAGTAGTAGTAGTAGTAGTAGTAGTAGTAGTAGTAGTAGTAGTAGTAGTAGTAGTAGTAGTAGTAGTAGTAGTAGTAGTAGTAGTAGTAGTAGTAGTAGTAGTAGCAGCAGCAGCAGCAACAGTAGGCATAGCGCATTAACAGCGGCATTGCAATTATAAGTAACAAGCTACGAAGGGAAAACTAAGCAAAATTTGATACCCGACAAAATTTTGGCCTCAATGCTACTAAGCTACTCTCATCATCATCGTTATCATCACCATCATCATCACCGGCACCGGCATCGACATCTTCCTCCTCTTCCTCGTTCTCATCTTCCTCCTTCTCCTCCTCCTCTAATCATCATCATCATAGACCATAGGTTGACCGTCCGTAGGTGTCCGATGCCTTTTTAGTTTTACCACGTTTACACACTAAATACACAGCTATACTATGACAGTTCAATTAAAAGATAGCTTTGATCAAGCAGTCCACAGAAAGGTAAAAATTCTTCAAAGCATCTTCAGACTTGTAAGGTATCATTGTGATGATTGAATGCGTCTTATAAAGACAAACAATTAATTGCTATAATTATTTTCCTTTGTTTCCTCGTATTTTTAGACATCCGTGAAACAGGCTTCCTGGTTATAAATGGCTAGGAATTGTGGACCATAATGCAGCACTACTTTTGAGACACGGTAGAACACTCAAATACAGTAGTAGTAGTAGTAGTAGTAGTAGTAGTAGTAGTAGTAGTAGTAGTAGTAGTAGTAGTAGTAGTAGTAGTAGTAGTAGTAGTAGTAGTAGTAGTAGTAGTAGTAGTAGTAGTAGTAGTAGTAGTAGTAGTAGTAGTAGTAGTAGTAGTAGTAGTAGTAGTAGTAGTAGTAGTAGTAGTAGTAGTAGTAGTAGTAGTAGTAGTAGTAGTAGTAGTAGTAGTAGTAGTAGTAGTAGTAGTAGTAGTAGTAGTAGAAGTAGTAGTAGTAGTAGTAGTAGTAGTAGTAGTAATAGTAGTAGTAGTAGTAGTAGTAGTAGTAGTAGTAGTAGTAGTAGTAGTAGTTGTTGTAGTAGTAGCAGTAGCAGTAGCAGTAGAAGGAGTCGTAGTAGTACATTGTATGTATCCAGCCATGTAAAGTCAGACGGCAAAGACCCGATATGACAAAACAAGTCAAATCAGTTGTTGCCCAGTACTGCCAGAGGAGACCTTTACGGCAACAACGCAATTTCAAACTAGCGCTATATGAACGGTATTTCAATAGCGATAAAAACAGCGACTACGAAGTTTTCCTTCATTCCTGGTCGCTGTTTAACAGGTGGGTCACCAGAGTTTCTACCCTCTCTGTTTGTATGTCTGTCTGGCTCTGTATAAATGTCTGCGTGCCTGTATGTCTGTCTCTCTCTGTCTTGACATCTTTCTCTCCTTCTGTCTATCTGTTTGTCCGTCTCTTTTTGTCTGTCTGTCTATCTCTCTTTGTCTCTGTCTCTGTCTCTCTCTTTCTCTCTCTCGCACTCTCACACCTAAACACACACACACTCTCTGTCTGTCTGTCTGTCTGTATGTATGCATGTATGCATGTATGTATGTATGTATGCATGTATGTATGTATGTATGTATGTATGTATGTATGTATGTATGTATGTATGTATGTATGTATGTATGTATGTATGTATGTATGTATGTATGTATGTATGTATGTATGTATGTATGACTTGTATGTATGTATGTATGTATGTATGTATGTATTTACTTATGTTTGTATGTCTGTATGCATGCATGCATGCATGCATGCATGTATGCATGTATGTTTGTCTGTCTGTCTGTCTGTCTGCCTGTCTGTCTGTATCTCTCTGTCTCTCTCTCCCTCCCCTCTTACCATCATCGTCAATTCGAAGATGAGAAAACGCATCTCAATCTATCATCGTCTTCGTTCAAGAACACAAAGGTCCGTGCGAGAGTTGAGCGCCAATATTACCAGCGATTATGTTCAAGAAATAAATTACGGCGGCATCGGTCACGCCTTTACGATGCGACGCTCGATCCCGCCGGCTGCTGAAGATAATGACCTCATCTCGGATGCCCCGCTTCTGCTGATGCGGCCGCCATTTCCTGCTGCAGAATCTTTATGTATCCGTCGTCGTCGGAGATACCTTGGTGACCTTTGGCAGTTGGTGAAGTCCTTCCAGCTACCGGATCCACCGGTGGAAGTAGGGGGAGGGGAGAGGTTTCCAGAAATTTATGATTGGAGGGCAAGGTCGCAAAGCTGCGGGCTTTCCACTGTTGAGTTTCCAGGCGAATTCCGTTATACCGTATAAAGAGATTTGTGTGCGTTATTAAGCTGTGTATTACTAGTAATAAAAAGTGCACGAAGTTTCTTTATTGGATTGCATCAAACTCCTAAAAATGTACTTTATATTATATCAAGTTTTTACATTGCAATGCCCTTACGTAAGGCCTACATCAATGTTTTTACATAGATTCACGTTTTTACATTACACCACATGATTATGATTAGCCATTCAACTATGCATGCGACGGAGAATGGTGGATGAATTTAAAATCTAAAACCAGATGTAAGTGTTAGTATTTGATCCTAACTGGAGTCTGTATCTGTCTGTCTGTCTGTTTCTCTTTTTGCATGTCTCTCAGGTGCACATGAACACGGAAATTGACAACCCTGTTGAAAACTTCAACAGCGCCATGCGCAATAAACAACAAAGACGTTTGGAGTACGACTTACATTGAGACAAACTATTATAGTCACAACAACAGCAGCACAGTGAATCCCAGTTACACATTTATGAGAAAGCAACAAGTTGATATTACTCGTGTCATCCGAGACGCAAAGAATCAACAAAACCTAAGAGTCGACTATCCATCCCTTCACCGCTAAGTTTGCATAATAATGGCTACAAAAGGAAAGGATGAAAAATGAATTCACTGATAAGCCATGACTTCACGTCACATAAGCCATGGCTTCACGTCACATAAGCCATGGCTTCACGTCACATAAGCCATTGCTTCACGTCATATAAGCCATTGCTTCACGTCATATAAACCATTGCTTCACGTCATAAAAGCCATGGCTTCACGTCATATGAGCCATGGCTTCACATCATATAAGCCATGGCTTCACATCATATAAGCCATGGCTTCACGACATATAAGCCATGGCTTCACATCATATAAGCCATGGCTTCACATCATATAAGCCATGGCTTCACATCATATAAGCCATGGCTTCACGACATATAAGCCATGGCTTCACATCATATAAGCCATAGCTTCACGTCATATAACCCATGGCTTCACGTCATCCAAGTGCAATGGAAATGTACACAAAAATTACAATGCTCACTGAAGAATTCTGGAGTCCGTCGAAGCCTTTTATGTTATAGAGATGCATAAGCTTACTGCGGACAAGCAAAAACTGAAATAGATTACACTTATTATGGAACCGACAATTTATGGACGAATTCTATTCTATTCTATTCTATTTTGGGATTTATAAAGCGCCTCTCACAGTACAACCTAATCAGAGGCGAATATGCCTACAGCGTCCGAGTAGTTCCCTTGAAGAGGCGTCATGTACATTCTCGCAATGAATGAATAACTGACTGACTTTGATGGTAAAAATGCCAAAGCTTCAGACTTGCAGTCGATAGTACCCAAGAGCCCTCGGGTCGAGTGCAAGTCTGCAAGTTAATCTGCAAGTTATTACGAGGGCGAGCACTAGAGCATCAGACATAAGCTTTAAAAGTCGAGTGATTTAAATCTTTGACCGTTGTGAACTAGAAGGTAGATTTAAAACTGAATCATCTGTTCAATAAGCAGCCAGTGCATCGAATTCAATATGGAACTAACAGATTGTATGTGCACTTGTTATGGCACCCCTTCAAGATTTATACTCAGAAGCGCATCCGAATATACAGCGCGGACACTGCATCGGAGTTTCACGCCAAAGCGCTGAGCAATTGCGAGTGAAGGACTTGCCCAAAGTCTCTACACGGCGGCTTGAGGTGGATTCGAACCCTTCTGCTGCAAGCAACGAACATGCCCACTATACCACCGTGCTTCGCAATAACAGAGCGCCTCTGAGTAGACTTCTTGAAGGAGCGCTATATAAGTCTTCGGAATGAATGAATGAATGGACAGTGGCTTCATAGTAGCCTGCATGCTATGGCTCTGTAGGCTACCACCCTTTCGAGATATCTAGCTTACTCGTGGCCTGGAGAAAGGGAGTTGCTAACCACGTGGACGCGCATTAATGGAAAATGGACAAATGCAAAATGACGCCGTAATTGGTAATTTATCCGGGCAAAAATTACTTCTAAACCGAACACATATCGAAAGACCCATGGGCGGCGGTTTTGCATTATCCTAAATGGCAATGGCTGCCGCAGACTTGATAACATCATGCGACGAAGATTCAATCCATAGTCTTATCATCGTTGTCCTTAGGGAAGATAGGCACTCAACAGTAGAGTTGTATGACGGACGGACATATACTAAAGCACGCTTGGGTTTACTCCGTATGGAGTTTAAGCGTAAGGACTGTCCACACTGTTTCATTTATTCATTCACTCATTCATTCATTCATTCATTCATTCATTCATTCATTCGTTCGTTCATTCATTCGTTCATTCATTCATTCAATCATTCATTTATTCATTTAGGAATGAATTTTAACCCTCCTAGACTTTCTAGGACACACAGTAAATTCTTCACTGCACAGTGCACACTCCTGGAGGGAATCGTTTCCCAGGAGTTTCTCCGGCAATCAATTAAAAACTTATCCATTTTTCTGCTAACCCGAATGCGCAACGACCAGAAATTGACTGAAGAAATGAATATTCAACTTTACATGGATCAAAGTCTGAATCCCCAGACTAACCAATTAAACCAAATCTTTTTCTACAATTCTCACTCTATTATATGAAGCGCCGTAATAGATCGGCTTATGTATTTCGCAATAGGTCTACATGTGGCAGAATCTCAGCGGATCATGTGACATTGCGACGTATGATGATGATGATGATGAAGATGCTGCTACTGTTGTTGCCGCTGCTGCTGATGATGACGACGATCATGATAATGATGATGATGATGATGATGATGATTGATGATGATAATGATGATGATGATGAACTGCAGTGAATCATAAACTGATGACGGACAAATGAACGACGAAAGACAATAATTAAACAAACCCCACGCTACCCAGTAACATAAAAATCGTCCGTTTCGATGTATAAAGCGAATCCAAACAAACCAGAGCACAAGGTGCAGAAAGCCTGCATCTGAGAAGGCTTGGTAAGAGCTCGTTGAGACTTGACATGACTGATTAGTGGGAAAAGCACGATCCCGCTTCTCAGAAAGGATAATTGATATGCTAGGATCAGAAGCAAATCATGCCATCAAAGCGTTTGGTTATAATATGAAGTCACTAGACGATCATTTGACGACCAAAGCTAACGACCTTCAATTCATCGCATAATCAAAAGGCTAATGCGTAGAGTCAAGGCAGTCACTTCCAATTTGAATCGTTCGGGTGATTAGTGAATTCTGATTTGGCTGGATGATGCTATCGGAAATCGTATTTTTCTATTTTTGGAAAAGCAATCATGTTAACTGATTTCGACAAGAGTTCTTGATCTGCAAACCCACATTTCCAGAGAAAGCAGAAAGGGAAAAAAATATAGCTAACCATTTCAAAAATCACCATCTAAGAATGCAGAGAATCCTGTTAGAAAAGGCGAAAAGCACTGCTGTTGATATATAGGTGAGAATTGCCAGAAAGGGTTGAGGCGGGTTTCAGCCCCAAGTCTGTCTTAGGCACCATAGTTTACCTCTTTTTGCACCCCCTACTCCACGTGCTTCGTGACCTTACCCCAGTTATTTTTCTACATTTTTCATAATGCTTTTAGCTAAAAACAAAGTCGCTAAAACTAGCTCGATGACTGATAAAAGTCAAGACCTTTAACCGTGGCTGTAAAATTTCACGACGGCTTCAAGTGCACAAACATGTTCATCAGACTTACAACGGCGTTTCTTACGCATGCATGCTCCACAGCAAGACTATAGTTCTCCATTCGGTTTCCATGCACTGGGATCTATGACCCAAGGTTACGGTAAAGAAACCAACACTAAGCGCGCTCTGCATGTCCTCGGGCATCTTCCAATGTCAAACCATCCGTCTGTCCTTCCTTCCATTCAACTCAATTCAATTGATAAGCTTTATTGATTACCAAAAATAATATGAGTACATGCATGCTCATGTAACTGTTCATTGGTATCAAAGGTTAAACCCCAAAGGAACAATATCGTTCCGCTAGCAGTGTCGCACCTTTCTCATTTCTATTTTTAAATGCATACAACGAGACTAACTGTTAAAGCATTAATGAGAAAAAGTAAAACCTTCCATCCTTCCATCCATCCATCCGTTCATCTATACATGCATCCATCCAAGGCCGTAGCTAGGGGATGTGTTTTGGGTATATAAACACCCCAAGAAATGAAACAATGCCGTAATGAAATAATGCATTTACAAACACAAACATATGAAAGTAACCTACTAGTCTAAGAAATTGTATTTTTAATCTCTTATTTCTATGTGACATTTTACAACAGATTAAATCATGCTCCAAACCCCTTAGTCAGTTGGTTCGGTTGCTTATCGGCTTGTTCAAGGTCGAGTAAACACCCCCCCAACCCCGAAATAAAACCCTGACTACGGCCTTGATCCATCCTGAACGTCAATCCGTCCATCTGTCCGTCTTTCCACATCCATCCATCCAGCCATTCATCCATCCACCCATCTATTCACCATTTCATCCATCCACCCATCCATCCATCCATCCATCCATCCATCCATCCATCCATCCATCCATCCATTCATCCAAACACCCATCCATCAATCCATTCATTCATCCACCCATTCATCCACCCATTCACCCATCCATTCATCCGTGAGCGCCGTCTGCCATAGAAAATACTCCCACGTTGCCAGGCATCGCCGCGGTCTCGACTCCGCATCAGCCCCCCTCGCGTCCGAACCAACCCCCGCAGCTCATCTATACGTCGTCCATCAAGCATTGATGAAACATGCGACCAACGTAATAACGTATCGCTCTCCGTAATAGTTCTTACTTGCTTGAAGTATCCTTCTCACGTGCGCATCATGTGGTCCATCGCAGGCGGCTAAAAGCTACTCGCATTCAATCCTCTTTCGAAGACCACATGGGTGCGTACGAATGCATGCTGCATGCACTTCCTCGCCTATGGCACTATATACTGACTGACGTGCAAGCCATTCAAAGATGGAGGTTCGTTCCGTAAATAAAAATGTGTGGTCAAAACAGTCTTCGTTATGGATCTTGTTATTGATTAAAAATTAATTTTTACGTTCGAAAAGAAAATGAGTAGGTTATAAAAATTATTCTTGTTGCTGTTTCTGTTAAAATTGTGTGCTTTTTTACGCCTTAGTTCAAGAGACATTCGAACCCGAGCACTTTGTGCTACAGAAAAAGAGACGCAACCGTTAGGAGGGAAGAAGAATAAGAAGCCGAAGAAGAAAGAAGAAAAAGAAGAAAAAAGAGGAGAGGAGGAGGAAGAAGAAGAAGAAGAAAAAGCAGAGGACTACGCCGAGGAAGAGGAGGAGGAAGACTGGAAGAGGAGGAGGAGAAGGAATAAGACGAAAAGGAGGAGGAGAAAGATGAAGAAGAGGAGAGTAACTGTGTCTAATTAGTAATCAGCCTCTCGATGTGTTCTCGCAACAGTAGTGTCTGCCGTTTCGAGAGCTGTGCTGTAGTATTTTCAATCTTCAGGATCAGCTTTACAGCCGCCGGAGCAACGGACAGACTTTGTTTGCTACTCGCTGTCGAAATGGCCGACACGTTAACGCAAACAGCTTCCATTAAGATTGTAATTCCGATGTGGAATTTTCGCAGGAATTCTATGTAACCTTCGTGCTCACCAGGATTTCCCCTTCCTAGCCTTCTCCATTTTCTTTCGAATTAACACTTTAAACGACGACATGTGTTTGGTTTTACAGTGACGTTTCGTATTGTATTGTATTCAAGCATTTGTAAACGTGCCTCTAGAAGGTTGGACCGAACAGAAGCTCCCAGCGCGCAAGCCCCAGCGAGAAGAAGCAGCTTTTGAGAAGAGAGCATGCAGGAAGGAGAGAGAAAGAGAGAGAGAGAGAGAGAGAGAGAGAGAGAGAGAGAGAGAGAGAGAGAGAGAGAGAGAGAGAATGCCAAACAGAATTATCATGGAGCGAACAGAAGGAGAAAGCGCACTCCAAAGAGAAGGAGAGCAATTGAGGCAAAATAGAGATCGAGACTAAGGTTCAGCAGTTCTAGAGTGAGAAACACAAAGTTCAAATCTGTCGGATGAACCCTCGCTTCTGCATGTAGGAATGGTTATGCAACTCAATTAACAAGTTAAGGAGAGGAATGTATACCAGTCTCAGTGTAAGTTGCCTGAGTCGAAAAGCATGGAAACCGAAAATAAGAACGCTTAGCCTATAAATGGTATTCGAAGAATTAGTAAAGAAGAAGTGCTGGAAAATAATGCCAAGAATTTTGGAGGTAACTTCAAGAATCAGAAATCAATATTCAACGTTCTCGGAAATGCAATAATTATGCAACTTTTTTGAATCTGAATACACCTCGCAATAAAATTGATTGAAAAGAAAAGCACTTCCAATATAATTATGCCATTAATTGTGATGCCAAAATTAATTCTACAGATATCTTGCCTAAAGTAGCCATGTCTACGTCATACAGAGCATCAGCATTAGACTTACTAAAATAATCAACAAAATAAACAATTCGACCAAACATTAATCCAAAAAATAATCAATTCTACGAATCATTAATTAATATCCAAATTAATGAATTCTACAGATCGTTCTTGTCAAAAATAATCAATTCTATAAGTCATTTATAAGTATGTCCAAAATAATATAAAAAAAATCCAAAATATCGTATCTAAAGTAGGCCTAATTATATCTACAAACCGTTTATGTTCTAAATAGTCAATTCTAAGATCGTCCATGTCCAATTTAATCAATTCCACAAATCATTTATGTCCAAAATCGACTGAATAAAGAATCAGTGATCAGTATGAAAAATCGCACCGAGACTCATTAGTCCAACAAATCTCGGTGCAGAATTCGCCCGGCCATAAGATCCGCCATGCTATAGTAAACCAAGAAAGACTGTATACCTCACGGCCGCTGGTTTCTCCCGCTTCTCTCTACGGCACAAACCCAGGCAATCTAAACAGTTCGCCGAATTCCTTGATTTCCGGTCGTTTTTGGACGTTGGTCCAGATTCTGGGCAAGGCTCCTTTGGCCGAGTATTTGCAATCGACTTTTATATCGTCGACTTCTAGATCACAAGAACTCATCGACTCCAGCAATAGTGTGTGGCCAAGAAACAATTTATTTTGGGAGGAGGAGGGCTACATTAAGGGTCTCCTATTCGCATGATCGCATGCAGAGTATAGCAATAAGGTCAGTGTTTTATTTTTTCGGCAATTATTTATTGGGTGAAAACACAACGCCTAAATACGTTCTTGTTTACCAGGATATGGGATATTTCGTTCTTTCTATCGTAAACTGATAGAAAATGGTTTGGGTGTTAAAACTCAATTTTCAGCTAGGGTTAGTTTTGCGTTAAAGAGTCGTTACTTAAGAGTAACAAGTAATCTGGCAACTCTTATGCAAGGGTGGCAAGCTCATAGCACGGATGCCCAAAAATGGTAGGCCTAAGCGTGCAAATTCTTTTGAAAGTGGAGTTCACAAAATTTCAAACTTCGAATTTCACAGTCACCTTAGGAATCGATAATTTTATCTCCTTCCACAAACGATTTTATTTCAAAACTTTTCCAAAAGCATCTTTGAAATTACGCCTTTTACTTCATCATTAAATGCGTAAGAAATGTTCTTACATCTATTGCTGAGTATCTGGTTCCCCCGCTCGCGTACAGCTATTCTCTTAAGCTGGTCCTTCAACCTGGAGTTGCCTATCTGATACACTGCCTTTATTGTCCAAGAGTCACTCCAGGCCATTCTTCAATGATCTCAAAACTGTCTTATTTTAGCCATGGCGACCCGGAAGCGCTTCTGAATATAATAGCCTACATTCAAAGGCATTCTATAAAATATCCTTTAAAAATAACTGTTGTGTGAGGTAAATAGTATACGGCAATATAGACTACTGTGCAAACTTCCGAGAGGCACGGAAACTCTGGCATGAAGAGTATGCCCAGTGTTACACTGACTGTATACTGTCAGTGTATAGATCAGATGGCGGAAGCGAAGAAGAGAGAGAGAGAGAGAGAGAGAGAGAGAGAGAGAGAGAGAGAGAGAGAGAGAGAGAGAGAGAGAGAGAGAGAGAGAGAGAGAGAGAGAGAGAGAGAGAGAGAGAGAGAGAGAGAGAGAGAGAGAGAGAGAGAGAGAGAGAGAGAGAGAGAGATGGTCTCACACTCGCAAACACTGTGAATAAACAGTGGTGTCTCAGATGTCTGTCACGCGGAGCACGGCTGCCCGACGTGGGCAAGGTGCAGGGGCGGATACAGAAATTTTGGAAAGGGGTGGGCAACATTTTTGTTCTTGTGTCGACAAAATTGTTCGTTGGACTCTCGCCGAAAAAATTCGATGATTTTTTAGTCTTCCTCCCAAAAACTCCTAAAAAACGTGTAGACTCAGATAATTTAACATCCAATGACCTTTTTAATCCTCCTCCCAGAAACTCCTCAATAACCGGTGTCAACTCATTTTTATTTAACATCTAATGACCTTTTTAGAAAGTCATATGTCACTATTTGTCTCTCACCACCTGTTCCAGCTGCATTGGTTGAAAGCTTTTTGAAACCTGATGGGGCTGAGGGGGCAAGTCTATTTTCTAAATCTCTGATGGGGGGAACCTGGCTTCCTGGACCTGCCCCTGTCAAGGTGCCAGTTAAGGAGCGTAATGACATTTCCAGAGCATATACATGATGGACGGCTGCAGTCCGTTTCTTACTTGGCCGCACGCTGCTGCAGCCTTGATATCTGATGCCTAACAAACAGAGATTTCTGGACTGCTGTGTGCGTGTATGTATGTGTGTGTATATGTATATATATAATGTATATATATATATGGAGGTATCGTCACCTCACGCGTTGTGCACTATAGCATCAGTGCCGTTGTATCTGTACGATAAATCTTTGGGCGACATTAATATTGCATAGAGCTGTGACACGACGGTTGGCGGTGACTGCTGCGATGAGACGACTGCTGCTGACTTCTAGGTTTCAAAACAACACCGTAATAATAACGAGGAGTGCAATATGAATGAACGTTAAACAGGAATGTCTGTGTGTGTGCGTGTGTGCGTGTGTGTGTGTGTGGGGGGGGGAAGCATTGCAGCCAGTAATTAATCACTGAATGTGCATTATGCAACCGTACATGATTGAATGAATGAATGGATTGTTGGATGGATGGATGAATGGATGAATGAATGAATGAATGAATGAATGAGTGGATGGATGGATGGATGGATGAATGAATGAATGGGTGAATGGATGAATGGATGAATGAAGAATGGATGAATGGATGGATAGATGGATGAATGAATGGATGAATGAATGTGATGCAATAAAATGTAATGCAATATAATGCAATAAAATGTAATGTAATGTAATGCAATGAAATGTAATACAATGTAATGTAATGTAATGTAATGCAATGTAATGTAATGTAATGCAATAAAATGTAACGTAATGCAGTTTGATGTAATCCAAGTAATCTAATGTAAGCTGTTATGTAATGTCATTTAATATAATACAACGCAATCTAAACTACTATTAACTAATAATTAATTATGGTATATTGTAATCTAATGTGATACATGTATAATGTAATCTAACCTAATCTGGTAAGGCCTACTTTTATATTGCCGCTATCATAGGGCGTGTCTCCTATCAAAACTGGTGTAATACGATATATCCTTCATGGAGTAACTAATTTTTCTAATTTTTTTCAGTGTGGTGTAATGGAATATTTAATTGGCGTCATTGTTAACTAACCTAATGGTACAATACATGGGCGAATAACTAAATTTTTTCAAAGACACTTTCACCAAAAAATTAGAAACATTAAATGCCGACATTTAAATATCCTATGACAGGATATGATATCAATTAGGAAAAAATATATAAATCAGAAGAACTGGCGGTATTTCGTGAATATTGCATTATGCCCCACATGGAATAAATTGAAAAACGTGAACACCAGTAAACCATCTTATTACACTGCATCGAATAAATTTGTCATTGAAGTCAATTCTGGGCTTGTCGTTTCTGCGTACTCTAGTTGCACATGTGATCGTCGGTCTTGATAGAGTGTTGACGGTGAAACAATGAGGCTAGAAATTCCATCCGGGGAATCATGATTCTGATGCTCATCGCATCATAAAGCGTCTGATCGATTTCGGGAAGCATATAATGCCATCAGCCAGCCACACCCGAACGCACAATACGGCAGAGGAAGTACAGCTGCAGCAGCGGCGGCAGCAGCAGCGCTCCATGCGGTTGATGTCGTCATTTCAATTATTACTCCCGGCCACCAAAGGCAAGCGATCCACACACGACAGTCGTAAACTTCGGATTCTTAAGCGCTGCTTAACAGCAAAGTGCTGGGCACCAGTTTGTCCACGAGTGCTGCGTCGTGTCCGATGTGTTGTCCAGGGATGTCACGTGGGGCTTGGGCGATCGGAATGTGGAATTGGTCATAGCTGTGTCGGCTAGGAGGTGCTGCAGAATCAGACATTCTCAAGCCAAATTGTCTATAAACGGAATCTCAATTGGCGCTATAATATTATATTCAAACGGGCAACAATGGTTCTCACCAAAAACTTTAGCTACTACACGCTACAGAAGTTGGCCGAGACTACATCCACACTTTCATTTATTCATCATATACTGCTTTCTTCCATTCAGCTACTCAAAACATAAAATATCTTTTAGCCGTGGCTGGACTGGGGGCGCCTCTGAGTAGTATTCCTGAAGGGGCGCTATATAAATTTTCAAAATGAATGAATGATTGAATGAATAATTTCAATGAGATACTAGTAAAAGTCTATTATACACGTACATGTATAACCGCTGTCACATTTTAAAAATAATTATTTACTCTTTGTCAGGTCAGTACACGCTGTAAGCTTATACCCCTATAGCAGGGCTGTTTTAAAGGAATTTTTAGAACTGCACAACTCCTTCTTTTCTTTCCCATCCTCCATGGTAAATTACTTCCAATCGGAGAAAAATGACCTTTTTTGATAGTTTTAACTGTACGGAAGTGCTTCTACAGCAGCACAAATCCATTTAGAACTGCACATTTTGTGTACAACTGCACGTTAAAAAACCCTGCCGTATAGGCTATAAGACTTACATTCGTTTACAGAACTAAGTACACTATATACTGTAACATTACACTACAGACAAATATTCTTGAGGTGAGTAGTCCTACACGCTATATAAGTATACCCGCATACGCCCCCGTGTAAAGCCCAGATGTCATCCAATCGATTCATTGAAAAACGAGCGAGGTCGAAGTCAAACGTGCGTTATATAAAGTTGCGCACATTTGCATCGACGTTTTTAAGCACACGACGAGATCGCCTCGCAGCGAGAATCATCTGGAACTTGGCATCTTTATACATCCCATGTGACCCGACCGAGGCATCGCCAGCAATAGTTTAAGTTCTTATATAATTGCGAATATGGTCGGTGTCTCACTACATACATGCATGCAGCAGACCACGGTATATATATATAATATGTGTATATATTAGGGTGTCCCACGATTGCACAGGAAAAATATTTTTCTTGAAACTTGAAATGCAGTCCCTCCAAAAAGTTTCCTTATGGTCCTATGATAGTACCTGCCAAATTTCTGGACATTTTGAAAATATTTAGAGGCCGCTCAAAGCTCACATATAATATGTGTAAGTTGTCACAAATTATACGTGCGACATATAGGCCTATGAGTTTGAAATTTTCGGAGGTCCACACTTTGATCCCACTAGCGTGCTTATGTATTGCTTAATAACCTTATATTGCTCTGAAATACTAAAATCTACAAATATGCAACCTTATTGTATTTGCGAATGAGGTTTTTCAAGCATAAGGACGACAGTTAAGCTCTCGAGCAAACGAATGATGTAAATGTCGTGCACTAGGATTGCAGGTCGCTACCTCCACATGGCAATCATCAGTGGAGTAGAAATGAATAAGGTTAACAGATTGTCAGTCTGATTTTTCTCTAGTTGGTGGAAGTAGCCTACAAACATGTTGGTGTGCTAAAGTTGACCTCTGGACCAGGACAGGAATCAACGGTTGCAGTTTGAACCTTTTGAAGTCGTGAAAGTGTGATGCATTAGGCCTAATTATTGGCAAATGCTTTGAGACAACGGCTTTCAATAACTGCATATTAAATAGAGTTTGCAATGCCTTGCACCCTTCTACATCAGCCATCAGTCGTAACATCTTGTTAACATCACAGAAATCTTTTAAGTCCAGTTGCCTGGTGCATTCTTTGTGTCCTTGGTAAAAATTTGTCCATCAATGGTCTGTAATTAAGCTCTGCAAGCCATTTAAAGATGAATGCTCCAATCTGGTTCACCATCAACCAAACCCTCGACCAATGCTACTGCAGTCTGCATCTAACAAATCATAAGAATTCATTACTGAACAGCTTTAGCGTGGCCATACTCGAAATATGACTATCAAGAATTTTCAAAACTCTTGGTATTCATGGTTGGATTGAACAATTCGGTAGCATTTCGCAAGCCTGTTGCCATCACAGAGCAAGTTGGATGGGTAAGGCAATATAGATCTAATTGCTTTATGATGGAAACGAATCACATATACAGTTGACGACCGTGAATTACAGGGCATCCAACCCAAACAAGTCTCAGATTTGTGATTGACATCTACAGTCAGGCGGTGTTCTCATGTAGAGTCACTGCTCTCTTTGAATTAATCCATAGCTTTATAATTCTGGCAATGCTGCTCTAGATGACAAGTCTGAAAATGATGCAACATCATTCTTGGTATACCAGCACCTAAGATATAAGAGATAGCAATTCTCTCTGTTCTTTCAGTGAGTTCTCATTAATGTGGAATAACGGGGTTATCTCTTCCTAAAAGTTTTTCCCAAACCATGCTGCGTTCAAATATAGTTTTCTCGATCTTTCGGTGAAAGAGTGGCGAGATAGCCAATCGTATAAGACCACGTGTGATTTTTCATAACGTTGGTCTGTGTAAATGACTGTGCTGAACAAACATGACGCAGCTTTGATACAGAATTTCAGCTCAACGATAACGAAGAACGTAGATCGGAGACAATTTCTCGTACAGGTTGTCGAAAAACACAGGCACATGTTTTCTAACCACAATTGTGACAATCTTGTTGACATGTGTAAATGTAGAACGTAGAACTGAAGAACAATTTGAGTGCAGTGATGTAGAATCAGCAGATCAGTATGAGAATAGTAAAAAATAACGGTCCAGACGTTGATTTGTTGTGTAGCTGCATGGGGTGTGCAATTAAAACTTTACTGTGTGGTCCTAGGACAAATAGGGGTTGAACCTCACAGCCCCCTCAGAATTTCTTACTATGAAGCAGATGAAGGTATGGAGGAGCTAAAACCACGACTTGTTACATTATCAAGAGTTTGTAATGACTACTCCCAATGATTAGTTGTGTGTGCACTGATATTGTGTCCAAAGTTCAAAAATCTCAAATTTTTCTCGATTTTGCATTTTTTGAGCATAAGACTATGCCCAAAATATCCATTGTATCCAATAAAGTTAAATACCTGTTAATTCTACCATTCACGAGCTTTCCAAGGGTAGTAAATTTGTTATAATAGGATCAACGATTGGGATATAAAGGCATTTAGAAGTTGGACACATCAGGCGCAAATTATGCCAATATGGGTTAAATTTGGGCGGCTTGAGCCACCCCTAAATATTTTTTTAGTGTCATAAAACTTTACAGGTGTTATTATGGGACCATATGGAAACTTTTTAGGGGGACTGCATTTCAAGTTTCTAGAAAAATATTTGTTGGGACACCCTAGTATATATATATTATATATATGCTATTCAATGCGTCTTGAGGATTTCTTTACACACAGAAACTGCTGCTTGATGTGAAGCAATGTTACTTTAAAAAAATTCTTTCATTTCCTTTCTCATCCTTCCACGTCCAAATGCCCTTGATTCGTTTATTCAGCATATATATATATATATATATATATATATATATATATATATATATATATATATATATATATCGGAAACACGCACAATATATTTTCAGATTGTACCACACAAAGTGTGAAATATGTACTGTGCTTGTGTATGTACGTGTATGCGTGTGCGTGTGTGTGTGTGAGTGTGTGGTGAGTCTGGTGACAGTGTTGAGTGATAGGCTACCATTGGAGAGCAAGACTATGTTCACATCGTAACATACATGTAGATGCATTTATAGTATACCTTTCATTTTTGAGTTGGGGCTTAAAATTCCAGTGGATTTAGAGAAGTCACACATTTGCTGGGGAATTAGTTTCACCTTTATCCATAGGAAGAATATCCTGCCATCACGTCGCCGTTGCCATCATTATTTTCAACTCAGTCAAACAATTCAGCCGTCACCACCAGCAGGAATAGGATAATATGCCTCAAGGGGTCCAACGTTGATATATAGACAGGTAATTAATTATTAATCAGCAATGTTTGTTTACCTGCGTTTAGTACAATTCAGCTGACAGAAATTGCCTTCTAATTGCATGAACTAGGCCTACAAACTATAGACACTACCCTCAAACCACTCCGGAGACTGATACTGTGTAGCCGGGATCGTGAGCAAGGTCGTAGCAGACGTAGCTCACAAGTGCCACTGACGTACCGAATGGGGCTGGCAGAGAGGAAAGTCACCCTGGGCGACAATTGTGCAGGTGCGGCAAAGCAGGGCTGTAGAGAAGAAAGATTGATGCTTGATAAAAAAGCGGAAAAATTCGAGCGAACAAGACAGATGGAAAAAGAAGAGAGGGGAAAAATAAATCGTCACTTTTTGGTCAAGAGTGCTTGGCTTCCGTTACTCGTTAAGACAATCTATAACGTTAAGGGCGACATCGCTCTGCATGAGAGGCCTATACGTTAAACAGTTTCGCTGCCCATTGAAAGAGAGATAAAGATAAGATAAGATAAGAATATTCTTTAATATACCAATTGCTATCCGCATTTTGGTGTACATACAAAGTATAATAAACAAACGTACATAATTTATGCACGAGATAAATGTCAAAGTCAAATGTCAATGTGTTTTAGAATAGCATAAAATCCTAAGTCCAAATCCAATATAAATTTTAAAAAGAAGTTCTTTTTATGACGAACAATGTATTCTACACTTTGGTTTATATGGTATTATATTTAAATACGATAAAGCATCCTTGTTATAAATGATTTCCTCGTTAGGTTGTCCGCCCTAGGAATGATTCGGTCATGTAGTCTTGGCCTCATGGAATAAGGCTGGGGCCTCAATGGTGGGAGGAGTGGGTTCAATACATGTCCTGGATTAAGTAGGAGGGCAGCGAAGAGCCTCCCGTCTGCCGTGCTACACAGAGCCTCGAATGTAGGATTGTCCTCAGGAAGGTAGTTCATTCGGATCAAACGGTCCAATATGGCCTGCAGTCTGCCGCGTTCCTGTTGCCCTGCAAAGTCCCACCATGCCGGGGCCGCATATAACATGCGTGCCACTGTGGTCATCCTACAAACGTCATGCAGGCTTGGTCCCTTGAGGCCGTGTGCAGTCATGATTCGCAAGGCATAAAGCGACTGTCTTGCCTGGATGCATATTCGCCTGATATGGGCTTCAAACCCTAGGTTTTCAGTCACGACAACCCCTAAAATCGTCATACTTTGGACCCGAATAAGACCCGGAATCTCTGCTGGACCGAACTGTAGCATTCCTCGTCCCGGACGGTGAACAACCATCTCCTGAGTCTTTCTTTGATTGAGAGTCAAGTTGCAGCGTTTGGCCCACTCCGTTACATGATCTAGTTCTTCCCTAATCGTGTCACTGTTGATGGCTGGTACCAACAGGTAAGTATCGTCAGCGTATTTGGCCATGCGGTTCAGTCTGAGAATAAGATGACTGTCACACTAAGCTTAATATATGAATATAAGTCCCAGGTTGAATCGATCAATTTTGAGAATGCCATCAATGATTTTGCATGTGCTAAGGCTTGCACGATGATGACAGTAGCACAACTATTATGTGGTAAATACAGCATAATATGATTATGATTATGTGGACTGTAGAGTAGCGCAGCCAGAAAAAAGTTCATATATGGTTTCCATTTTGGCGGATTTTACAATGGAAAGGTTAGCAAAATACACGAAAAACACACAGAATTAGATTTTAAAAAGTATAAAGCTGCATTTTGGGGTCGAACCCGCGGAACCCCAAATACGACCGTGAATAATTATCATATTAAATTATGTATGTACAGTACACATCACAGCGTCAGGTATACGCTTGCTTATTCACCGGTGATATATCAATTATTCAAAACCGCAATTTCTATAGCCATTCTTTTCCGTTTGCTCCGGTTTCACGCAATAGAATCCGTGGAGGTTAGAACGAGTAATACGGTAGCCCTAAAAGTCATTCTACTCTTTTGCCTCGTCACTGTCGTGATTGGACCTCATGCTCACAACTAATGCTGCTAATAAGAGACACTTCAATTAGCCATCCAATTATATATATAGCATCGCACTATATATATATATATATCTGCTTTGAATGCGTACAGATGCATCATGGTCATGCCTTTGCTAATTGGTGAAGCCTTCTCCAGCCCTAATATGATTGCCATCCCAAGCAAATAGCTTCTGCATCAACCGTATATATATATAATGTATATAAACGGAATTTTTACTGAACACATACGTGTACATATACAATATATATATATATATATCGACTACAGTCTTTCCTTATATATATATATGTATATATATATAAGGAAAGTCTGTCGACGATAGAAGACTACAAGCCTCACAGTCGTTCGAGTTGAACAGAATCACCTTCACGTATACGTTCAGCAAAAACTCCGCCTTCCTCCTCCATCGCAGCTGCAGCAGCGAACGGCAAAAATCTCATTACCATAAAATTTGCCCATATATCAGACTGTCAGACTTAG
>OX457045.1:14120761-14128261 GCA_949752735.1 Lumbricus terrestris | reverse complement strand
ACAGCGCCGCGCAACGGGTCGTTAGCCTGCATATCAATTTCTGTGGAAGTTTCTGAACGAATGTATTTCACGAGTTTCAGAAGTCTTAATTATTTGGACAACATTGTAAAGCGACTGGGTTGCAATTAACTGCCGATCTAAAAAAATTAACAGCCTGTGGTATCGAATGAGATCAGCCTGGGGCCAATCAGTTCACCAAGGAACAGCTCAGATATGGAAATGCATGATTTGATTATGGGTAAGCTCACATGAAACAATTAGCAAGGGGAGTCAAACCCGCTCACGAAACTATCTAGAGTCTAGACATACATGCTTAAGGTGAAACATGGAATAAGTAACTTCCACAGGAAGTTATGGTGAGTTTTTGCATGGCTATCGTATCCTCTTCAGTCAGTCAGTCAGTCAGTCAGTCAGTCAGTCAGTCAGTCAGTCAGTCAGTCAGTCAGTCAGTCAGTCAGTCAGTCAGTCAGTCAGTCAGTCAGTCAGCCAGCCAGCCAGCCAGCAAGTCAGTCAGTAAGTAAGTCAGTCAGTCAGCCAGCCAGCCAGCCAGTCAGTCAGTCAGTTAGTCAGCCAACCAACCAACCATCAAACAAATCAACCAATGAATCAATAAGTCAATCAATGCACTTGATTGATTAACGTAATACAATCACAGTTTAGAGTCGTATACTATGGTAGGAAGATCCAAGGGAATATAAGGTTCCACCTTAGCTACATCGATCTTCAATAAATGTACAGGGTGGGCCATAAAAAGTACTCCACCCTGTATGTACTTTATTAGTAATCGCACGACACAATACGATCAACTAACTATCAGTTACTGAAGACATGAACAACATTTTCAAAGAATCTCTGCTTGCTTTCTTTTGAGACGGCGTTGTTTCAATTTTTAACTTCAACCACAAATTGCTTTTGCTTTTATAATCTGAAATTATGCTTTGCTGAGCAGTGCGCTTAGACGCAGTGACCATATAATTTCATCCGAAATTGCACGTCACTATAATTAATAGCGAAAACCGTTCATTTACAGGACCATACCTCCTAAGACCAAAAGCTGCAATAGCCTCCAAGACTGAAGATAAAAAAAAGCAGCTCCGATTTTCAATCTCCAGGACAGTATATACTTGCACGTCCGAGTCCGAGCAGGGGTGGATCCAAGGGGGGCATTCCGGCCATGGCCCCCTTTCAAAACTGCGTTGAACGTGGACCCCCATTTGGTTTCAACAAAACATGGGGGCGGTAGAGTAATGGATAACACGCTGGCGTCGAGAGCGAGTTGTAGCGAGTTCGAATCCCCCTTTGGCGGATATGCTTTGTAGGTTGCTATTAGCGCCAATTATTGCAGGCTGTCTTTTCTGAGAGTATAGTTAAGAATTGTGTACTAGGTGATCTGCATTCTTATGAAATGTTTAAACTGCATAATTGCACACTGCAACTGGTTGCGTTCTGTCAACCGGGTTGTTGAATAAACGAAAATTATAAACAAGCATTACATCAATGCAGCGGCAGAGAAAAGTAGGATACGACGACTACAGACGTCATAGTATATTGCTTGCAGACTGCAGAGATTACGTCGACCAGATGACTGATGACTAAAAAAAAGACCAGCAGTCATTTTGGCATGGAAAATTGGGATATTTCCCAGTATCCGCCCCTCCACCCGAGGATCAAAGCTGCAAGGACCTTTACAAAAGATTGCTTATCTATAATTTCTCCGCTCTCTCTGCAGGCACTAAACCTGCATGGACCTCCATGAGATGTAGAGACACCCCTTCGGCTTGACGCAGCGCTCGTGATTAAACTGGTGCCCTACGGTTAGCATTACAGTAGCACTTTAAAAATGTAGAGAATACGATGACAATTGCGATAATCTCCATGACATTAGCTTTGATGATCATATGCTGCAAGGTAGTTCCTGCACAAGATGTTTTATCCGCAGACCCCATAGCTTACCCCAGAAACTGAAAATCTGGCTGGAAGGGCCGCCTCTTGGAGCTGCGCTATATAAATTTATGTGGCTTTGGAATGACTTTTCATTTTTCCCCGTGCAGAACCGTGTAGCTCGTATGTATGCGATAAAAAGCTGCACTGGCCTTTAATCAACGCAACCATGTACCTCTGAGGACCATTGACATTGGTTTGAGGGTGTAAATAAATGATGCCTTACCTATGTTATGCAATCTTAAAACAGCTTGCTCGAACGTCAGATATTCGCGTTATACCGCAGCACAGCCCTCGAGCAAGCTAGCGAAAATAGATTGAAAAGATAAATAACAATAAGACAACTAACTCGACGTCTAATAAAAGAGGGATTTTGCTCAATTTCTTCCATGGCATCTGGTGAGTGCGAATATTTAGACGGATTCGATTTGTCCGCACAGCACAGAATGCAGATTTAGTTCAGCTGCATGGTTTTTTATATTCCCAGGTGACGAAAAAACTCCAGACAACAGCTGCTGCAATACTTCCTTCTCCTCATCTTTCCTCCAGTTGCAACTGTATGCAATCCAGCAGTCTCATAAAAAAATGCAATCAGAATCGTGCTGCAAGATTTTTTTCCTGCAGAATAACCGTGCAACAAAGTATCATGAATTCATGAATTCGCTCGTAACAAGAGGTGTCCCTGACTCCAGCACGCCTACGAAGATCAGACATTTTGTATTAGAGTCTCTTCAAGAAAACTAAAACTATTCAAAGATGTCCTCCTGACTCCCACAACCAGACCGAGACCGATACATTTTGGTTGTGTGGGGGATGATGGCAGCATCAGAAGAATATGATGATGAAGGCAGAGTAGGTGTGGGTACAACGCAGTTGGGTTGCAGATGAAGGGATTTGGTGACGTGATCCAGCAGCAGGACCTCAAACTTATCAAATTGAAAGCGGATAACGCTGGAGATATAAAGTCAGATGGAGACAAAGGACCCGAGTGGTTGACCCATTGCCCCAGCGAGGGATGAGGGATTTATTCCAGACGGAAGGGAAACAAGAAGAAGTTAGCGGTAGTAGTAGCAGTAGTAGCAGCAGTAGTATTAGTAGTAATAATAATAGTAGCAGCAGCAGCAGTAGTAGTAGTAGTGGTAGGGGTAGTGGTAGTGGTAGTGGTAGTAGTAGTAGTAGTAGTAGTAGTAGTAGTAGTAGTAGTAGTAGTAGTAGTAGTAGTAGTAGTAGTAGTAGTAGTAGTAGTAGTGGTGGTGGTGGCGGCGGTGGTGGTGGTGGTGGTGGTGGTGGTGGTGGTGGTGGTGGTGGTGGCGGTGTAGTAGTAGTAGTAGTAGTAGTAGTAGTAGTAGTAGTAGTAGTAGTAGTAGTAGTAGTGGTGGTGGTGGCGGCGGTGGTGGTGGTGGTGGTGGTGGTGGTGGTGGTGGTGGTAGTGGTGGCATACACTAGGCCTATTCGTGTATGTATAATTTGGTCTAACATAGTTGGCCCAATTATTCGGATTCGGCCGAATAGTGACGATCAGCTATTCGGTGCTACTATAATATTTGGAATGGATCTCTACTGTGTAGACCTATTATAAATGAATCGAAGTATTTTGAATTTAATGGTGGTGTGTTTGCTTCCGAAGAATTAAGACAATAAATCTGAACTTCAGGTGAATGTCAATAATTCAAATATGTCTACATGGATATTATGATGTTCAGACAAGAGCAACGCTTAATGCCATCTCATGATAAATCTGCTGACATTTTTGCAACAGCCTCGTGATTTGCAAAATAAGACTGCACAGAGCAGAAAGATAAATTGTATATCATCGGCGGAAGACTTGACCCACGAAGCAACTTCTGTGTTAGCAATTATTTCGGGAAAGATATTGCACATATTAATCATGGCGGGCATCCAGTAACTAATTAAGCCGGGACTCTAGCGCATGCAAGAGATTTCTCTGCAGGCATCATGCAGGCATGTGACTCCATCCAAGCACCTAAATTAAACCTGAGGGACATTGAAGAAGCTGCTGTCACAGATTCCATTGTCTGAGACTCGGTCGCTGTGACAGAAAAGTCAAAGGTACATGTCATCTCGACAATATAAATATATAATATATAAAATTATCTATCGCATATATTTATATGTAATGTATGATACATAAAATTATATATATATATATATATATATATATATATATATATATGGACTTAATGCTTGGAATAGAATTCCTATTGTGCACGATACAAAGTTTGGCCAATATTCATTTTTCAAAAGAAGCATCCCATGGGCGACATTTTGATTGCTCAGTTGACAGGCTGAGTGTGTCTGTGTCTGTTTGTGCCTGTGTGTGTGTGTGTGTGTCTGTGGGTATGTATGTGTGTGTGTGTGTGTGGGTATATATATGTGTGTGTGTGTGTGCAGACTGCTTTGTTAAGTAGTTTACTTTACCTGAACCTAATCTGTTTGTAATTGATCTAAACCAGCCACTGCGTGTCACTCATAAGTAAGGTGATCTTGCTTAGTGGAAGTTCGATCCATTTAGGATTTTCTTTTCCTATTTCTCCCCGATGTTCTCTTTCCAGTTATTGATTCCACCTTGATTTGTAGTTCGATGGAATGAATAAAATTTATGGCTATGACTTTGGTCATATTTGTAAATAAACACAAAGTGTATGCACGCATAGGTTTATACCTATATACATGCTCATATATATATATACATTTAAACACACACAGTCACACACCTATATACAGTACAATGACCCTTAAAATGACATTCGTTTTCATTTAAGGCCTATTGACATTTATGGAATTCTTAATGTCACTATAATCATGATTCCAGGTTTCGCGCTGGATAAACTGCTAAACAATTCCGAATGTAAATGCGACGAGCAAACAGACACCACCATCGTCATCATCAATTCGTGACAGCAATTTTATTCAGCCTCTGTCTAGATCACTCGTCCATCCCTAGGGATAATTGCCAATAAGGCTGGCACAATTTTACTGCTTATAATAATTATTATTCCTAAGTTCCAGTACCAACCTTTTGTAATTGCAGTCCCCTCTTGTGAGATCAGCTGCTGACCGCTTGGCCTACCACTTTTTGTTTTCATCGCCCGTTGAACTGGTATCACATTGAGCTACAAAAATGCAACAGACTCTATATTAAAATGCAGTTTTCAAAGGTAAATGAACATCTTTGAAGAACCAATCAAATCTGCCAAAAGCAATAAAGTTGTCGTAAAGATCGAATAGCTGACACACAGGTGGCAAAAATGCTTCTTGGGCGGAATCCTATGCAAAGCTATGGCGGAGGCTACTTCAAAAACAGCATAGAATAGATACTAAAATAGCTAGCTGCATTAATTTATAATGAGGTCTTCTTGCTGAATGTGCATTGTCAGAACTTTAATCACTTTCAAGAAGCATCTAAAGAGGAGCTTATACACAGCCCACCTCAAACTGAAAAGTGAAGACACTGAAAACAGAAGAAAGTGGAAGAGGAGGATCCGAGTGGCTGACCCCCTCCGTAGAGAGGGATCATTAATTCAATCGTAAAAGAAAAGAAGAAGATCTGGACTGACTTTTTCGCTGTTCCGAGTGCTTCGGAATTGCTGCCATACGATTTTAAATCGATTGCTTACGACCTTAAGTGGCACTCAAATCTCTGCGTAGTATTATTATTCAAAGTGTTAAACCAAGTGGAAGTAAAATCTATACGAGTTGAGTTGAAGTGATTAGCAATAAAGCTCTCAGACTGGTCTGAAGCAAAAAATATAGGAATTTATGAGAAATGACAAACAGAAAATATTGCGAACAATTCTCCAGTTCTGATGGATATAGTCTTGCACACTTTGATCCGCGACGAATTGGGTTTTTTTCAGCAACAGTGGCCCCTCCTCAATTTTACACCATTAACCTAACTGCGCAATACCGTACCACAAAATTTATATGGTGCACAGAGCACCGTCAATTCGTGACAGCAAAAAATTATATGGTGCATGAAGCACTTCTTATGTCTGAAAATTTATACGATTCAACATCATGTATTAATGCATGCTTCATTGTTGTTTGATCTTATCTCAGAGTTTATTCTGCCAATTTACACAGTCCTCAGGCAAAAGTCTGACATTAACTGCATACTTCAACATGGTTTATTTAGAACAGGGCTTCTGGCATCGTGAATTTAGTACAGAAGAGTGTTCGCGAATAGCATAATTTAGGTGAAGTCTGGTTCGGGAATTGAGCTTCACTTGAGCTCCACAGGGAACAACTGCAGACGAATAATGAGTATATACTGATGGACCATGCATGCATAGATTGTTGGTGGGATGATGACGCTTCGGGAAAGAAGGCAGGGCAACGTAAGAGGAGGCAAACGCAAATGAATTCGTCAACACTTCAAATACAGCAAATGCAAACTTCGGGGGGGACAGACTCAAGAGACAGTGGCCTATGTGTCCTCTCTGTCTGTCTGTCTGTCTGTCTGTCTGTCTAATCTGTCTGCCTCATTCACTCACTCGCCCACACACTCACTCACTCTGTCTGTCTCTCCCACTGTCTCTCTCTCCCTCCCTATGTCTCTCTGTCTCTCCCTCCCTCTGTCTCTCTCTCTGTCTCTCTCTCCCTCCCTCTGTGTCTCGATCTCCCTCTGTCTCTTTCTCCCTCTCTCTGTCTCTCCCTCTGTCTCTCTCTCCCTCCCTCTGTGTCTCGATCTGTCTCTCTCCCTCCCTCTGTCTCTTTCTCCCTCCCTCTGTCTATCTCTCTGTCTCTCTCCCTCCCTCTGTCTCTCCCTCCGTCTCTCTCTCCCTCCCTCTGTCTCTCAATCTGTCTCTAACGTCTGACAATCTGTTTCTCTTTCTGTGTCTCCGTTCGTCTGACTTTGTCTCTTTCTCTTAGTCAGAATAATGTCACCTATAGATGGCCAACATGTCACTCGTAGTTCGCACAAAGAAATATCAGCACATATGGCAGAAGCGAAAATATGTGACACAGACTATCAACAGCTTCCCAAAACTGAATTTGAAATAAGCTCACAAACCAAGGTGTCTTAGACCTGTTACATTCTAAGTCCATTTTCAGATAAATATCTTCTTTCCGTGACCACAAGATCATTTGTATGCTGACCGAAGTAGTCTTTGCTGTTGTGAGCCATTTGCTTTTCAAGCGTGTATTTTTCACATTTTTGCAATTTTATACGTGCGGGGAATAACCAAGGAATTCACTGCTGCACACCAGTTGCTAAACGGCTCATCATTCAGAGGTGAATGGTAGATTTCCATATTTTAACAAATCTAAGACTTCACCCTGAAACTGTAAAATGTCAAACTGATAGGCCTATAGCCTATTCGCTATACAGCTGCTATTCGGATAAGTATAAAGGCAGCTTTAAAACTAAATGTGTGGGTCGATTGTTCTTAACAGAAACACATTTTGTTTACGGATTTGCTCTTTTAGGATTTGTTCTTTTAGGATTTGCTCTTTTAGGATTTGCTCGTTTAGGATTTGCTCCTTTAGGTTTCGCTCTTTTAGAATTCGCTCTTTTAGGATTTGCTCTTTTAGAAT
>OX457045.1:14093261-14118261 GCA_949752735.1 Lumbricus terrestris | reverse complement strand
CCTCCTCTTCCTCCTCTTCCTCCTCTTCCTCCTCCTCCTCCTCTTCTTCATCCTGCTCCTCCTCTTTTTCCTCATCTTCCTCATCCTCCTCCTCATCCTCGACTTCCTACTCTTCCTCCTACTCTTCCTCCTCTTCTTCCTCCTCCTCTTCCTCCTCCTCCCTCTCCTCCTCTTACGCGTAACCCTCCTTCGTCCCCCTAACAAATAAACCACCCAGCTAGATTTCAAACAAACCGTGTGGACTCAGTCTTCGATAATAGGCTTTCTTTTCTCATGGGGTCCGTGAATCAGTCGTCATTCTTTATTACTCTCCATGGCAGGGCACGGATGATGTCCTACGTATACAACCAGCTTGTAACTGCTTCAACTGATAAGAAAGTCTATAATGTGTCTTAACACCCTGACTAACACACAGACGGATCAGCCATTTGTCTCAGTCTGTATATACTATAAAGTTAAACCATATTGTTGTAGACATGGATAAACCGGTCCAGCCGTTGACAGCCTGGTTTGCTGCTATTTAATGAGGCTGTGACGTGTCAAGAATGAAAAGCGTCGCCCTCCTCCTTTATCCAGGTTTAGGACTGGCACTGTCAGAGTTGGGACATTAAACTATGATCCCGCATCATGTAGGCTCATATACTGAGTGAAGAATCAAACGGTTAGTGTGTGCTCGATAGTGCAGTGGCTAGTGCGTTGGACTGTCAGTCAAGAGGTCAGGGGTTCAAATGTAATGTAATATAATGTAATTCAGACAATCCCCCAAATCTCCACCAGGGCAGAAATTTTGTTCGAGATTCCTGCGACCCTATTGCAAACTTATCAATGACTCAGTTATCTTGGGTTGGGGCGCTACATAAATACCTCAGATATATATATATATATATATATATAGAGAGAGAGAGAGAGAGAGAGAGAGAGAGAGAGAGAGAGAGAGAGAGATGGATGGATGGATGGATGGATGGATGGATGGATGGATGGATGGATGGATGGATGGATGATAGGCGGGTTTTGTCTATACCGCAGGAGCCCATGCAAATAGTAGGCTATTGATTAAGAGCCTATAGCCTACTTGATTGAAATCTAGCTGACAACCCTTTGAACAGATCTCTGACTCGATGCAGGGTTCGTGAATAAGCTTGTGCCTGCGATTTGACCTTCGAGTGCTGCCTTGGAAGCTTAGAAATTACGATCAAAACATAGAAGTAACTATAGAAGGAGCACTTGCCGCTGGAAACTGACTCCTATTTTCATTCATTCATTCATTCAATCGTTCATTCATTCATTCATTCTTTCATTCTATGGACTTATTGCACTCTTTCAGTAACGACCTCCGTTTTAACTAAATATCCCACTTTTTGATATCTTTATAAATATCTTCGCACGAAAGAAACCATTCATACTACAAATTATAAAAAATAAAACTGAGAAATTTACATTAAGAAACGACTTTGAAAAATAGCCATGCATGCTCTTAATTTTCTGCTTTGCATTTTTCGACTTCTTGCCACAAACAAATCTAACTGTGACCATCGTGTTTAGCCCCCTCCTGCAAAACTTCCTGCGGGCGCCCATGCCTACTAGTTGCCCTTGCCCATTCTTCGAGGTATAGCCTATACAATGCATCAATCGTAATCATAATCGTAATCCTCACAAATGATTTATAAAGCGCCACACTGGGACCAAGCGAAGGGCATCAGCTTATTCACGAGCGCTATGCAGAGATCTGCTCGGAAGCTTTATTCCTCTTTATCACTGGAAGACAAACAACCATAGCCTTCAGCTTTAAAACGTCGGTAAGAAAGCTCTGGCTAAGCCTTAAGCTGGGTCGCCGACATTCCACTGGGACTATGAAATAAATTATGACAGCGTAATAGCACGAATAATGGGACCGGCAAAACCGACCCCGAGCTGCACAATAGCAACAGCGGGAAGAAAAAGAGCACTGCTAACAATAGGTTTTCTTTGGAGTTAATAATATGCTTTGGCCATCACCAGGTGGCTGACTCCTCATCAATAATAATATTTTGGTCCATGTGTAATCCGTGTCTTTGAACATCTATGAGCCATGCATTATGGAGACCGGTCATTATGGCTATTAGTCTACAATGCAGGGCTGTTTCAAAGGAATTTTTAGAACTGCACAAACCCTTCTTTCCTTTCTCATCTTCCATGGTAGATTACTTACAATCGGATGTCAATGATCTTTTTTGCTAGTTTTAACTGTATAGAAGTGCTTCTACAACTGCACAAATCCATTTAGGACTGCACATTTTATGTACAACTGCACGTTAAAAAAGCCCTGCTACAATGAAATCCTGCTGTTTAGCCTACGTGTAATGCCAGTCCAACGTCGCATGCATGGAGGAGGGTGCCGATGCTAAACGTCTTTGTTATCAAAGGGTATCCTTAAACAGAGGATATTTTTAGTACAACAGTCCTACTATGGAATAGGCCTGCATCATTATAAGGTGAGAATTAATTGCCTGTGGGTTGGGGTTTCAAGTTTTCAACCCCCAGTTTTCTTAGGATGCCCATAGGCCTAGTTGTCTTCATTGCATATCCCTGCGTGGATTATAGTCTGATGGGCTCTAACCACAGTGATTTTTCCATCATAGGGCCTACAACGTTTGACAATGCCTTCCTTGGTCCTTACAAAGTTCAGAAGTTCACATTTCAGCCGGGCAAACAATTATTAGCGGCTAGATCATGGATGGGAACTTGGAAAGAGGTATATTTTCCGTTTAGAACGAAGTACAACAACAACAGGAGAGTTGGGTAGACCTAGCCTACACCTAGGCTGCACGTGTGGATGAAGCATTTCAGATGAGATGGAGGGACCGGCAATTGTTAATGAAAGCCCGGCCAAAGAAGAGACGTGTACTAATAACAACATACTTTCCAGCAGATGCAGAGAGGAGGCAGAGAGAAAGATTTTAATAGAGCAACAGGGTACGTCCATAGAATATATACATAGGAGACAAATTGAATTGCACGTAGACTACCTCATCAAGTCATACCCTAGCTACATGCATATAGCTACATGTCGCTCTACATTGTAGGTGTTAGCAGTTAAAAATTCCATCGCTGTTTGGCATTTCACGTTGTTCATGCTTTCATTAGACGAGGGTTAAATTCGCTCCGGAAACATTTCCACTGCATGTATTTTGTTCTAAAGCGACGCTGCGTTCATCGTTAACAACGTTCGACGGAAATTGCCGGATGGCCGCCGGGATAATCGCAACAAGCGGCGTGACTTTATCATTAACGTTTGAAATACAGAAAAAACCGTTAATAGCACCACTGTAGCCTATATTAACGTTCGAAATACAAAAACGTGACAGATATGCAGAGGAAAAGTCTGTATCTAGTCGATCAGATTAGTTGTCGTAAAAGGGAGACAGCAGTACAGCAACTGTACCAATAGCTGCAGGCAATAAAACCGAAGGATATGCGCCATTCAACGTGGACGGTCCCACGTCGGCGTAAAGCACGAAAGGGTAGCTGATTACCAGCGTCGTTTGCATTGGCTGCGTCCAAGTTTCGGGCGAATTTAAGGGGACGGGATCAGACGTCGAGGATACAGAGGCAGGCAGGCAGCAGCATGCAGAGACAGATCGAAGATGATGAAAGAGGCGATGAAGAAAGGACGGGCGTACGGATGAAGTAGAACATCAACAAGAACAGTCGTATCAATACAGGATGTAACTGCATGGCTGGCAGGAAATGTAGAATATCAGAATTAGAAAAACAATGAATATTTAACCAGAACGATGAATAGGCCTACGTCTTCTCTGCCGTTATACACACACGAGAACATCAATACACCCAAGAACATCGATGCTGGAGGGTTATACGAGGCCATTGGAATAAGTGCTCCACGGAATAAAAATGTCCATAAACATGAAATTCAACAATAGCATAGATTAAACTGTAGGTATACTGATTGTGTCAGTATTGACTGGGACTACAATCATTAAGTCACTACGACTATTGCCATGTCCTGATCACCAAGGCTGACAAAAAATATCCATCGAGATTTAAAGCCCTTAAAAGCTGTATAATCTTTGTATGTACTATAATATTATAATGTCTGGCTTGATAGCGTGTATTTGACACTGTCTTGTCAGCCCGAATTAACATTATTTAACACAAATAAAGTTATACTGCATGATTGGCATCAACATTTGTGATGAAGAGGTTTCTTAATCTGAAGAAGTTTGTATGATCATGGAACGTCATCAGCCTGTATGATACATATCATCAATTAGACTATAGCGTAAAGTAGAGCAATGGACACAATGGCCGAAGACAATGAATTGCCTTTATTCGTACCCATCACTGCCAAATGGCCATAGTCCGGAATTGATGATGATGATGACGACGACAACGACATTGTTGTTGTTGTTATTATTGTTGATGCTGATGCTGATGCTGATGCTGATGATGATGATGATGATGATGATGATGATGATGATGATGATGATGATCAGGGACGAATACAGAAATTTTCGAAGGGTGGGGGCAAAATGTTTGGGCCTTGGGTCAAAAAAATTCGCTGGTTCATTGGTCGAAAAATCTTATGACCTTTTTTAGTCATATACTATAATTATGTTATGTTTTCTCTCACCTTTTTCCACTACGCTGATGCAAAGCTTGTTCAAATATTGGATCATATGCTACTTTTTCACTCTCACCGTTTCCCACTACATTGATTGACAGCCTGTTGGAACCGGGTGAGGGGAGGGGCACGTCCTATGCAAATTTCTCAATGGGGGCCATGTCCGGATTGGCCCCTTGGATCCGCCCCTGATGATGATGATGATTATGACGACGACGACGAGGTTGATAATGATGACTATGATGGTGGTGGTGGCGATGATGATGATGATGATGATGATGATGATGATGATGATGATGATGATGATGATCATCATCATAATGATGATGGCTACGAGGACGACCACGACGGTGATGATGATGGTGCACATAGTAAGCATTTAGCATCGATGATGGAAGCCTGATGGTGGAAGTCGTTTTAATTTGTTGTCCTTAAATCAGTCTTTCAGAAAAACGCTCGCCTGGTCTCGCCATAAATTAATTTTTTCGTGGATCGCACTGTGGACCATCCCTATTAAAACTGATAATGAAATAATGGATTCTCCCCAACCCTCCAACCCCTAGTGAAGCGTTCATAATTATGGAATCAAGTGTATGACTCACACAATGACCTTACAAGGCCAAGCTGGATTAATGTCGGCCTATAGTAGAAGTAAAGAAACTTGTTGTCGTTTAACGACACAACATGTGTCATACTAAGAATCGGTATCACCCTCCTCTTTTCCCCTGGATTTGGACGACCACTGCCAAAATACGAGCAGTGGAGGAGTTTCCGAAATGTCGAAACAAACCGCGTGTATAAAGATACTGGCTTTAGTGTAATATCGGCTTATCAGGACATTTGCACAGAGTTCTTTTGCTTGATAAATAAATAGATCTAAATAGGTCTAAATACACCCTTCTTTGCCTTGCTAAAAACAAGATGTCCGATACTACATCTATACGGAAATGTGTATTCAAGTCCTATAATAGATCTATAACTAACAAAGACTACCATTCATTAGCTGGTTATCAGGACAATGAGCAGCCCCATTATCAAAAGCAACATAAACCATTCGCTGCGTTTATTGCGACCAGTGTTCTCTAATATAATGTCAATCGATGTCCAGTTTCTGCTCTTGCCCAGACAATAACCCAATGACCTCAGGACCGGATGTCAAACCATGACCCATGAAAGAGAAGACCAACTGCAAACATTCCTAGAAGATGCCAAAATTAATAGACTATATTATTGAAAGGCCTATATTAGGGTGCCACTCAAAAAAAATTATTTTTATTTTTATCTTCCCACCCTCCAAATATGTTTCCATTGTTGAAATAATAAGGTTCACAAAATTTGGAAGCATTCTAAAAATATTTGCTGGTAGCTCCACGTGGTTAAAGTTTTTAGCATAGGACAATGTTAATTTCCATGATGTTTCAATGGTTAAGATACATTACTATGAAGGGTATTCATTATTGCTAAGTTAGTGATGAGCAATTGAGCACAGCACTACTGGTGAGCAACAGTAGACTCCTTAGTAATTAGAAATGTCTGTGGTTTGCCTCTCAGCAACTTATAACACAAATTTATTCTGTTTTTCATAGTGATGAAGGACACCATTGAATGAATCAGCGGCATTGTTGACCACCATCAGACTCTCTGCTCATATTGGAGCACTAGCATACTCAGAAATGCTCTCTCAAGTGCTAGGGTGAAGGTCTTAAGGACAAGAAGTCATGTGATATTCCAATTGCCACAAGAAGCTGCTAAGTATGTTGTGACAACCATCGCTGCATTAGTATAGCAACAGTGCCATGCAGCACAACATGTCAAGGAGTTCGTCCATGAGTTTCTTAACTTAGGTCTGTGACCAACGTTCCCTGTAAGCTGCGCGCGTGCGCGCGCGCGCACCTGCTTTAATCGTCCAGCGCACAAAGTTTTTTGTCAGCGCAGATAATTTCATTCGTTCATTCTTGGTAACTACTACGACACCGATTTCCCATTGCTACAAAGTACGAAGACCCAGTTCTAAACAGGTGGTAATGCCGTAATGGTTGAATGCTTGCCTTAATTAACGACATGATTATTTGGCATTCGTTGAGCTTGTGTACAAATACACCCATTGACAGTTGACACCCCCCAGTAGCTCTCTGTTTACATCTGTTTCACACTATATACATGTATATAAATATGTACATGTATATACGTGTCACTGGATGAATGTCCTGTGAAACTCAGCCTATGATCATTCAAGCATTGGCGTAATTAAGAATCTTGGGCTCAGCCGTGGACTCCGAAATAACCTGGACTCCGAAATGTGTTTGATACCTCCATGGCTCAGCCAAACTCTAAATCGCATTCTCCGACCCTCTTCTGTAGGTTTGCCTGTCCGTGTCAGGATGCGCATAATCTATGCTCCTCGCTGATCCTTATCAGTAGCTCGAGGGATTAATTACCAACTCTGAATCTCAATCACCAATCCCTCCTCTGTAGGTTTGCTTGGCCGCAGAATCTACACCTCCTCGCTCTCCTCCTCACCATCATCATCATCATGCCCCATGAGCCTCGTAGGTGTCCAGTGTAAGCTTCGTCTTCTAACTGCGTAGACCTGTCTTGAAAAGATCATATTTCTCATTGCTGGCCCAGTTTCCTAACAGTCAGCAAGAAACGTCATTGTCTAAGCCATCTAAGCGAGAAAACAAATCATGACGATGAAGACGGTAAAACGAACGCCGAGGAAAAGAGCTGTATGTACATTCATAGCCTTGAAACAACTAAATCGACTTGGTGAATCCCTTGGACATGTTGATGAGGATTAAATTTTATCTGACGAGTAAAGGTGGACAAACATTTGACCTGGATACAATTATCGGAAAAACAACAAAATCGGAAGAGAAAAATTATAAGGTCTTTAAAACAGGCGATACGTTTATTTGACCTTGTTTGAAAGAGGAGAGAATCCGAGAGACGACTTGAACTAAAAAGGCTAGTCTACTTTGCACTTGTAACTAATTAGAATATTTTGAATTTATAACTTAATTAAAAGTTTTCTTGCATTTTCTAAACAATTTTTCAATTTATCAATTGTCTACTTTTCGAATCATTGCAAACTTCATATGACAAGTCATTGCATAATTATATATATGTATATACACACTTAGTTCAGAAATTAAAACTGGTGGCTATAGCCTATTGTTTATGATTAGCCTACCATTTTCTGGAACCTATAGGCTTATCTCTAAATATTTTAAATTTGATTGTTTGTAAATAAAGTTTTAACGGTAGCCTATCATCGGTCTACGTGTTTTTTATTCGATAATATTATGCCATAAAAAATTAGATTTGATGACTTAGGCCTACAGTTGAAAATAAAGTCCTGATAAAATTTTTTTGCTCCGATCATGTTTTAGCTTGCTCAGTACAATCTGCTCCGCGCGCAGCGACCTTCTGGCCTTAGAGGGAACGTTGTCTGTGACCATTGCTTCCTTCCAGAGGAACCATTGTATCAAAGAAAGTAGGACCATTTAGGATTTCACCTAGATGCTACAAATGACTACAGAGGGACTTGATTGCTGAATCGGCAACAGTTTGGTTGTTTGTCGGTATGCATCAAACTCATGCGGAAGATTCAAGTCGTTGCGAGGATCATGCATGTGCGTACAGACACTTAATGTACAAATTCACAACTGCTTTGAACTCTTGGAGAGCTGACAACTCACGTTTGGTAACGTTTATTGAGAGTGAAATAAGTAGCTTTTAAAACTGTATGTGACCTTGCCATCCATCTATAGGCAAACTAGCTCTATAGGATGCATGGGTTCCAGAGGCATGGATACGCACATATTCCCCACTTTCCAGTTTCCACTCCTTCTAAAAATATCAGTGCCAGGTGAAAGAGCTCATAGTGGTCCTAACAGTCTTGGCTGAATATCATTGAGCTGGATGAGCTCAATAAACTCACTTTGCATCAGATTCAAACCAGTGCAGTTGTTATCACCTTTATACCGTTTTCATACCGGATCTGCTTCAAATATGTATACCTGAGTCTCTAAATCTGTTAAATTATATCTTGATGTTATGCCACTGGAGTTCCCATCTGGTGTTGAACGCTTTGGCATCGACTAATCCCATGATTTTGGTCTACAAACCAAGCTCATACGCTTTTGTACAGACAAAACACAGGCACCAGCATGAAGGCGTGTAGTGCTAGTTGTATGAAATGACATAGACAGTACTGAGTCTTTATTTAGCCTTTTTTGGTTTATTCCTGTTATTATAACAACAACCAAGAATTGGGACAGATTAAAAATTACAAAAAACACTATTATTCTTAGTCAGTATGAACAATGAGTCGCAGCACAGTCTGTTCTCTGTAGATATAAGTTATTTCCATACGCGATTTCGAAGAAATGATGTGATACGCTGCTATAAACTAATAACGCACGGAGCTACCTCTAAATATTCATCAACCTGAATAAAATTTGTTACACATGAGTTTCTTGTCATAGAAAACATTTTTAGGGGGTGGGAAACTGGATTAGGCAAAATTATTTTTTGACCATGCATTTCGTTGGCACCCTAGCCTATATATAGAGACGTATTTAACAAAACCTGTTAAATATGCAATTTTATTGTCATTCAGTTTAAGTTAATAGTAATGGTAGCAGCAGCAGCAGTATACAGCAGTAGCAGATATAGTTGTAGTAGTTGCTGTAGTAGTATAGTAGTAGTTGTTGTTGTTGTTGTAGTAGTAGTAGTAGTAGTAGTAGTAGTAGTAGTAGTAGTAGTAGTAGTAGTAGTAGTAGTAGTAGTAGTAGTAGTAGTAGTAGTAGTAGTAGTAGTAGTAGTAGTAGTAGTAGTAGTAGTAGTAGTAGTAGTAATAATAATAATAATAATAATAATAATAATAATAATAATAATAATAATAATAATAATAATAATAATAATAATAATAATAGCAGCAGCAGCAACGGCCGCAGCAGCAACAGCAGCAGTAGTAGTAGTAGTAGTACTAGTAGCAGTGGTAAATAGCAACAGCAGTGGCAGCATCAATAACTGCAACGACAAGAACAACAACAACAACAACAACAAGAACTACATTAACAGTAAAATAATAGCATAATAATGATATTAATAGACCTAATAATTTTTCGAGTGGCGCAATTGATAGACAGTCGATGCCTCGAAGCAACGGCTGAGAGGAAGAAAACAACTTTAATAATCCTGAAAATAAACATATATAATTAACGTAAAAATCGTCGATGCATTCGCCTGCGAATAGTTTCTACGAAGAGAGACTAACACGAAACGTCTTTCTTCTTCGTAATATAGCCTGAGTGCGGACTTGGATTTCAGGCCAACCGATATCAAGTCATAAAGGCATGGGCGGAGTTTATCAGGGGCTAGTGGTTAAACCCCCAAAAGGCCCAGATTCATCTTTTTACCGTGAAAATTGTATCTTTTCACGGGCTTAGCCGCCCCACCCCCAACAGGGACCAGACTTATACATTTTTCGGGAAAATGGGTATCTTTTCACGAAACTTCAATCGAATGACTAGAAAAATCATAAACTTTTTGGCTGAGAAAATATTAAAATATTGTCGACGCCGCTCGTTCTGGACCAAGTCTCCGCCCCAAAAAGTCGAAGTTATTTTTTTAGCCCCCTCCTCCAAGAACGGAAACCAAACTCCGCCTATGGTTGTAGGTCTAATAGGTCTAATTAGGCTCGGTTAATTCCCACAACTGAAGAGAAAAGACTTCTAATGTTTCCGTTATATATATATCTAAGAATAGCAAACAACAACAAAAGAAGAAATCTGTCATAATAGGTCGTTCATAATTTTCCTCCTTCGGTCGATAAAGAACAGCATTTCTAATATTACAGCCTACCGTTGTAAACTATTGCAACAGAATGATGTAACCCGGCCCTGCGATTGTTTACGATGCGCGCGAGAAAAAAAGAAGTAAATCCGGGAAGGCCATTTACCCCGCTAAGCCTTCGCGCCGTTCAGGACCTCGCTGTCACCAAATCTGCTTCAGTAATTCTCTGCAAAACTGTCGTACCGTCGGCTTTGTATTCGCTGCTTCGGCGTAGAGTGTTTGACGACCGGAGATCTGGGCTTAGGATTTCCCTTTCACCGCCGAATTAAGACGCAATATGGCCACCGGTAGGCCTATAGTTACCCCCGAAAGGTGATCCAATTCCGGCTATATTAGAAAGAAGCTGGTTGCGAAAATTGTGAAGTATGAAAACTGAATAGCGGACGCGGCGAAGCTCCAGCTGGGAACGAGTGGGTGAGGAAAGATGGTAGCGTGTCACTTCACAACAGAGGGGTGGTGGTGGTGGTAGTGGTGGTGGACAGAGAGTGGTGTTGGTGGTGGTGGTGGTGGACAGAGGGTGGTGGTGGTGGACAGAGAGTGGTGTTGGTGGTGGTGGTGGTGGTGGACAGAGGGGTGGTGGTGGTGGTGGTGGTGGTGGACAGGGGTGGTGGTGGTGGTGATGGTGACTGCTATTCACTACATTATGCAGAAGGATGAAGTAAGAGTCATATACTAATCATGAATGCAATAGGAACAATGGCACGTGCATGCCGCGCTCTCTATTATTGGATAAAAGAATAGGACTGCTTGAGTGATGATGTGGGTGGAATCCATTGATGGCCTTCCAAGGGAGAAGAAAATGGACGACGGGTGGGACTAAGACAGTGGCGGAAAGAGCCGCCGGAGGGATGGGAGTGAGATACGGAGGATGCTGGAAGAACCAATGATTGGATCTAATGAACAGTGGATTATTACGTGACAAAACCACCATTTTTGATCAAGCATAGATGATGTACAAACGTCGTCTGCCTTCCTGTGTGTCTGCCTCTGCCTGTCTATGTCTGTCAGCCTGTTTGTCCCTGTATGTCTACCTGTCTCTGTATGTCTGTCTGTCTATCCACGTATCTACATCTGCCACTTTCATTCTGTCTGTGTCTGTCTGTGTCTGTCTGTGTCTGTCTGCCTGTGTGTGTCTGTCTGTGTCTGTCTGCCTGTGTCTGTCCGTGTCTGTCTGTGTCTGTCTGTGTCTGTCTGCCTGTGTGTGTCTGTCTGTGTCTGTCTGCCTGTGTCTGTCCGTGTCTGTCTGTGTCAGTCTGTGTTTGTCTGTGTCTGTCCGTGTGTGCCTGTGTCTGTCTGTGTCTCTCTGTGTCTGTCTGTGTTTGTCTGGTTTCGTCCATCATTGCCTTTCCGTGTTGCATACACTGTATATGTCCAGCTATTATAATAATAGTTACTGTCGGAATAATTTCGTGCAGAACCGGTATACACCGTGTCCTGACGCCGGCCAATTCGTAATCCACTCACGCCAAAAACCAGATCCAAGAAGATGTTCTCGTGAAAAGAAACAAGCAGCAGTTAAGTCAGCTCTTGATGAATTCTGCATGTACAACATAATTGTACACCAGTGAAAGCAGAACGAACAGGCATTGAGAGTCCAAGGACTGTATACAGTGTACAAAAGCAAAGAACGTAGTTTCAGACTCAGTGGTCAACCACACGGATATTATAATAAACCTTTAGCAGTATATGCCATGGAGTGAGACTGTGACTCTCATATCTACAGTTTCAATTTATCTGGTACCAAGGTATCTTAGGTATGATAATGCAAACTGTATATATAGCTATAAAAAATTCCTGTGGATGTCAACAACTCGAACACTGTTCGCACTGTGACAATGCCAGTCCCTAGGCTGGATAAAGGAGGAGGGCGACACTAATCATCTTTGTAGTCCGGTTACCAAAGAATCATCGGCGGCAGAGTAGCAATGACAATCCCGTACTTTCAAGAGTAGCCTACCTAAAAAGTCAAACCGCGGACAATGGCCTATGCTCATGCGCAGTATATATAAGCCTAACGGAATGCACTTCAATACCTGAATTTGATAACTAGCTAAACATTCCAGATAATATGATTCATTGCAATCAGGCTGCAAGACCAGAAGGCTCAAAGGAAATGAGGAAATTAACTCTATAGTTGCAGGAAGCTCCTGGGAGTTGCGACAGTTCATGAAGATATGATAATCTAATGAGATTCCAACGTAGAATCTAATCAAGCGTCGAACCCTTCGGGAGATCTATTGAATCACTCAATTGACGACCAGCGCCGGTGACACGAAACGGAGTATCCCCCCTGAAAGCTATCCGGGGGATGAATTAATCTATCCCCCGGATGGAATTAACCGGTCTAGACTATCCGGGGGGATAAACCATTCTATCCACTTTTTTGAAAAATGAGCATAATAAAAAAATTATGCTCTAATCAAAATTTAAAGTGACTCTAATTGTTTTAAGTGTCCTGAGCAATGCTCAGATAAAGGCAACTCGAATTTATTTAGTGACTCTGAGTGTTCTTAAGTGTTTTAAATATTTTAAGTGCTCTAAAACCAGGGCAAAACAAATTATTTTGTAGGAATAAACATACCTGTTAGTGTCATTGTTCAAAACAAAGCAGATGAAAATTAATTTGCAAAGAAAAATACACGCGGAAGCGGTTTTTTCGACTTTTTTTAATTTAGGGGGATACAATTAATACGGGGGATACTCTATTTCGTGACACCGGAAGTTGTCCGTAATTGATCGAATAATAGTCGACGAAATATTCAATAAGCAATTAAAACATCGGTGACAAAAGACAAAAGAAGCTAGAGGCAGCCATGCGCGTTTTTATGTGGTTTACGATTTTAAAACCCACAAATAAGTTTTATCAACGTTTTAAACTATTTTTGTGTACACTTTCCAACAACAATGTCCATTGGGGGATCCCGTTTCGCCGCTCACTCCAATGGAGGCCAAAAAATTGTGCCCTGGCTATGTAATGCCCATGGAGGAAATTCAATCGACTTATCACCTCACTCAATATTTCCAGGAACACTTTTCTGGTCTCATGCATACACTAACGCATCTGGGATACACCACTTTTGGACATGATAGGTTTGTTTGTATGTGCACTTGTTATAGCGCCCTTTCAAGCTTCCTACTCAGAGGCGCTACCGACTACAGAGCGGACACTGCATCGGAGTTTCACGCCGAAGCGATGAGCAATTACGAGTGAAGGACTTGCCCAAGGTCCTTACGCGGCAACTTGAGGTGGATTCGAACCTGCAACCCTTCGGCTGCAAGGCGACGAACATACCCACTACACCACCGCGCCCCACTATAGGTGTCCAGTACTGCAACACGGAAAACTAAGAATGCCATTTAAAATTTCATTATACACTATATAGGTTACGGAGTGCTGCCTAGAGCAGAAAACCAAATGAGGAAAACATTTATGGTTAGAATGTTGCTCATATAATAACAAATTATTATTTTTCTTTGTTCGTTTATCTGATTTTGTTAATTTTCGAATTTTTATATTGTGATACATGTTCACTGCAGAGCTAATGCTGATTGGCAGCTGTTTATATTAATCTCAAAGTATATACTTACCTACCTACCTACCTACCTACCTACCTACCTACCTACCTACCTACCTACCTACCTACCTACCTACCTACCTACCTACCTACCTACCTACCTACCCACCTGCCTGCTTGCCTGCCTGCCTGCCTGCCTGCCTACCTATCTACCTACCTACCTACCTACCTACCTACCTACCTACCTACTTACATACTTACTTACTTACTTACTTACTTACCTACTTACATGCATACGCAGCACTGACTATCGCAGAAACCTATTACTCAACGTTTAGCTACTGTTTTCGTACAAATGCCAGCGCACCCTGACTAAGCAGGCCACCCGGCTGCCACTCAAGGCTTTTCCCAATTTCACCCGCGCTGCGCTTCATTTAGCGTCACCGGCGTCGCCGCCGAGGGCTGAGTTAGAGCCTTGGCTGAGAGGTTAAGACCCCGATTAATATCCGGACAGGAGGGAAATTTAATTTAAGAAACATTTGTTTCTCTCGACGAGCGAAGCCTTTAACATCTGCGGGACATAAATCTCGTTTTCTCCATCTTTCTACTTCACACATATTTGTCGATTTATCAAGCACGAGATTCTGACAGATGGCCATAATTTACATGATAAAAATATATATGTAACATTTGAATATATGTGTCCAGTAAAGTACAACACTTTCCAGAACTGCATTTCAATATTATACATATATATATATGCAATAAATGAGAATTGTGTATGTATAGACAACTATAGACATTGATTTATTATATATAGGATCGATATATACATGCATTGCACATGCATCACTTCATAGAGCAATAAAAGCGACCGATCAACAACCTAACCAACAACTGAGTACAATAAGAAACAGTTGAAGAATTCAAAACACGTGTACATGAACAATTGAGTAACGTAGACGACAATATTATGATGATGATAGATCTATAGTCTCATGAAAACAATTAAATCAAAGTTACAGACCATCACATGCATGCTACAATTGCTACATGCATCGGTTCAAGGTCCAAGCAATAATTCCATAATCTTTCCCCAACACGTTGTTCTGCGCAGAGTGTATACCTATAGGGTCTACCCAACCAGGGCTTTTTTTAAACGTGCAGTTGTACACAGAATGTGCAGTCGAAAATGAATTTGTGCAGCTGTAAAAGCAATCTTGTGCAGTGGAAGTCATTAGAAAACGGTAGGCCTACTGTAGCCGATTTACCACGGAAGAGCGGGAATGGAACGAAGGAGTTGTGCAGTGAAAAAGACGCAGGAAGGCCAATTCCTGGTGTATGACAAAAAAGGGTCGTCAGAAATTTTTCCCGCAAAAGGCACCCCCAGATTTAAATTGCTGGGTGTGCAGTTACAAAATTCCTTTTAAAAACACTGTATCCAACTATGGGATACGGAATTTCCCTTCTGAACATATTCCCCTCTGAGCATGCATATTCCCCTGGACAATAATATTTTGTAGCCTCTGAAAGAAGATATCTATGATCTTAATGAGTATGATTCACATGAACGTCTTTCTAATGATGTGACCAGGAACAACTCGTGTCAACGTAAAAAACAAACAACGAATCGTATACTTCCAATAATTACACAAAAATGCTGAAATGAACCAAACGTGCGGATTCTTTTATTTTCCTCTGGTGCATATTAACTCCATAATAGTCGATTCATACGCCTCGCGATAGTTAAATTTTTTAAGACCCTATAGGCTATATTCGTTTAATTGGTACAAGAACTGATAGGCACACCACTATCTGATGTGTCGATAGATTTATTATGGGAAACAATGCTGATTTTTGCGGTTAGCAACAGTACTGCCTTGGTCTCCTTACAAGGTTGAACAGTAATTAAGGCCATTAAGGCCATTTAGAAAGAAAGATTATGTGTACCATGCATAGACCTATACATCTATCCAAAGATTAAAGAACTGGACGCGAAAAATTGTTCCCAAGGCTGCGCGCAACAGGTATAGGCTCTACGTGTAACTAGATTCTATATGCAAACTTTAAAAGGATGCTGTGTAACATTATAGTTTATATATATGATCTTTACATATGCATCTTATTCAGATAATGTTGTACATATATAATTTCATTTCTCCTCTAAATATCAGTGCATGTGAATCACGTGAATAGACTTAGCGATAACACTTCCATGGATTTCACCACCAAGTGATGTATACGTGTATCTGCAATTAAACAATGCTCACCTTTAACAACCTTGTATAGGGTAGATAGTTATTAAGGTATTACTGCACATCAAAATTCATATATATATATATATATATATATATAGCGCCGTTTAAACCACAGATTGGTGCTGTGACAGGATAACAATGGGAAGGCTATACTTCCATTCTTTGTTTACTTTTACCAGCACAAATATCATCACAGCATCATGCAAGTAACCAATGTACATTTTCAAATCGATGCACATCAATAAACTAGATAATTATGCACAGAATTCAGAATATTATTCATATTATCGCAATCGCTCGACGCATAATGCTTGAAATCTTAACTCCGCCACTGGTTGCACTCTGTGCACTCTGCCAGTGCCAGTCCCAAGCCTGGATAAAGGAGGAGGGCGTCGCTAATGGTTTTGCTAACACACAGTGACGTTAAACTGCAAATACCACTACCACGTTTGAAATCTTTCCTCTGTCCATTTTATGGAATTCCAGCTTAGCTTATTTAATCAGAGTATAAAGTTCCGTCTGTTTCCATCAGAACAGCTGGAACAAATGCATGTCGCCGATAAGCAGGTCAACAGAGCTGTAGGCTAAGCGTTACACATCAAATGTCGGACCTCAGTAAAACACTTTCCATGCATGCCATACCCTGCCTGACACCTTTCCTATAATTCCGAATGGACAAGCCTGCCTAAGGCCTTTATGAAGATTACAAGCACAAAACGACCTCAACCTCCAATCCACCTGCTTACACTCAATGCATGTGCACACACGGCTTCGGAAGGGCCAACATGGCGAGTAATATATGTACACGTATGTATGTACTCGTATGTATGTACATGTATGTATGTACAATGTACATGTATGTCTGTACATGTATGTATGTACATGTATACATATATGGTCATTTATATAGCGCCTTTCAATAGCCTCATGAAGAGTAATGAATTATACAGCTATTGTCCTTAGATGCTGAGTCAATGTTACCAGCTGATACTTCTGGATAGTCTTCCCTTAATACCTGACAGAATTACGTCTGTTGGTCAACATTGACCAAAGACTGACCATGCAAATGCTTGGTCATCAGCGATGGTCAGCCTATGAACGCAGGGAACCAATCAGGAACAGTAAAGCATTCCAATTTCAAGATGAGGCGAAAAGAGGAGACACTCTCTTAAAAGCCTTTTCGTTGTTATTGATGGGATATTAATATAAACCGTCCGAGGAGATCAGAAAGGCAATCTAACTTATAAACCAAGGCGCAAACAGAAGGAAGAAAGGAACACGCCATTTCGTTCTCCCTAATAAGAAATTAATTCGTGCTCTGGGTGGAAAACTGCTTGCAGTATATTAAGTGCAATACGAAAAGCACACAAACAGCCGAGCCAAGTCGCTATCCTAGCAATGGAAGGCCGCATGAATGCTCGGAGATAATGTTCCACATACAAAGGAGATTATCATAACGGCAGACAGTGTAACTTAAACACGTATATATATATATTATATTATATATATTGCGCAATATTGTATGTACCACATATGTACAGGGTGGGCCATAAAAAAGTAACCCCCTACGGTTTTTATTCCATATCTTGGCCAAACATAAGAATTTTTAAATGAAACTTTACAGTCTTAAAGGTAATTCATATTTACGTACAATGGTCAAATTTCAACAAAATATTTCAAACAGAACATAAGTTATATCACTTTTAGCGAGGCCACTTCTCGTTTTTTGACGATTCAAAAACGAAACGCAACAAAAATTAGTTTTTTGCTAATATCTTGGTCAGAAGTAAGAATATCGAAATGAAATTTTACAGGATTAAATACAATTCATATTTACAAATGATAGCCAGATTTCATCAAAATATTTCAAACCCAACAAAAGTTATACCACTTTTAGTGAGGTCACCCATCGTTTTCTGACTTTTTTGAATCATCCAAAAACGTAGGGTGGCCTCACTAAAAGTGATATAACTTTTGTTCCGTTTGAAATATTTTTATTAAATCTGGCCAGCATATGTAAATATGAATTGTCTATAAACCTGTAAAATTTCATTTCGAAATTCTTACTTTTGGCCAGGATATTGGCAAAAACCTACTTTTTGTTGCGTTACGTTTTTGGATGGTCAAAAAACGAGGGGTGGCCTCGTTAAAAGTGATATAACTTTTGTTCTGTTTGAAATATTTTGTTGAAATTTGACCATTGTACGTAAATATGAATTGCCTTTAAGACTGTAAAGTTTCATTTAAAAATTCTTATGTTTGGCCAAGATATGGGATAAAAATCATAGGGGGTTACTTTTTTATGGCCCACCCTGTATGTGCACTTGTTATAGCGCCCCTTCAAGCTCCCTACTCAGAGGCGCTCCCGACTACAGAGCAGACACTGCATCGGAGTTTCACGCCGAAGCGCTGAGCCATTGTGAGTGAAGGACTTGTCCAAAGTCCCTATACGCGGCGACTTGAGGTGGATTCGAACCTGCAACCCTTCGGCTGCATGGCGATGAACATACCCACTACACCACCGCGCCCCACATATAATCTATATGTATGCGCATATAATATATATGTACAAGTACAATATTATATACACACAGTAATTATTATAAATTATGTAGGCATATTATACAAGTCGCACGTTAAATAATAATTATTATAGGCCTGATACCACGATTCTGTGTTTTGTACTTAATTGAAGGGCTTGGAGCAATAACAAGGTATGTCGACATACCTATGTCTTGCGAAACAGTATGCCACCGTGAGCGGAAGATGGTAATCTATCAACTCTGTAAGTTTGGTACAGATCTGAATAGTTTTGAGCGCTGTTTTTCAAAAAACGTTATGTCAACATAACATGTTATTGCGCACTCGTCAGAGTTCGACCATAACTCTACTGCAATATCCCGGTATGACGACATACATTGCCGTGTTTTCTTACAAACTTTGTATTGAAGCCGGTGCAACAATGAAGTTATTTGACATAATCTGTTATTGCTCCCACTTTCGTTTGAATTGGATGCAATTTCTACAGTTATGTCATTAAAACTTCTTATTGCACTGTTTTTACATATCAAATATATCGACAGTACTACAGTTATGATGACTTACCATGTTATTGCACGATTCTCGAACTGTGTAATAGAGACAGTTCAGTGCAATAATAAGGTATGTTCACTTATTCCAGATGACATGTATGGTATTGCAGCTGCTAAAAAACGCTTTGTCGACATAACCTGTTATTGCACCAGAAATGATACTGATGACTGAGTGTTCGTGTTGCAATAACCCGATATGATGCAAAATGTATAAAAAATAATAATAATTTCATCTTTCGCATTGAAACATTTACAAATTTCGTTAAAGACAATTTTAAGGTACATGTTGCTTAAAACAGTTTGTCGATATGTGATCAAATGGCTTAGATACGGCTGTTTGAAGTGGTAAATCTTTGAAGTCGATTTCCCAACATTCATGATTTTCGACATACCTTGTTATTGCTCCAAGCCCTTCAATTGTTATTTTAACAATTGTTGTAACTGGAATTGTAAATTTATACAGCGCTACTATACTTCAAAGGAGACCCATCATAAGCATCCGGCGCTAACACTGACGTGATGACATCACGCTTCAACCGCGTAGTGATGGTCTTCAAGTATACTTGCGAAAAGGAGACAAAAGGAAGCCTTGGAATTGATATTAGGCTATTGCATTGCATTGTATCTTACCATTTCATAAATTGCTTCTCGCAGCAAGAGCCATTCAGAAGCGCTCCCAGTGCATTCAACATCGAGAGGAAAGGCAGGAAAATGGTCATGCTGTCACGACTCATGAGAGCACAACTGAATTTAGGAAGGAGGGGTGTAGCCTATGTCAATGTCAATTTTAATGTCAATTTTTATTAGCCATAATTACACCATTATTATTTATAATGGCATCGCACAAGTCACACAATCCAATTTTCCTAGAAAGGGACTCAATGGTAACATAATTTTCTGTTCCTTTAACTATACCAGACAATTAATGGATTGATCATGCTCTCAGCTATAAGCTGTATGGTGGCGGCAGAAATTATAAAGGTTTCAAGAATGTCTTGTCCAATTACAAACACAAAGGTAGTCGCGGAAAGCAGCCAAATGGTTAGAGCTCTTCACTTATAATACAAATAGGTTGAAGCTTCCGTTCAGCTGACGAATGCGTGGAGAGCAGAGACCGACCATGAATAGCCTACTATTGAATAGGTCCTTAATGCATAATTATTATTATTATTGCTCCGTGTATGCCATCCGTGTTCTGTCACATGGTCACGACTCATGAGAGCACAACGGAACTTAGGAGGGAGGGGTACGTCAAGTGCAATTATACTGTATTGTATTGTATTGCATTGCATTGTATACTGTGTATACCGGTACCGGTATACACAATTTACAATGCAATACAATATAATTACATTTGACATAGCCATCCCTCCTAACAGGGCTTTTTTAACGTGCAGTTGCACACAAAATGTGCAGTTCTAAATGAATTTGTGCAGTTGTAGAAGCATTTCTTTACAGTTAAAACTAGGTAAAAATGGTCATTGTCCACCGATTGGAAGTAATTTACCATGGAGGATGGGAAGGAACAGAAGGAGTTGTGCAGTTCTAAAAATTCCTTTAAAACAGCCCTGCCTCCAAAGTTTCTCCTACCAACGAATGGAATATGATATATCAATATATCGATATTAGCAATAATAAACGACTTGACGCATCTCCTTCGAGATCATACCTCAAGCGGTTGTTTCAGCTTAACGAAAATGCATAATTAGCAACAAAGATCATTAGCGTCCTCTCCTCTTCTATCCGGGCTTAGGACTGGCAATGCCGCAGTGCTAGCAGTGGCGGAGTCACTACGTTATGGAAGAGATCATAGAACGGTCCTTTAATCCTGCAGCCTTGATTATAATATCAAGCAATACTGATTTCCTTTTCCTTAACATTCAGCGAGTGCATGGTATAGTTGCTCTCACTTGCAGTCTGATCTTCTTACCAACAGTGTACGGTCAATGTACTCGCTGTACCTGAGTAGGTTAGAGACAGACAGACAGAGACAGATAGAGACAGAGACAGAGGCAAGGCAGAGAGACAGAGACAGAGACAGAGACAGAGACAGAGACAAAGACATAGGCATAGACAGAGACAGAGACAGGGACAGGGACAGAGACAGACAGAGACAGAGACAAGAACAGTGACAAAAGACAACGTGCAGAGAGACCTGTAGCTCTAAACAAATTTCTGCCCTGGTATATATCTATAGAGTTGGAGCCTCTCTATAACAACTAGTTCAGCACAGCTGCACAGGAATCATTGGGCAACAGCTTTTTGCCAATATACATGTATCAAAAACAGACAACAAAGTCTAAACAGGCAACTTCTATAATTCTACTATACATGTATATTCGCTTATAAGCCCACAAGGTATGCAGCCTACTGCCAGAGCCACAAAAGAATAAGGCAATCGCTTTGAGCATGCAGACAAGCAGACAAGCAGCCGTGCAGTGAGCGACGTCTAGCCTATAGTAAAGGACTATAGTCCTTCTGAGCAAAATGGATTCAACGGTATTTGCAGTGGAGGAGAAAAGGGAAGTGCAGGAGAGAAAGCTTCTTCTCGAGAACTGCATGGCTGCATCCACAAAATCAATTCATTTGCTGTCTTCCTGGAATGCACCGAATCTCAGTTCAAAGCAACAAAGAACATTCCTCCTCATCCTCATCGTGACAAAACACTGGTCTTCCACCAACCAACCGCACCAACCCTCAACGCTGATCGTTCACACAAACGAATCAACGCCCGACGCTGATGAAAGACCCGCAGAAACTATAGCAGACAATGCAAGCCGACAAATAAGCCACTGGCATTAATAAATGAACGACGAATAATTATATATATATATATATATATGTATAATGTATATTTATATACGTATATATTCAAATCAGTCGAAGCACGTGACTGTAGGAAAAGCACGTATACGTCCGTCACAGACATGGCTTGTATGTATGTATGTAGCCTATGTATGTATGTATGTATGTATGTATGTATGTATGTATGTATGTATGTATGTATGTATTGTATGTATGTATGCATGTATGCATGTATGTATGTATGTATGTATGTATGTATGTATGTATGTATGTATGTATGTATGTATGTATGTATGTATGTATGTATGTATGTATGCATGTATGTATGCATGTATGTATGTATGTATGTATGTACATGTATGTATGTATGTATGTATGTATGTACGTATGTGTGTATGTGTGTACGTATGTATGTATGTATGTATGTATGTATGCATGCATGCATGCATGTATGCATGTACATATGCATGCATGCATGCATGCATGTATGTATGTATGTATGTATGTATGTATGTATGTATGTATGTATGTATGTATGTATGTATGTATGTATGTATGTATGTATGTATGTATGTATGTATGTATGTATGTATGTATGTATGTATGTATGTAGACATTTTATATAGCGCCTTACAATAACCTCACGCAGACATAAACGAGATTGACAAAAACAAATAAACTGTGGTACGACCAACATTAATGGTTCGTTGTCAAACTCCAACGATGATGAGTTGTAAAAATAAAAATAAAATGTGTCAAACGGAGAAGGTTGTTCTAATCCAAGAGACACCACTGTATACAATATACATGCGTCAGCTGCTTAGCATAAACTAAAAATCACATTTCACAAACACTGAAAAGTATTGCATGGAAGACGTCAACAATGCTGTCAACTTGTCACATGCCACGTCACAAGTACTCAACGTCATTGAGAATTTGCATACGGACGTCATATAAATGCAAATTAACTTCAGGAAGACTGTTCAACAAATATAATCAGTTGCATGCATGCTATTGTGCTGTATTGTATGTGTAGGTCTATGTTATTGTATTGCATCTATGAATTTATAAAGGCCTTCTCACGCTGCACACCATTAAAAGGTGCTGCCATGCAGGCCTAGGTCTAAATATGTAATAATGGCATGGAAACGAATAATGGGAAACTATTTACTTATAGACCTACCGTGAACAAACTAAACGTTCTAAACACGAAGACATTTTAGCAAGTTAAATGAATGGCTCTGTGAAAGCAACCTCATGGGTAAAAACTCAAAAACCGTCCTCCGTTACCAACCACGAAACAGAAGAAAATGCACATAAGTTTAGAATCCGAATAACAGTAATAAGCCTACTACAAGCGGATCTGCTTCGGACAAGCCATCACTTGTAAACCATAATTATACGACCTAATCGTAATCGTAAATTTGTATAGCGCCATTTAAAGAGAAACTCCTCACAGGCGTTCCCGACCTGACAACCCCAAAACCACAATCAAAGAGAATGGTTTTCAAACGCTTGCGGAAGAGGGGCAAACAATTCCACTCCCGAAATAACTTGTGATAATCTGTTCGCTTGAACTACTCGTATGAGCTGTAACCAATCTTACAACGTTTTGTCAGTCTGAATTTAGACGAAGATTTTAATTACCTTGCTGAGTTATTCTTCAAACCCATTGAACGTTTTCATCGGCGTACAGAATCGACGTAGAAACGAATTAGGTAGATACACTACAGACTTTCCATGTCATCAACTTCCCGACAAACTGTCACAAGTCGTGGGCTCAACAACCAAGTAGGCTACGACTATCGGTACCGTAGCGAAACACACAATGTCGTCTACCCTACCGCCTGTTATCCGACTGCGCATTGCTTTTAATCCACGCAAACTAGATCATTTCCTGTTGCCCACTCATTCACTGCCGTTTGCCCAGACCTCGGCGTTAATTCAGAGGCGAACAGTGTGGCGAGTGTGGTCCTGGCCAGTAATTGTGAAGGAAACCATTCTGTCAATTATCTACGCTTTGAAACATACACCAGGCCGAGCGGCCCAGGAGACTTCCAGTCAGGTCTCAAAAGCCGCGGTTGCGACCGCCTGAACCCGTAGGGACGCCGTAGCCAGCCAGTAACTTGAGGCACGGCTAACGTGATCCGCTAATAATCTATACGGCAAGCCAACGCGAGACTATACTAGGTTACGGAGGCGCGTATATAGACCCTTCCCGTCTTTGGAGATTAGTGGAAATCTAAACTTCCCGACCGCTGGAATCCTAAATCAAATAATTCCCAAGTCAAAACACGCTGCAGGCGAACAGCTCGCCGACAGAGGAGGGGGAATAATTAAAAACTCATGCACGAAAATCAGTCGTGCGCCTGTGTGGACACGCAAGGGTCTATGACAAGTAACTTTAGAACAGTTTGGACTAACGCAGAACGTAGACGTAGTTTGGGAGCGTACAGCCCATGGGAAACCCGTGTGCCACTGTGCGCAAGTTTCTGGATTGAGGTACAGTAGGGAAATGGACGCGGTGACATAGAACAATCATTAGCATAGGCGTAGGAGGCAGGGGCCCAGAGGGGAAAATGTCCCCCAAATTTGGGGCAAATGTGTTTTTCGGGCAAAAGTAAAAACATTTTGCATTACAAAATACTTGTGTGGCCTAATTGAACACTTTACATGCTATAGGTCTATACCGGTACCTAAAATAAATGCAGCCTGTTATTAAAATGCATCGCGTAGGGTATACTTAATCACCAACGTTCAAACTATTACAACTTGCAATTAAACACATGCAACACAAGTCTAAAACAGTTTTCCAAGCAAGCAATTAGTAAGTAAGTAGGTAAGAAA
>OX457045.1:14085761-14088261 GCA_949752735.1 Lumbricus terrestris | reverse complement strand
CGGTGACGTTGCGAGACGACAGGGCGCCCGCACTGCATGTCATATTATATACCCCGAGGTTAGGCTATATAAGAAGACACTTTATACCACGGAGGAGACATACTTCAGGGGTTAACCTTCAGGGATTGGTCGTCGCCTCTTCCACATCTTTCCGGTACACATCGGACCCGTTTCCACTGGATGAGTTAAGTCTGCGTTGTTTGCAGTTGCGGATCGGCTTTCCGTCTTAGATTGACTGTTAGGTAAACAGAGGTCGAATGAAGACATCTGCGAAGGTTTCCAGAGATCCGTCCGTGGAGGGGTCTAAATTCCAGCTTCAATGATCCTCAACTCTGCCAATGCTCTACTATTGTAGTGCCAGTCCCAAGTCGAGAAGAAGCAGGAGGGTGACGCTGATCATCATTGGTGTATTACACGGTGTTGTTAGAACACAAACTAAAAAGCTCAACTGCATGCAGTGCCTTAATTGATCAAATCTAAGAACACACTGTATGCTAAGCATAGGTGCAATCACGTCCTAAAAGTTGGGGGAACCATAATAATAAAGTTATAGTGGACCACTCAAAAGTTGGAGGGACGCGTCCCGTGGGTCCCATATAGGGTGGTTGCGCCTATGATGCTAAGCAGATAAATATTCATTGGGCCTACATATCCTATATAATGTATATACATGTATTGTATTGGATTGCATTGTGTTGTATTGTATATGAATGTGACCATTATTTTATAAAGCGCTTCTCTCAGCAAAAGCCTGCCTATCAGAAACGCTCCCAGTACGATCGACCCTGGGAGAAAAGGCAGGATTTGAGAGGCGAGAGAAAGATGAGGAAAGACTACCAGAGAGAAAGACGGAGTGAACTGATGGTAGAAGTCTATTCCATAGAGAGAGATCTGGATTGAGCCATAGCAGTCCTGACAAAGGGAAACAAAGAGGTGAAGCCGATCGTCGGATCTAAGAGTACGCAGCGAAGTGTTGGAAGCACTAGATATTGTAGTGATTAGCAGATTTCTTCTTTCCTTCCTTCCTTTAAACACACGCGCGGGCACACACGCACACACACAAAGACACACACAGATGCACAATAATGCAAGCACGCCTCTACGGCGTCTACGCTGTGCCGATCCCCAACTGCAAACGAGACTTTCAAATTGCAGAATGTCTATTATAATACAGCTGAAAAAAATACTATACTGCGACCGAGAAACCGTCAAAGCAGTCTACTCAGTGCGTTGTAACACAACTATTAACGTGGGTGTATATAAATAAACCGCATGAGGTTTGTTGTTTTGTCCAACTATACATCGACCAAATAATAATTATGTAACTATATGTATTCTATAATAATATACGTTATATCGCATGAAGGCCTAGAACGTGCCTTCGTCTGTTCGTCTTCATCTGATGTCGTTTTGCGCTACATAAAAAATATCGACCCTGAGTTCCATGAAAGTCGTGCATCTTTATCGCACTCGGTCGACCGCAGATTCGCCACTTCCCCCCTCCACCACCCCTCACCCCAACCCAAAAAACTTCGACATTTGACAGAATAAAGACAGTCGCCAGCCGTAAACTATCTCGATTATTCAAGACAAGACTTGAGCCAGTGTATCACTCTGCCAGTATTATATTGTTTGCGTATGTATGTGTTATATGTATTCGTGGATGGATGCAAGCGTGTATACGCATGCTTGGGCGCATGCGTAACAATACTTTCAAATTGCGTGCATACATACATACATGCATGCACATATGTAGGCATGTATGTGTGCATATATGAATGCACACATATGTAATTATGTATGTATGTATATATGTATGTATGTATGTATGTATGCATGTATGCATGTATGTATGTATGTATGTATGTATGTATGTATGTATGTATGTATGTATGTATGTATGCATGTATGCATGTATGCATGTATGCATGTATGCATGTATGCATGTATGCATGTATGCATGTATGCATGTATGTATGTATGTATGTATGTATGTATGAATGTATGTATGTATGTATGTATGTATGTATGTACGCAAGTAAGTATGTATACGCATGTGTATGTATGTGTGGATGTATCTATATAAATAAAAATGTAAAAAGTTTGGTCCTAATGGGTTATCTCGGAAACCTCATGACCGATTCTTTTGAAATTTTTCGCAAAACGCTCCGTTCGAATACCATCGTGTTTGCAAAAGGATTCCCTGGAAAGAAACAAATCCTTTACACCAAAAAACACAACTTTATCCTCGAGTTGACACGTTTATACATTCTAACCATAACGCATACTCCGCAATTTTGGCCCGTGTATTTATAACGTACAGGGATCCCACTCTGAATTTTGAATAAGGTCAGGGATGCCACTCTGAATTTTGAAAAGGTCAGATCCGGTCGAAAAAAGGCTAGAAAAGGCTAGATTGACAATTTTCATACAACGTTGGATCGGACTGATTTTATATGCTTTTCTCGAAAAAACACAACATTGCATTCGATTTCAGCGA
>OX457045.1:13970761-14083261 GCA_949752735.1 Lumbricus terrestris | reverse complement strand
TACTGTAACTGAAAAAGTACGACCCGATGATGTGGTCTCCACGGGTCTTCCTCTTAAGCGAGTAGTGGGCAATAAGTGCCATAGGTACAATCACGTCCTAAAAGTTGGGGGACCATAATGAATCACGTCCTAAAAGTTGGGGGACCACAATAATAAAGTTAGGGGACCACTCAAAAGTTGGGGGACGCGTCCCGTGGGTCCCATAGGGTGGTTGCGCCTATGATAGGTGCTTAATTAAGTAGCAAGACATTTTCATGGTTCTTTTAGCCAGGGAAAGGAAGTTGGCTACCCGTCACATGTAATCAAAATGTGAACAACCAACTAAGAGCTGCATGGTTCATCCTATGTTTTTTAACAGAATATAACAAACAACGTTGCACCCTGGACCTGCACTCCAATCAAAATTCTCCTCCTCCAAAACTTCACCACTCAGGGCTGTTTTAAAGGAATTTTTAGAACTGCACAACCCTTTCTTTTTCTTCCCATCATCCATGGTATATTACTCACAATCGAATGACAATGACAATTTTTTTGCTAGTTTTAACTGTACAGAAGTGCTTCTACAGCTGCACAAATTCATTTAGAACAGTACTGCACATTTTGTGTACAACTGCACGTTAAAAAGCCCTGTAATCACGCTTTCCAGTATTTCATGCTCCTGCTTCTCCTTCTCCTTCTTCTTCTTCTTCTTCTCCTTCTCCTCCTCCTGCTCATGCTCCTTCTCCTTCTCTTTCTCCTACTCCTGCTCCTGCTACTGCTCCTTCTCCTTCTTCTTCTTCTCCTTCTTCTTCTCCTCCTTCTCCCCCACCCTCCTTCTCCTTCTCCACCACCTCCTCCTTCTCCTTCTCCTTCTTCTCCTCCTCCTTCTCCTTCTCCTCCTCCTGCTCATGCTCCTTCTCCTCTTTCTCCTCCTCCTGCTCCTGCTCCTTCTCCTCCTTCTCCTCCTTCTCCTTCTCCTCTTCCTTCTCCTTCTCCTTCTCGTTCATCGCCCACATGGCACCAAGAACACCATCACCGCCAACGCAACAAATTTCAAATCTTAATTAACTTAGGGTTAAGCCGCGAATGAACTGGCGGCTCTGCTTTTGCAGCTTCGCTCGTGCAAATAAGTTAGCGCCATGAAACACGACCGGAAGCGTTTCGTTAATCAAAATCCTGATACCGATTCTTCTTCTTCTTCTTCTTCTTCGCAAGGAGATTACTGGAAGACTAAAGACCTAAGAAGATGCGTACAGCTTAGAAGAAAAAAACACGGTGTTAGACTTCAATGCATCAAGCTGTGGCCGGCCGGACAGGTCTTTTGTGCCAAGTGATTTGTCACGAAGACAAGCGGAGATAAATCTTCTCTCAACACTTTGCATCTGAAAGAAGAAGCGCTTACTGAGAATGAAGAACAAATATCTGCGCGCAGAAGCTGCGAGACATTTGTCGTCAATCACACCTCGGATAAATGTTAAATACGTGCGGTTGGGTATTTACAGATAATCCGGGATACATACATGTACGCGGGTCGCGCGGCCGCGCGGTGGTGTGGTGGTGGGTTCGGTGCCTTGGAGCCAGATGGTCCCAAGTTCGAATCCACCTCAAGCCGTCGCGTATGGCCTTTGAGCAAGTCCTTCACTCGCAATGGTTCGTGCGCTTCGGCGTAAAACTCCGATGCAGTGTCCGCGTTGTAGTCGGGAGCGCCTCCGAGTAGAAATCGTTTTGGGGCGCTCTAGCAAATGCGAGAAAATAAAATTTAAAAAATAAATAAATAAATAGTATATATGTGTTGCAACGGTGCTAAAAATGGTAGGCCCTACTGATAGCATGTAGCTTAGTAATGTAATGCAAAGTACTATAGCCTAATGTTGCTAACAGAATGGTATTAGTAGAACATTTTTTAAAGAATTCTGCTGCTGTAGAAAAATTTAAAATCATTTTTGTAGAATTCTGTTTATAGAATGCTATATGGTTCAAAAAGTCCTCTGGCAGTATTGTCAATCTTTGCTCCAGTCAGTGTCCATGATTTCCCCCTGATGAAGTGCATTGAATTATTCGAAACTGAATGATTAATTCTTCAAACTTCCTGAAACGAACATCCTTATTTCACAATCCTTCCAATATCCATGACAGGAAGAACCTATCTCAGAGGACTTCAAACTACTTAAGAGTTAAGACAGGGGCGGATCCAGAGGGGCCTATCCGGCCGTGGACCACATTTAGAAATTTATTTCTTTTTGACCAGCTATTCTGGCTCGGAAAGTTCACGTGCCTCCCCCCATGAGTAGATCCGTAGGCCCCTCCCACGCCCACAAGGTCCGTATACGACTAAAAAAGTCATCAATTATTTTGGCGGATAAAATGGTATCGTTTTCTTGGGAAGTCGTAACAAATGACTAAAAACAGGTCATTAGATTTTTCGGCGACCAAGACAAAAACATTTCCCTGTCCCAAGACCGAAAATTTTGGCCCCCCCTTCGAAAATGTTTGTATCCGCTCTTGACTTAAGATTATGTTTTGAATCCCCCAAAGAAAGATAATTTTTACTTCGCAAACGTAATTATTCGTCAATCCACCTTCCTAACTGTACAGTAGTTATTGAATGCTTGCTCTTCTTCTTCTTATGCAAACAAGATGTAAAGTTTTCCGGAACCCCGATTTTCATCCAAAAACAAGGGACACAATTTTATGTATTAAATTTCCAGTCATGTGTGTAGGCCTAAACGGTCTTTGCCCTTGACCCATGAGACATTTCGGGCCCAAAATATCTCACAAATTCTCTTGGTCTGAATTCTTCGATTTCTTGCACAGCGACGTGACTCCGATGAATTCCAAGCGGTTAATACCAGGGTCCCACTCAGGGCGATAATTGCCGGAGTTGAGGGTTCAATCCCCTATAGTCTTTCTTAATGTCCCATAATAAGGTCTTCATTACACAACACCCAACTCCACATGAATCAATGTTTGACCCCCCAAGTTATTTTTCTACAATTATCACACTGTTCTCACTGATGAGTGTAATCGAGAAATTTTGGTGATTTTCGTTTATATACTGCATTGGTTACATGTACATGCATTGAAGACAAAGGCCTAAGAGTGTAGCCCTATCTAGACGCAGCTTACACTCGCCCACCTCCCGAGGACATATTCTTATATTTACAGGCTGTTATAGTATAACAATATGCGTTATATTTGTAACCGTAATCGTAAATTGAAGTTGTAACTGTTATTTGATCATTTGTAATAAGCAAATTTATATTGCGATTCATCTGCCGTTAAAGATAATTATTTACACTCATGAAGACCATGTTTGCACATGACTGAAAATACCCTAAGGGAAAGAGTTTCTGTTTACGAAAGATAGTCTCCCATCAATATCCATTAATATCTGGCTAAGCAGGTGCATACGGTCGTCGCTCCTTTCAGCAGGCGAGACGTACAACAAACCAGTGTTTTTTTCGTGCAGTTGTACACAAAATGTGCAACTGTAAATAAATTTGTGCAGTTGTAAAAGCGATAGTGTGCAGTGAAAATCATTTTCAAAAAGGTCGCTGTCAGCTGATTGGGGTGGGGGGGGGGGGTAATTCACCACGGAGGACCGTAATGGAACGAATGCAGTGAAAAATGCTCTAAATGCTCTAAATGCTACATTTATATTCAGGTGATTTCACGGAGAACGACTAAAAAGGTCGTCAGATTTTACAGCCGGTGACTCGGAGCAACATTTTTTGGACAATTTCTGACGAATCACTAACAAAAAGACAGGTCGCCAGAAATGTTCGCGTCAAAAGGCACACTAGATGAGAATTGCTGGTTGTGCAGTTATAGAAATTCCTTTAAAAACCCGTGCAGCGAACTGTTCATAAAATGCAATGAACTTAACACCGCCAGTCGACATAGCTGTGACATTTATGGCTACTTTTTCCAATTTGGACCTTGACGAATATCGTCAATTCAACGCAAACTGCTTGTATAGATAAGTTTGAAGTCCCGATGGATCATGTTTACCTCGGGGAAAAATAATAATAACAACTGCAACAATGTTGATATAAGCTTACAGCAAGGGCGGATACAGAAATTTCCGAATGGGAGGGGCAAAATTTTCGGTCTTGGGATTGGGACAGGGAAAAATTTTCCTCTTGGTCGCCGAAAAATCTGATGACCTTTTTTTAGTCGTTTGTCTCGAATTCCCAAGAAAAGAAAGAAAAGATACCATTTCATCCACCAAAGTAGTCGATGACCTTTTTTAGTCATTTGTCTCGAATTCCCAAGAAAAGAAAGAAAAGATACCATTTCATCCACCAAATTAGTTGATGACCTTTTTTTTAGTCATTTGTCTCGAATTCCCAAGAAAAGAAAGAAAAGATACCATTTCATCCACCAAAATAGTCGATGACCTTTTTTAGTCATTTGTCTCGAATTTCCAAGAAAAGAAAGAAAAGATACCATTTCATCCACCGAAATAGTTGATGACTATTTTTAGTCATTTGTCTCGAATTCCCAAGAAAAGGGTACCATTTTATCCGCCAAAATAATTGATGACCTTTTTCTAGTCGTGCGGACCTCGTGGGTGGGGGAGGGTCCCACGGAACAACTCATGGGGGCCACGTGAACTTTCTATGCCAGAATAGCTGGTCAAAAATAAAGAAATTGCTAAATGGGGGCCATGGCCGGATTGGCCTCCTCTGGATCCGCTCCTGACTTACAGCAGCAACGTAAAGACTTTCTACGTTCGTTGTCAGCAGACCTAGTTATTAAACGGAGTCAGATGTAAACCGACATCACTGGCAACAAAGGTATACGTCCACGAATCAATTGCAGCTTGCTATCGAAAGATATTCCGATGAACTCTAATCTCATTTTTTAAAATCTACGACCATCTGGCAGTACAGTGTTTGATGGTCTGAATCACTTCATTTTACACGTGGCACTGTCTATGGCATCTCTATGCGATACTATCTACTGTAGTCTACAGATACGTGGACAGAATATACACTGTCTTACGAAACGGATCCCGTGGTGTACACTGTATAACCTATCTGTACACTGTACAGGTGTCCAAACCGACCCAATAAATAATTCATCAGTTGGTGTTGGAAAGCACTCTGCTGAAAAATTGGTGTTCAGACATCCCTTCTGTCCAGTCACTTCTTGGTCTTTCGCTTGTCATTCAGAGCTGCGTCCAAGATGAAGAAAAGGCCGGTGGAACTCGTCTAGAATAGTTCAGTAGTAAAATCGGTTCGAAATACCGGAAACATTTCCGGACACGGGCGCCCGCACATTGGGGCAAGAGGGGGGGGGGACACTCGCCTCCCCTGGAAACTGCATGACGCCAATTTTGAAACTATATTCCGCACTACTTTCGGTTTCAGCATATTTTTGCTATAAAGCAAAATAAATGCAAACTGGGTGAAACCGAGAATTTGACATTTGGTAACATCTGCGAGAAGTACCCAATGTCTTTAATTTCAGCATTGCGTTTTTCAGGCTCTTGCCAAAAAACCTAACCGTCATCATTGCGTTTTGCAACATCCTGCAAAGATATCTGTGGCAGTCCATGTTTCCGGATTCTAAACATTCCAGTTTATACAGAATCAAGAATTAGGCTACATAAATCGGTCTAGAAATCGGATTTCGAAACAGATATTTATACAATCAGAACGGGTGCGAACAGACCAAGAAATATTGATCAGGAAGCCTATAGCTGCCTTAAGAGAGCCACATAATCGATGATTAAGGGAGAACTCATTCATTCTCCTTTCTGCCGAATCATACAACGCATGCGCAGACACGATTCTACCACGTGGTCTGTTCTTTGGTCGATTATCAGAAGAGACGGAAGCGGAAGAGGAACACCAGCGGAAGACAACCGTCATTAGCAGCGCAAGGTCGCGACCTTGAACTACTCCTCCGTAGATAATGGCCGCCCTGGAATGAATGATACCACTGCAACCTATCCAACCGCCATTGATTGGACGATGGACTGGCAAAAGGCCTACATGGATGAACTCCAGGGAGACAGTAGGCTACACGACGGAGAAGTAAATCTTTTCTTGTCGCATTAGACCACTGTGCCGGATTCCCTGGGCTGTATCGTAAATCTTCCAAACCCAAACAGACCGACTTAAAGGCAGAACATAAATGCTGTAGTGAACAGTGGCATCTCTGCTGTAAATTTGTAATTACTGCGAACCTATTAAACGGTTGCAACTTATACACGGCCATGCGTAGAGAAACTTTGAGCCTAATGAAGAGCACTTTACAGTTTTATTCTACAGCGAGATTATTCTAATTATTCTTCTGCATTCTAGATTTTAGATTTTAGCATTTAACATTTAACATTTGACATTTAGATTTTAACGTTTTGGATTCGTAGTCTATTATGTACAGCAAAACTGAAGATCAAGAATAAGATATTCACCAGAATTACGAACTTCTACTTTTTCCAGCGAAGGTCGTACAATACAGTACTCGGTCTGAGAAGAAATTTATTTATTTATTTACTTATTTGTTTGTTTATTTATTTATTACGAGCATTTACATAGCGCCCACTCAAGGCCGACTAGTCAGAAGCGCTCCTGATCAAACTTTGGCTCAATAGAACAGTGTAAAGGTTAGAAGGAAGATGGAGCACGGAGTGATGCTTGGGCAATTGGCGAAGGACTACTGGAAGCGCAATCAGCTTTAAGAACTGTTTCAAGTGGTAACAAAAACTTATTAAAATTAAGGATTTGCATTCTTCACCAATCTAACCGTAGCCGGATGTTGTGCATTGTTATATGCAAATGACACATCTATTTCCATCAGCTTAGGCTACTTGACCTAGAATGCTATGTTCAAGCGGCCGTGCGCTAACGGCAAGATGTAATAATTATATGTGAAAATTTATCTTATTCTTAAAATTCGTTTAATTTCAAACTCACACAACGCAGAATGATCAAAAATTCCTATATATCTATCATCATCATCATCATCGAAATCCTTGGGCTAAACGCCCGTAGGTGTCCGGCGCCACTCTCTGTTTGAGTCTGTCTCGTGCCATGTTGCCCATCTTCAACCTGTCTGGTCTGCAGGTCCATACCATTAACATCTTGAACCAGCTAGACCACCTTGTCTGATGAAGAGAATATTGGGAGAGAGACACGAAGGACAACCTGGGTCAATGCCCGTATGTGTCCCACGCTCTCTCTCCCCCCGACTCTCTCCACTGGTCTGTACTGACCGGCCTGTGCATGTCAGCTCCACATCATGACACCTTGAAGCATCTGGGTTGCTATGTCACTTGTGTCGTGGTTTTTGGGGATTTCTATGGTCTTGGTCTTTTACTGCCAGTGTATCTCCACCCATCTGGCAAACCTTCCTCATTTTGTCCGGGCTTAGGACCGGCACAGGGAAGTTGCTGGTTCCCTGTGGCAGAGGATGGATGCAGTTTAACGTCGTGCCCAGGACCAATATATCTATAGGGTGGGCCAAAAAACACCCTTACTGTTTTTGCCAATATCCTGACCAAAAGTAGGAATTTCGAAATGAAATTTTACAGGTTTATAGACAATTTATATCTACACATCAAGGCCAGATTTCATCAAAATACTTCAAAGAGAACTTAAGTTATATCACTTTAAGTGAGGCCATCCACCGTTTTTTGGCGATTCAAAAACGATCCTGCCGATAGCAGGAGTCGAATCTTGCTATCGGCAGTCAACAGGTCGTCCAGCACATCATAATAGGCTACTCATTTTGCCGAATGGAAGGCTGAATGGACCTTGGGTGGGGTGAGAGAGATGAAGGGGTATCGAGAACCGATCTCGTGTTCGTGCGCTCTTCAGAGCGTTGACCATTACCCCCAACCCTCCCCATATAAATATAAATATACATTTATATAATTTTATATACATGTATATAATATATATACAGCGTTTCTTAATGAAACTCGTCAGCTTGACAACAACGCGAGACAATGATCGATAACAATGGTCACCATGCATCCACTCATCCACCGGCGTAAAAGAAGCGTACGTGAAAGGAAAGGAAAAATCGTGTTTTTGGCTGCATGGTAGACTGTTCAGAATCAGATGGCAACGACGGCAAAGTCATTGGCTTCCATGCGTCTTTGTAAGATTAATTACTTCAAATAAAGGAATTGATTGATTGATTGAAATTGATGCTGCGTTCTGTCAGCACAAGATTTAGGAATATCCGACAACATTGGGTGTCACACCCAGGACATTTGATATACAGATAGAAGGATGAAGCTCAACTACAGGGTGCGCAAAAAAGTCCCCCCCCCCCTAGGATCTAGGGGCGTCTAGGTTTTTTGCCAATATCTTGACCTAAAGAAAGAATTTCCAAATGAAATTTTACAGGCTTGTAGACAATTCATATTTACACAGGCTTCATAAAAATATTTCAAACACAACAAACGTTACTTTTGGTCAAAATATTGGCAAAAAACCTAGGGGGGCTTTTTTTGGCGCACCCTGTACATGTTTCGCTTATACGCATGTATACCTCAAGCCACCTGGTAGGGACCTCGAACAAGTCCTTCATTCGCAAATGCTTGTGCGTTTCGGCGTGAAACTCCGATGCAGTGTCCGCGCTGTAGTTGGGAACGCTTCCGAGTTGAAAAAGCTTGAAGGGACCGTATGGAAATGCAAGAAATAAATCAAGTAAAATATAATGTGTGAGTAAGCATGCGTATTGGCCTATCTGGCTAGGCATATTACTCATGAGCATGTCCAAGCTGTGGACTTACACCAATGGAAGTTTCTGCACTACCAGGTACATGTATAATATACGCAGTGATGTATTCTTTTATGGTAATCACCAAAGGCAACAGATACTAAGCAGAATGCGTCCCGGGTCAAGATCTCGTGTAAAAGCGGAGATAAGCAGAGAGTATTGGTGTTAGGGTTAAAACGCAGTAAGTGGTTTGGAGACCCGTGTGTGAGTGGAGACCATGTGTATGTGGGTGGAGACCATGTATGTGGGTGGAGACCATGTGTGTGGGTGGAGACCTTGTGTGTGGGTGGAGACCATGTGTGTGTGTGGGTGGAGACCATGTGTATGTGGGTGGAGACCATGTGTATGTGGGTGGAGACCATGTGTATGTGGGTGGAGACCATGTGTATGTGGGTGGAGACCATGTGTGTGTGGGTGGAGACCATGTGTATGTGGGTGGAGACCATGTGTGTGTGGGTGGAGACCATGTGTGTGGGTGAAAACCATGTGTGTGTGTGTGTGTGGGACCTGGCAGCGGAAGTGTTAGGATAGTTACGTACCGGATGGCAAAATGAAAAGTTTATGGACTACTATGCAGTCAAGATCTGCAGATCCAGATTCTGTGGTGGCCTGTTTGACTGAGAAAGGGGATTGCAAGGAGCGTGAATAGGCCCAGAGAGAGAAAGAGAGAGAGAGAGAGAGAGAGAGAGAGAGAGAGAGAGAGAGAGAGAGAGAGACAGAGAGAGAGAGAGATAGAGAGATAGAGAGATAGAGAGATAGAGAGACACAGACACAGACTCACAGAGAGAGACAAACATAGAGGCAGACAGATGCGCAGATAGACAGACATACACAGAGATACTCATATCCATTGCAATGAATGAATGAATGAATGGATGGATGGATGGATGGATGGATGGATGGATGGATGGATGGATGGATGGATGGATGGATGGATGGATGGATGGATGAATGAGTGAATGAATTGCGAATTTTGCAAAGCAAATTATTGCCAATCTGTTGTTACAATGCATGGGGGAAACACTTTAAACACATCTAATGGATTCAAAACATCCAATTGTCCTTGCTTGTTTGTGTCTTTATATCTTTGTCTGTCTGTCTCTCTGCCTGTCTGTTTGTCTGTCTGTTTGTTTGTCTCTGCCTGTCTGTTTGTCTGTTTATTTGTCTCTGTATTTCTCTTTGAATAATGCCAATGACAGCAAAGTGCTTCAATGGCCCAAAGTCCTTTCCTGCAAACTAATGTCTTTTCTCATGCCAACTCCCTTAGTTGGCGTTCATGACACGCCAGGAACAATTCTCGATAGGATTTCCGTGCATGTAAACAACTTCTAATGCCACTCAAAGACAATGAGATAACACCGATTATAAGGTGTGTTAACAGGAGCAGAGCATATTATTATAGCCGCCATTTCAATTAAATTACACTAGGCATTTGTATTTTCGATTTTAACCATTCAGACTCGATCAGGTTATGATATATTAGACAGTGAAGTTTTATTTGTTTTATCGTTGATAAGTAATTAATTGGATAAGTTGCAAAATGGCTTAAATGATAATTAAAATCTATCGTGTGTAATTGATATGATTTACCATCGTTCATTTCGGCACGTATACGAAGTATTCATTTACACTAGACAGGCCATATTTACTTGTGGCATTGGTCATTTCAAACATAATTATATTACTATAGCTACGGAGCACTTCTGAGTAGATACTCGTGAAAAGGCGCTATATAAATATCTGAAATGAATGAACGTACTAAAGAGCAAAATGTCGGTAAAACATCATTAGAAGTCAAGCCACCACGTGGAGGATAAAGAATTGGCATAAGAACAAAGGATTAAGAACCATAGGCCTATTTAAGCTTATATATTTATAAAACGCCGGTACAAATCCTGAAATTCTATTATTAATGAATTCGTCGGCTGTTTATCATTATACGCCACTCGCATTAATGTACAGTAATGCGTAAAGACCCTTCCGAAATGAAGTACTGCAGGAGACTTCTTGCCGGCGGATTTCCAGGAAGCAAGAGGTGTGATCTAAAGGAAATTGCAGCCACAACAACCAGGTCCAGACCCCCTTCTAATTCACTCACGCCCTCCCCCAACCCCCGACCTACCCACCCCAAGCATGCAGTCTACTAAGTGGAACATTATACCGGGTCTGCGAACCACGCAGCAATTATTCCCAATTCGTCCCTGGAACAATCCATATTTAATGCGCCCTCGGGGACCGATACATCACACCCGCCTCACTGTTTTCTCTTGATTTATAGACGGATTTGATTTCGTGGCATCATATCTACAGTTGACCCGTTCGAGTGAATTTCATGCATCGGCCTGCAGAGGCGCCATCAATTATTTCACCAGATCTACGCTTCTTGCCTCCAAGTCTTTCGCTCGATCGATGCCGTCTTGAGGCTGAAATTGATTAGAATCTTCGTATACGCTATACAGTATATTCTACGCATTCATATTTAACGAAACGGTTCAATGGCTTTAAAAGGGGAAAAAGACTGCGCGTCGTACATTATCGACATCTCGGGACCGCGTTTACCGCCCGCGAGTACCACCGCGTCGACCTTCTCCACTTAAGTCTTAAACGGTCAGATTTCGCAAAGACTTTGCCGAGTATTGGATTTTGCGTGCGGTGTATGTATACGATGGCTCGGACTCGTCGCAGATGTCTCTCCGAGTTTTGCTCATCATTCGCGAAGTTCTGTTGTCTCTCTGCTCTTCGACGGCTGCCTGCCTTCCGTCCTTCACCTGCAGTCCACAAATTATTTAGGATTTGTCTCGACCCGTCAGACGCTTTGCGGTCTGCCTGCTAAACGGTCCTTCCAAGATCCATCGTGTCCACATTATATAGCATGACATTGTGTCATTCAATATCATGCTGACAGCGGTGCACATTATCATCATTGTTGTTGTTGTTGTTGTGGAGTTTTATTCTGTTATCATTGTCAAATGATTTCTGCATTCGTGGTTGATGATTATTCCCAACGACAATAATAAGAGTAATAAACTCTATTGCTGTTGTCTCTGACAAGAAGAACACCTATTTTCAATCGTCATCATCATCGTCGTCATCGTCGTCATCGTCATCGTCAACATCATCATCGTCATCATCATCATCATCATCATCATCATCATCATCATCATCATCATCATCATCATCATCATCATCAATGTTGCTCTTGACAACACGAACAAAATGGTTTATTCATAATTATTACATTACATTATAATGGTTTCTTCTGCCACTGTGCTATATAGGCTACACACAGCAGCTGCTGCAGCAGAAGCCATTTTCGAGATCCGCCCTTCAGTCATTCTCGGTCAGCCTCCTAATAATTGTAGTCACCACCTTCATGTATAGGTGATTTGTTTAAGACTCGCAGCGAAGCAATTCCATCTCGTGTTGCCCATGCACAGCCAACGCAACCGACGACATGGGATGTGCGTGTGATTGAAGAGAACCGACAGGCCTGACCACAGTCGAGAGAAGATCTGTTGCCTGCCGTGGTCAGTAGCCCCAGATGACCACTGAGGTGATTGGCTGACCATTATCGCTAGTTCTTTACATGGCTACTTCTAACAGGAGGCTGGTTGTTTCTATTTAACGACAATATTGTGTCAGCAATCGATGATTTGCGGTGCCACCCGTCTTTATCCTGTCTTGGGACTGGCACCCTGAACATGGCAATGGCGAGGTTCGGCGTATATTGATTTCAGCGAATGACAGTTGACCCACGAGTTGCAGGGTCCTTGACATATTTTGCATCCCTAATAATTATTCGAGGTCGAATTGGTTGACCTTGATGACCGCCACGACATTGACTGGAAATAATCATCTATTGTTTGTTTCTTTTGTCACCATGTCATCAACAATAGGCTACAGATAACAATGCAGGTCTAAATGCTGAGAGACGAACAGGTTTCTAATCATTTGCTGAGATGCATGCAAGAGACCAGATAACGTTGAAATTAAAAAATTGATATTTAGCCAAATAATTATGTACATTCTCTATATTCAATTGTCTTGGCCTCTTGACCTCTGACCATCTGTCTCGTCTCCAGTGCCTTTCCGTCCATATCGAGCACCTCTGAGTAGTTTCGATGAAGAGGCGCTATATTAATACTTGAATGATTGAATAAATGAATGAATGAATGAATTATCTATTATCTAGTGGCATAATTACATTCAATGGTACAATTCCACAGTATTTAAATGCACGTTTACTGACACCACGGAGGACAAGTTTGCCCCTAAGTCCTATCTCCGGAGGGATTGCACTTACAATCTCGAGTAAGAATAATGATAACAGCTAGGAGTATTATATGCTTATAACACAATTATGAAAAACAGGAAAAGGCCTAATTGGCAATGCCAATGTCAAATAGCAGTTTCTCACATACTAACAGGCCCAACGTCGTATTTAATTCTTGAAGGCTACGTCTCACCCTAGCTTAACCGAAAACGATACCATAATAACAATTGCATTGCTACGTGAACAGTAGCAACAGAGAACAAACATCAATCATACAATAAAATGATTCAAATACAAAACAAAAAGGTAAACTATATCTATAGGTAGGCATCGAGGTTGGTAAGTGGCAGGATCATGGATAGGTTAGCATATACATGTACGAACACTGGTGACTCAACTGCTAGGTATATAGCCTATTTTGCCGTATACTTCTAACTAACACTTCTGAACCCCTCCCCCAACCACAACGCTTTTGCCGTATAATAATACATCACTTCAAAGAGAACAGGTCCACAATTAGAACCAGATGCTTAATTATTTACTTTGTATCCTTTTGCACATAATAAGACATAAATGTGAAAATCATTTCAGTCATAGGCCTATAGCATAGTAAAGAACTCAAAGTATTTCGTGACGTCGGGTCGGCTGCAAATGTCTTAGGCGCTAATGAGGCAGACGCTCGTTGCTTTTTAACGACAGTGCTGCCATATCAATGATGATTAGTGTCGCCCTCCTCCTTTATCCAGGCTTGGGACTGGTACTGACAGATCGCAACCAGTGGCGGGGTTTCTGAGGCAGACGATCCCCTTTATCTTCTCCACGCAGGCCATCATCATCATATCCCCATTAAACTTAGAAGCAGGCGGTCGGTTATTTATGACTAACTTAAGATCTTATATACCCAGAGCAGATGAAAAGAAATTGTGGCAGCCGCTTGGCAGGAACTGAACATTAGACCTCTCAATTGGCAGTCTGGCTTGTTCATCGATATGCTGCCGACCCCAACAGGCTGCTAAGTTTACCAGATGGAAACGGTTGGGGATATTTTGGATGAATAGCTGAGCAGTCGTGGGAGTAACTAATTAACTCCACGACGCGCTGTGTTGTTGCTCACGTCACGGGTGCCACAATGCATGGGATACGATTGCTTGAAAACAAATTACCTACGATGAAACTACAAACGGAGGGATGGAGGAAGGCAGTGGCGTAGACAAGCGGGTTCGGGGGTTAAACCCCCATTGGCTCAGGAAAGTTTCTTTTAAAGGTTATTTATCCACTTAAATAAGAAAAACAAAACAGTTGTTTGTAGTAACAATTGTTTTTTCTGAATTTATTTCCTTTGTTACTTTATTCCCTTTTTATTTACTGTAATACTGTTGGGTTGGTGTCAGGAAGGGCATCCGGCCAGGTCATAATCCCTTTTTATTTACTGTAATACAGTTGGGTTGGTGTCAGGAAGGGCATTCGGCCAGGCCATAATCCCTTTTTATTTACTGTAATACTGTTGGGTTGGTGTCAGGAAGGGCATCCGGTCAGGCCATAACAGCTCCCTCCAATCATAAATTCCTGGCTGCGCCACTGGAGGGAGGGACGGCACGATCGGCTGGGTGTGCTGTATAGCTATCCGTGCCATGGGAAACATCCGATAACATGTTTTTGATAAATCTTCACGTCGTCCGTGAGGACTGTGACAGTTGTGACAGTTGTGACAGGCTTCAGTGGGTATTACTGACAATGCTTCTGATGCAATCATGCAATGGCTTATTTCTCACATTTGTTATAGCGCCACTTCGCGCTCTTTAATCAGAGGCGCTCCCGACTATATAGCGCGGACACTACATCGGAGTTTCACGCCAAATCGCATGAGCATTATTGCGAGTGAAGGACTTGCTCAATGTGCGCACGCGGCGGCTTGAGGTGGATTCGAAACTGGAACACTCCGGCTCCAAGGCACCGAACTCACCAATGCATGCACCACCGCGCCCCACACACTCCAACACTCAAGAAATGCAACACAGCTTACTGAGCCTATAACGAAACGCTCAAACCACTTGTCTGTAGATGCTGACAGCCATTGAGTTCAAATCCTCACGTTAATCTGAGGAGGGCGACACTAATCATCTTTGGTATGGCAGTGTCGTTAAACATGTAACAAGTCATCATCATCATCATCATCGAAATCCTTGGGCCAAACGCCCGTAGGTGTCCGGCGCCACTCTCTGTTTGAGTCTGTCTCGCCTCATGTTGCCCATCTTCAACCTGTCGGGTCTGCAGGTCCATACCATTAACATCTTGAACCAGCTAGACCACCTTGTCTGATGAAGAGAGTATTGGGAGAGAGGCACGAAGGACAACCTGGGTCAATGCCCGTATGTGTCCCACGCTCTCTCCCCCCGACTCTCTCCACTGGTCTGTACTGACCGGCCTGTGCATGTAACAAGTATGAGATTGAATATAAGTGCTTCAGAAAAAATAATTCCACGTCTATCCTACGTAGGCTACGTTGGGCTAAAAATGATAACAATCGATAAATTATCAGTTGATAAAGTACCATAAAAACGTAAGTGAATGGCCTGGACGTATACGTCCAAAGAGAAAGGCCAATAAAGTGCAGGAAAGCAGGAAGCGATGGCAATACTAATCTGTCTGTCTGTCATGAAGAAATATCTGGTAAAGGCGAAAAAGACGCGACGACGTCGTTTAGGACTCCGTCCGCAGAGTCCGGTTGAGCGAAGCGCGTAAGAATGGTATGAATGCTGCGTATAGGCTATACGACGTGCATCCTATGATCAATCGAGTTCATCTAAAATGGTAAATGGTCGACGATAAGGACGGACAGACCAGCAGCATCCCTATAGCAGGATCGCATAAAGAAAGGACGCGACCGTTGGTGGTGGTAGTGGTGGTGGTGGTGGTGATGGTGGTGGTGTGGTGGCATCGCATTCGTTTCCTTCTATCGGACGAAATAAAAGACCAGATAGTTATAGACAATGTTTGAGGCAATAAATCTTGATAAAGCAAACGCATATTATATGTATTATACTCGCTCGGCCCGGCTGATCAGACAGCCACTCATCTCTGAAGCCAGTCCTGTCATCCATGCATCCAACCATTCAGACATTCATTAGACCAGCGTTTCCCAAACTTTTTGGACCACGGAACCCTTCGTGTCCTAATATTTTCTCGTGGAACACCAATATCAACTAAACTAACTGAAGCACGTAGAGCGACTAGGAAGCCTACTAATATGGGCCACTTCTCTTATCTGAAAAATTGCGTTGAACTGTTTTGAAAATCACGACTCGTGTATCACAATACTGAGAGTAGCGGACATGAAGTCCAGAATCCGAACAGCCCTTTTTCTTAATTCTTCTTATGCACTTGAAAGCTGGATTCTTATTGTTAACTGTAAGCCTATCATCTAAATCAAGAAGAGAACCCAAGCTTACGGTACAGTCACTGAATTTTAGTAAATTTTTACACCAACTAATGCAATTATTTGTCACAACTGCTCAGTAGGCCTACAATGATTTGACTTGGCGGTACTTTTTAAGCTGCAGCGTTTAGGCCTAATCATGTTCAGATTAGCTTCGGTCGGGATAACGATTACAAAGATGGCTGAGTTTTTATTCAGATTTATAGCTATAGCCTACGTACGTCTCAGCAGTGATCGATGTCTAGAAATTGTAACTGGATTTCTAATGGGCAATGAAAGCTCGGATAGCCACTCAATGGGCGACGACAAAACACAAATGTCGATTGACTGTAGTTTCAAACTTTCAGTGCATTTTCACAAAGAAATTGATTATTTACAACTTTTCGCGGAACCCCTGCGCTCGCCCCGCGGAACCCTTGGGTTCCGCGGAACCCACTTTGGGAAACGCTGCATTAGACCATTCACCAGTCCATTCATCATTCGTCGTCTTAAGACTAAGTCCATGCCAACCTTGCAGCCTCTCCTCTCTCCAAAGTATTTACTCACCTGCTGGTCGTCGATCAGCAGTAACGTTCAAAATGATTTTTTTTAAATAACCGCCTTTCTGTTCACCTCTCTCTGACAACTCATTTATTTCTCCTATCCGTGGTAATTAATGTATGCGGCAGTAGGCTTATGTCTGCTGTTCACCAGTTTAATTTCAGACAAAGCTTTATTAGACACACAATGTAGGCCTAATTGATAACATTTTTATTTAACGACGTCGTCATTTCTATGATGATTGGCGTCATTCTGAATGTTTATATATATATATATAAAATACCAAAAAATACCCCGTAGGTTTTTTCCCAATATCTTGGCCAAAACTACGAATGTCGAAATGAAATCTTACAATCTTATAGACAATTCATATTTACACATGATGGCCAGATTTCATCATAATATTTCAAACAGAACAAAAGTTATATCACTTTTAGTGAGGCCACCCACAGTTTTTTGACGATTCAAAAACGTAACGCAACAAAAAGTAGCAAAAACGCGATTTTATTAAGTCACATCTCAAATAACTGTTGTGAAATAAACAAGACAAGATAAGATAAGATAAGATTAAATTAGCAATTAGACAGGAATGGGGTCGTTGCATTGTTGGACCTGCCTAAGGACAGAACACTAAAGAAGAAGACGATAATATAAGATATGAAAAGAATATTCCTTGATAGACCAATTGATATCTACATTTTGGTGTTCAGACTTAGTTTAATGAGCGTACATCATCTTTAATATTATTAAGCTTATATCTTAGAACAGCAAGCTATACAAAATCTAATACAAGTAGTAAAAACGCGATTATGTTAAGTCTTATCTCAAATAACTGTCGTGAAATTAACAAGACAAGATAAGATAAGATAAGATTAGCAATAGACAGGAGTGTCTAATACAAGTATGCGTTCATAATAACGAAATATTTATACTGCTAAACAAAATATCCAAATATGCTTTTAAAATGATCAATCATTTATACTGCACTTTGGTTTACATGGCATGACATAAAAATAAGACAAAGCATCCTCTTTAAACACGATTTCCTTGTTAGGTTGCCTGCAAGATAGCGATAATTCGATAGCGCAGTTGATTAGAAAACAAATACCAATACGTCATCAATCAAGGACATCCTAAAGTAAGTAAGCAAGTAAATAAGCAAGTAAGTATGTAAGTAGGTAGGTAAGTGAGTAACTAAGCAGTAAAGGAATCGGTAAACTATACTCTCATTTCACCAAAATCTCCCCCTCCAACTCAAAATTTATTCATCATTCAGGGAACCTAATTTTCCACACAAAAAACAACGCCCAGCACAAGACACATTGCATGCGGGAATTTATTGTATTGTATTGTATAAAAACATTTATAAAGCGCCTCTACTAGGGTGAACCGTTCAGAGGCGCTCCCAGTGCGCAAGGCCACGAGAGAAAAAATAGGTTTTAAGAAAAGAAAATGAGGAGGAGGAATTACCTGTCAGAAGTTGAGATCGAATAGAAGGAGAGAGCGTATTCCAAAGAGAGGGGCCAATTGATGTAAAGGAACGGGACTGAGCCATAGCCGTTCTAGTAGCAGGTACTAGAAGTTCAAATCTGTTTAAAGAGCGGAGTGGACGATGCGAGGAGGCTGAAACTGGCCTGCGAATTCCATTGGTTAGATATTTTGGAGCAAGACCCCGTTGTGCTTTAGAGACCAAAATGAGAATTTTGAACTTTATGCGCGCAGTTAGAGGAAGCCAATGGAGCTGCTCAAACATAAAAGTAGAGATATGAGAGTAGCGTGGAAGGCGTGCAATTAATCTGGCGGCCGCATTAAGGACCGACTGCAAAGGTGAGAGTCGAACCTTGGGAAGACCAATTAGAAGAGAATTACAGTAGTCAATTCTGGAGCAAATGAAAGCATGGACCAAAGTGGTAAAAACAGAAAGCGAAACAGAACGCCGAACTGCCCTTAGACGCCTTAAATGAAAATATGAGGATCGTGTAAGATTAGATATATGGTCTTTAAATGAAAGGGAACTATCTAGAGTAACACCCAGATCACGAACAGTTGAGGAAAAGGTATAGTGAGGAAATAGTTCAGAGAGGAGAACAAAATCAATTTTCAAAAGCTGCTGAGGCGTGCCGAACCAAATAAACTGTGTTTTGGAGGCATTAAGAGAGAGACGATTTGATGACATCCAGGAGTGTAGGGAATGTGAGAGAGACTGGATGCGTTCAACTAAAAGTAGCTGGGATGAAGGAGACCCATGGACATATGCCTGCACATCATCTGCAAAGAGATGACCGGCTGTTCCAGAGAGTGGGAAAAGAGAGGGGATGTCGGCCGTATATAGAATAAAGAGCAGAGGACCTAAGACAGAGCCTTGGGGAACTCCCAGCTTAACATGAATCCATTTGGTTCTGGATTCACCCGAGATAATCATGTGGGTACGGTCAGACAAATATGAACGGAACCAGCTGAGGGGCAGTCCCTGTAATCCATAGGAAGTCTCAAGACGCTGGAGAAGAATGTTTATCCATCTCAGCGAATGACTGGTTGGAAGCTGGACATCCATGAACTCGGAATAGAACGTTCCTCGTGACGTTCTAATAATTAGGTTGCTCCATCAATCCGTCTGACAAACAGTACTGTAGGACAACGGCGGTGGCTTGCTTCTCATCCTAAAGACAAAGACTGCCACTATAACTGCCTGCCATTCCGGCTAATGAGGTCGTAATCTCTGACATGAACTGCCAGTATCAGCTGTCGGCATATGCGACAAGCCCTCGTATTATAAAGGTCTGCAAGCAAGCGCTGTAATAATTATATAGTACGGAGAACACATCAGAAGACGAGTAGATGCTAGATAGATCTTCCATTTCTGATTAGCTGTTTTCAAGTTACTCTGGTTGCCATTACTGGCAGGGCTTAAAGTGTGCCTGGACGGTCATGGACGGCGTCCATGCACTTACTTTAAAATCTGAACGCCGTCCTGTCACTTCTCTCTCTCTCTCTCTCTCTCTCTCTCTCTCTCTCTCTCTCTCTCTCTCTGTCTGTCTCTGTCTCTCTCTCTCTCTCTCTCTCTCTCTCTCTCTCTCTCTCTCTCTCTCTCTCTCTCTCTCTCTCTCTCTCTCTCTCTCTCTCTCTCTCTCTCTGTCTCTCTCTCTCTCTCTCCCTCTCTTTTTTTCTCTCTCTATCCGGCAACGATGACCGTAACTTTATAACCAGACTTTATACAAAGGGCATAATAAATGAAACATAACTGCGATTAGAAACTATTGCTCTACATAGTTTCCAATTGAATAAGCTTAACTATAGCTCCACGTGCATGCCAAACATCTGACTGAGCAATGTTGAAACAATTAAGCTGCTTTGTTGTCAGCTTGATTATTGCAGGCGGTCTGGTCTGTTCTGTTATGTATTCTGTGATCTGTGCTTTTGTGAATTGTTTCAACTACACAATTGTACACTGTAACCGGTTGCGGTCTGTCAACCGGATTGTTGAATAAAGGAAATTATTATCATTATGTGACAAAGCAAAATTGAGTTTACTTATTTTAACACTTGAAGACAATATTATTGCACAAATGGATGGAAGTTGATTGTCATATCATGTTTTCAGTGCATCATTGCACAATGTTATACTTGAGGATCGATTTTAGTTACACCGGAAAGAATGGACCCACAGCGACATGCAGAGCACCATGAACCTTCACTTCAATATCCCTGGAGTTTTCCCAACAGCCATCACGAACTATGCAGCTGACCCGGAAAAATCTGGGAAAAAGGTGACGCCCTGCAAAGCGTTTTATTTTGATGTGTCATGCTCAATGCTCAGTGTGCGTACAAGTGTGACTTCATCCTACAGGCTTTAATGCGCCGCACATTGAAGCGTGGAGACTATAGATGACCCCCAGGGATTGGACCAGCAGCAGGAGCAGTCGCCAATGATGCGAATCGCAGACATATTAAACAAAGACAAAGGAAACAATGAAATTCCTTAATGTTCTGAAACGTAACGTATACGCAACTAAACTTAATGCACATCCATGTCTATAAAGGAGAATGTGGAGGTGTCGTATAAATACATGTGATGTATGAGTGCTTCTTGCCCAGACTGCAAGCCATAGTTTCGCAGCTATTGACCTGTAACCTTGCACCTAAACATAGGGCCACCAGGACCATGCACCCAGCAGAGGGGTTGGCCAATACCTCCTCATCAAAGGGGCGGGGTGTGGTCGGAAAACGGAAATTTCCCTGTTTGCACATTTTGCCACAGTTTTGTAGATAAACAGAGTGCCACCACGACCCCCCCACCCACCCAACACACGCCCAGCACCCGATGGTCACAACTTGTGGAAACGTTGCTGAGACGCAGCAGTGTCTTGTTGCAGGTCACAGAATAGGCTGCAGCCGTATAGATGCATCACACATTGCATGGCTAACCATGTCGCAAATCTTATGGGTAGGCCATAAAAACATAATCTGCGCAACAAGCTGCGCGTATCGTTCTACATTTTTCAAATTTTCTTTTCAGGAATTTATGTAGCGCACCTTACAGAAGTCCACTCGGAGGCACTCCCAGTTCAGCCACAGTGACACCAAAAGGTTTTAAGGAACCTGTAAAATACTGACGAGTCAATCGGTTATAGGCTACCAAGCGCATCTCCAACGGGAGACTATTCCAGACAGATAGAACTGAGAAAGCACGATGTAGATAGGTTGAGGTTCCAAGTTCCAACACGAGGGACCAAAAGCTGCCCGCTAGAGGCAGAGCGAAGGGCTCTGCGAGCTAGGACAACAAAGGACAACAAATACTGGACAACAGAATTTATTTGTATACCAGAGCATTATATTATAGCAAAAGAGACAACGCCAAACATTGCCATAGCAACGGTTCTACAGTGCATGGATGCAGTTTATTTCTGCTGTTCGGCCGACGTCTGTTCGAATTCTATATTTCTACTAGGGATGTACTGAATAGTGTTAATCAACATTAACACTATTCGTTCGAATACGCATAATTGGACCGACTATTAGTCTGAATATGAATAATTGGACCAACTATTCGTTCGAGTACGAATAATTGGACCAACTATTCGTCTGAATACGAATAATTGGACCAACTATTCGTTCGAATACGAATAATTGGACCAACTGTTCGCCTGAAAATTCGAATCCCAATGCGAATATTTACACAGAGTAGCTCTACCTCTGAACGGTTCACCCTACTAGAGGCGCTTTATAAATGTTTAAATACAATACAATACAATACCGACAGCATTGAAAATTTCAAATGTATAGGTCTATACTCTATACTTCTATCGGCAAAATTTTCAGTTCAGTAAATTTAATACGTAAACTAAAAGTAAACAGTTAACTGACTGTAATTTTTACATGAAATTTTACATGTAATTTTTACATCTTTTGCCAGTCTGCATGTGTGCACTCGCTGTAGCAACCGCATATGATAAACAGAATCTGTCACGTATAACCATTGCTCTTATTCGATCCGACCTTTACCATTCGGCCGAATACCGAATAGTTATTTAGCCCGCGATTCGGCCCCGAAGCGGACACGAAGCGAATATTCGCTACAGACATGATTTCTGCCACATCATAGTAGGCCCTATCTGACAGTGCAAGACATTGACTCAAAGAGTGCAGAAAGCTGGCGGTTTGTGGGGAATCGATAAAACTGGGGGAAATGAAGTCTAATGAAGTAACCGCGGGCGACAGGTTTCATTCCTATCCAAGCGGCCGCCAGCCATGTATACATGTATACAATATACATGTATGCAATATACATGTATACAACTATACATGTATACAATATACATGTATACAATATACATGTATACAGCAAATTGTTCAGATGCATGAACTCTGTTTGACAGGACAGAATTTATTACAAGTGGTCGTCCTACACTATAGTCTACTCGTTCCAAGCGGGATGGCTCCAGTTTGTGGCCGATGTTAAGTTACACAAGCCGTCATCACAACAGCAACGCTGACGTGCCTTTAAAAATTCTGCACAATGCCATGGAGAAGCTGTATATATATGCACTGGAAACAATTTCAGACATACACATCTGGATGTTTGTGTCTCACAAAAAGTCTGTCTGTGTGTCTGTGTGTCTGTCTGTCTGCCTGCCTGTCTGTCTATCTGTCTGTCTGTCTCACAGTTTGTCTGTTTGTCTGTCTGTACGTCTGTCTGTCTGTATGTATGTATGTCTGTCTGTCTGCCTGTCTGTCTGTCTCACAGTGTATTTGTTTGTCTGTCTGTACGTCTGTCTGTCTGCCTGTCTGTCTGTATATATGTCTGTCTGTCTGTCTCTCTGTCTGTCCGTCTGTCTGCCTGCCTGCCTGCCTGTCTGTCTGTTTGTCTGTCTGTCTGTCTGTCTGTCTGTCTGTCTGTCTGTCTGTCTGTCTGTCTGTCTGACTGTCTACATATCATTTTATATAGCAGCCTTTAAAATCAATAACACCCCAAATACTTGTAAACACGTGAATCAAAGAATTTATCGTCTCATAAAAGTATTCTATGTAAATTGACTGCAAGAAATGATTCAGAGCAAATCTAAAACCGGACCAAATCTGATGTGATTAAACGACTTTTCAAAATCAACAAAGCACAACATCAGTTAAGTATATTATTATTGCAGATGACGTTATTGTGCAGACCAATAAATTCAAATGGCTCTTGTGGTGCTCACATAAAAACTTCAGCTTGTTTGCATGTGATACATTGATACAACTGATATCTATGCATGCATGTACTTAGGTTATAGATAGAGTGTATGACAGCATGCATGTGAGCTTTTATTATGTGTGTAATGTATAATTGTATATGTCCAGTATGAGAATTGTAGAAGAATAACTGGGGGTCAGGCATTGATTTATGTGAGCTTTACTATGGTGTCCTATAAAAGACTACGGTGGTTCTCAAACCCTGTATTTGTCCGTACGCGTGTATACATGCATGCAGGGATGTATTCTTACGTAATATAATATAATATAGTATACCATTTAATGTTACTTTAATTGAAAATAAACAATCCAAGAAAATGTATATACTTTTCATAAGTATAGTTAGCTGTAGGCTACCTGCACTTACTGAGTCTTACAGTCATGCTAAAATCTGTCTTGCAATTGGCAAAACATTGGACTGAAATCAACCGATTCATATCCGCTCCTTGATGGTCCTATACAATCATGCCAGGCTTTTTGTCAGCCCTATATAGTCCTAACCCTAACCCTAACCCTTGTACTCGATGAACTCCTGCTGTGTATCGCACTACAACTGCATTGGCTCCATGCACTGCGTTCTCTGTGGCTTCATAGCGTCCTAAACTTTACAATTCACTGTCAGTTTTGTGCATTCTCTCTCAGTCCTTATAATCTCATTCAGAGCTCAACTAAAAACTTATTTGCTTCAGCCGTATACGTCTGCTTTCTATGCCTTTCTAACATAGGATCTAAATCTAATTCTTCTAACGGATCATGACTCTGCCATGGCTATGATCTAACACATCAGTTGACCACAGATGGCTGGCTGCCCAGTGAATAATGGTAACGACGAACTTATATATATATAGGCCTATATATATATATATATATATATATATATATTAGACTAATTAGAGTAATTAGACAATGTTCAAATCTAAAAACATTTGACAAAAAAGAATAATAATAATAATTACCACACAGTATGGTCATTGTCGAGTAGAACAACGATTATACTTTTCTTAACAGCGATCATAAAGGCAAAAACAAATATACGGATCTACCTATATAGTGATACTGTGATGCAAGATCACTTCAGGTCACTCCAGTCTGTTCCGTCAAAATCCAGGAAGAAACACATCAAATGGCAATGCATACTCATAATCAACTCACCTGCAACGTACATATCTGCTCAGACTTTCACACTGATACATGTAGATCTCGCTTCCAGTTGGCAAATGGCGCAAAAGATTTGCCACCCAAAATGATAAAGTCTCTAGTGTATTCACTGCTTGGAGAACGTTGAGCTTTGCAATAAACACTGAAACCTGATGCCAACGCTACAAGAGAGACCCAAAGTTCGAGCAGAAGTTACAAAAGTCGAATTCCATTCGAAATCTTACCTCGCCTTTCATCAACTTGAAATCGAAGTCGAAATTCGATACTCGAACACACCTCATAGCCATTCATTGCAACGTCAAAAGCGCACGCTACGAAACGACAAAGTGTATCGCGTATATCATCAGAAAAGCGCCGGAAAATCATACTACACAGACTCGCGTATAAGTCGAACACGACGACGACGATGACTTTGGAGGACTTCTTTCAAGTTCTGAATAATAGTGTCAGCAACAACGGTAACAAGACGGTTATCACGACGATCTATTGTGACGCGGGGTGTCCAACTGTGCGACGACGACGGTGGTAGCGGCCGCGCAATGATTGTCGACCACCGTATTCTTGGTAGCCCTGTCCGTCGGTCCGTCGGTCGGTCTGTGGTCGGTCCGTCGACCGTCTGGGTGGCGGCGTCGGCGGTTCCTCGCCCGCTGTGCCAATCAATGAACACCGGACACCTAGCACGCTGGCCGCCCGCCGCCGCACCGATGCCGCGAGTGTGTCGATGCGTGTAGGCGCACGCTCATGCGAAGACAGACACGCAAGCGTGCATGCGGAGGATCAGTGCAAACACGGGGTGGGAGGAGGGGGTTGGCAACACTTTTTTAGGAGAGCTGAGGAGAGTGGGAGCTCGTCAGACTCGGAGAGGTTGGTGTGAGGTGGGAAGGTGAGACAAATGGGGGAGAGGAATGGTGAGTGTGGAGGAGAGGGAAAGAGACAGACAGACAAACAGACAGACAAACAGAACAGACAGACATAGGCAGAGACAGAGTCGGAGACGGAGATAGAGACAGAGACAGAGAGAAAGAGGAAGAGAGAGAGAGAGATAGGTAGAGAGTGAGAAAGACAGATAAAGCGAGAGAGTGAGAGAGGGGAAGAGAGAGAGGAAGAGAGAGTGAGAGGAAAGAGATACAGACAGACAGACAGGCAGACAAAGAGAGAGACAGAGAGAGAAGGAGAGAAAGAGAGAGACAGAGACAGAGAAAGAGATAGAGAGAGAGTGAGAAAGAGAGAGAGAGAGAGGGAGAGAGTGAGAGTAAGTAAGTAAGTAAGTAAGTATTTTCTTTATTTCTCCACTTGCAAACGCACAATGGGACACAGAACATCATTATAATACATAGAAGTAATAATAGGTAATAAAAATGTGCAAATTATAATCAAAAGTTAAATATAATATAATTACTAAACTATCATCGACAAACAAGCTAACTATATAACATTCTGGTGATAAATCCCTTTGCAATCAACGAATCACAACGTGGTATTTCAAGATCGTGTGATCGGGGCCTAAGGGAGTAACCAGTTACACGTTCAGGTGGAAGAAGATAATGGAGGACATGCCCGGGGTCACAGAGGATAGAAGAAAAGAGGGATACATCTGCCTTAGAACATAACATGTCAAAAGTAGGGGTGTTAGAGGGCAAAAAACCCTGTCTTATCAACTTTCTAATAATAGCGGACAGACGACTCCTCTGACCCTCATTTGCAAAACCCCACCATGCTGGTGAAGAATAAAGCATTCGCGCAACAGTGGTGGAACGCACAACATCATGGAGTCGGCGGCCGGTCAACCATGTGAAACAAGGACACGAAGTGCATAAAATGACTGCTTTGCAGAGAGAGATATCGAGAGAGAGAGAGAGAGAGAGAGAGAGAGAGAGAGAGAGAGAGAGAGAGAGGGAGAGAGAGGAAAAAGAGAGAGATAGTGAGAAAGAGAGAGAGTGAGTGAGTGAGTGAGAGAGAGAGAGAGAGAGAGAGAGAGAGAGAGAGAGAGAGAGAGAGAGAGAGAGAGAGAGAGAGAGAGAGAGAGAGAGAGAGAGAGAGAGAGAGACAGAGAGAGTCTTGCAGGTGAATTTATATGGACAGATTTGGAACTTTCGATAGTAGGTCTTACTTTATCAAGAAGTATTTAATCATCATAAGTTATTTACTATCACATCGCTTCTGAATTCATCCATGCTTCATATTTTTTCTTATCGTCAGCCTGCGTGTGCTGATGGGCAAATCCTCGCCGTGAAATTAATCCTATAGATATGGACGGCGCAAGGCCAATGTACTCATCTGATTCATGACGTCGCTGTCGCCACTGGAAAAAAGTGAACGCCCACATATCTGGAATTATCCCTCTGCCTACTATGCTGCTATGCAACTTGGTTCATCTAGAATGGCCAACTTGCACTTGGCAGGAGAGTGGAGAGGATTTTTAACCCCAGACCTTTAAGCTGACAATCAAGCAGATGATTGCTTGGTCGCTCTCATCATATAGTGACGCAGCTGCGCCCATGGCGTCTGTAAAAACTCTCTTACTATACGGTCTTTCCTGGCTTCTTTGTGTCGCCGAGAATTGCTTGAGTTGCCGTTTAACGTCATAAGAAAGATGATTAGTGTCGCCTTCCTCCTCCTTTACTTATTTATTTCTCGCATTTGGTATAGCGCCCATACAAGCTCTCTACTCAGCAGCGCTCCCACTACAGCACGGACACTGTGTCGGAGTTTCACGCCAAAGCGCACGATCAATTGCGAGTGAGGGACTTGCTCAAGCTCCTACGCGGTCGCTTGAGGTGGATTCGAACCTTGACCCATCTAGCTACAAGGCACCGAACTCACCACTGTTCACCAAACATACTACATTAAAGCATTTGTGCACATGCCTATTTAAGTGCATCTCTTTATTATGCCCGACTCTGAACATTTAGAATCGCAGTTTGTCTGCATGTGAAGATTATGTTTAGTGTTTAGTAGCACTAGTAAAACAGGCCTATGCAGGTCTATACACCATTTACATCGGCCCCACTAATGCCTAGAATCAAGGTCGGTTCAACAAAATGTGTGGACATGCAGATGCTTTTATAAACACATACTCAGAGTATAAGTGTTCATTCCAAACCCGTTCTTCTATTTTCGTGAATGGTTGAAACGGTTCGTCTTGAGTTCATGCAGCTGTTCCAACCTCTTCTCTTCCGTATACATCGATCGATGCAGATGGTTAAACCATCTGGATGGACTTCACTGCACCGGATGATGATGGTCAGACCATCCCGACCGACGCTCCATATTTACATCAGCAGCTGACAGTGCTCCATGGCATGCAAATGCACAACAGCAACTTAAGTCCGTCCGAGAGGTGAGCGAGCAGCCCAGCGTAAATAGTCGGAGGAGGCGCACATGTCTAATTGTCTATATAGACGTATTATACGTGGAAAGTGACGGCTGTAATGATTATATTATTATGCCTCGCGTGGTATATAATAATTATGTGCGCTACACATCTGAGAAAGAACTGCAGTAATGAGAAGGAGATTTAACGAAAGACGGGTGAGGAAGAGAAGTAGGAGCTAGAGGAGGAGAAGCATTAGGTGGAGAGGAGGAGAAGGAGCAGGAGAAGTAGGAGGAGAAGGAGGAGGAGAAGGAGGAAGGGCAGTAGAATGAGAAGGAGGAGGACCAGGAGAAGGAGGAGGAGGGCAAGGAGGAAAAGAGGGAGGAGGAGGAGTGTGTGAAGAAGAGGAGAGGTTGATGGAGGAGAAGCGGGAATGGGAGGATGAGGAGGGGAGCAGGAGAAGTAAAAAAGAAGAACAAGGAGAGCAAGGATGAGGATGAGTTAGGAAGAGGAGAGGTTGATGGAGGAGAAGCGGGAATGCGAGGAGGAGGAGGAGGAGGAGCAAAATGAGGGGAAGAAGGAAGACGAGTAGCAAGGATTGTAATTGGTAGACAGAAGGAATGGTAGGATGCTATGACGGATCAGCGGTCAACGGTCAAAGTATATATATATAACACATATATATATATGATATATATATATATATATATGGAAAGAGGAGAGAGAGAAGAGCAGAGCAGAAGACAAAGATTGATTGGCATTTAACGATTCTCCTCGTTTGCTTCTACTGCTCCCAGTATATATATATATGTTTATATATATATATATATATATATATATATATATATATATATATATAAACTATAACTATGTGAAACCATCCACAGTAATTGTAATTGAGAATGCATTATTGTAATCATATTATAATTACACATGTATATATAATTATATATATATATATAAATATGTTTGTTTATTTAACTCTTCTTCGGAGACAGACTATCATAACAATTTTTGCGATGCATGCACGCAGGTGCAGCACGCAATCTCACGAGTCTCTTTGCATTCGATTTATAATTAATTATTATTGGAGGTAAAAATAGACGAACGAAATCATGTGACATGTTGCTGTATTCGCACAAGCTGCCGAGCGACCTGTGTCTGTATACATGTAATCATAGGCAACGCATTATTCCAGAAAGTTTATACCAAACATTGCGAAACTTATTGATTAAACTATACGAAGCAGTGGTAGTTGCAGTTTAACGTCACTGTGTGGTAACAAAGACCATTAGCGACGCCCTCCTCCTTTATCCAGGCTTGGGACTGGCACTGGCAGAGTGCGACCAGTGGCGAAGTTCATGTGTCATTTGATTCGGGCTTCCCTGTGTTATAGATGGGATCACCAGTTCCCTATTTACGCTTAAATCTTTTTTATGAAGCGATGAATATTGAACTAACAAAATAGCGAAGTAATTAGTTTTTTGGTCAATAAACTCATGCACTCTCAACCTCAATCACAGTAAGACTACATTTCTCATGCTTTAGTAGTAGTAGTAGTAGTACTACTACTACTACTGCTACTACTGCTACTACTGCTACTACTGCTACTACTGCTACTACTACTAATAGTAGTAGTAGTAGTAGTAGTAGTAGTAGTAGTAGTAGTAGTAGTAGTAGTAGTAGTAGTAGTAGTAGCAGCAGCAGCAGCAGCAGCAGCAGCAGTACCACCAGCAGCAGCAGCAGCAGTAGTAGTAGTAGCAGCAACAACAGTACTACTACTACAACTACTACTACTACTACTACTACCACTGCTACTGTTATTATTACTATTACTACTACTGCAACTACTGCTACTGCTATACTACTCATCATACTTCTATTACTTCTGGTTGTAGCAGCTGTAGCAGTAACAGTAGCAGTCAGCGGCGGTAGTTGCATTGTTGTGGTTGTTGTTCTTGCTGTTGTTGTTGCTGCTATCAAGATTATTATGATCAACATAATTTTTTTAAATAATTACCCGATATTAATAAGTTTAATGTATCTGCCACTTGCATTGTCTCTTCTAGGTCGTGCGCACTACCACCCCACCCCACCCCACCCTCTGCTGTACAGTGACCAGTGGGCACGTTCGGGGTCGCTGACAGGTCAAAAGGTCGAGGTAACGAGGCCAGAACCCCTTCACAAGGTGACTGATGGTCACGCATGCGCAGAGAAAGCGTGATGGGATCACGTGATCAGAAACCAAGGAATGTCATCGACTTTGATGTTAATCTCGGTGGAGAAACTAATAGAGCCCGTTAACAATCGACATGTGTAGATCACTGTGCTTGGATACATACACACACAGACATTGATAGCCTACACACACATGCACACGCAAGCATGCATATGTATATATTACAATTACACACATACATATATATTATACATACATACATACATACATACATACATACATACATACATGCATACATACATACATACATACGTACGTACATACATACATACATACATACATACATACATACATACATACATACATACATACATACATACATACGTACGTACGTACGTACGTACGTACGTACGTACGTACGTACATACATACATACATGCATGCATGCATGCATGCATGCATGCATGCATGCATGCATGCATGCATGCATACATACATACATACATACATACATACATACATACATACATACATACATACATACATACATACATACATACATACATACATACATACATACATACATACATACATACATACATACATACATACATACATACATACATACATACATACATACATACATACATACATACATACATACATACATACATACATACATACATACATACATACATACATACATACATACATACATACATACATACATACATACATACATACATACATACATACATACATACATACATACATACATACATACATACATACATAACATACTCACCTGCATACTCGCATGCAAAAATACATCGAATAACATACTTGCATAAATGCAGGCATAAATAAAGGTAAATAGTAGTAATGAAGATGTTGATGATAATCACGATATTGTTCGTGACGATAGCAGCAAAACAAGAATGGTATACACTATATAATTGTATAGCGGCAGAATCGGAAGTAGTATTTGTACTCGCAGAAGTATAATGGTTGCGATAGTGACCCGTAGATAACCGCGGAGGGATACACACATACACAGTTACACAGTTACACACACAATTCCTATAAAACTCCGGTCAATAATAATTCTCCAACGCTGCATGGAACAGACCGAGTGACATGGACGATTTTTATAAACATAAAGCAGTCGGTATATATATATATATATATATATATATATATAATATAGAGGAGAGAGAGAGGAGAGAGAGAGAGAGAGAGAGAGGAGAGAGAGAGAGAGAGGGAGAGAGAGAGAGAGAGAGGGAGAGGAGGAGGGAGAGGGAGAGGGAGAGGGAGAGAGAGAGGGGGGGGAGAGAGAGGAGAGAGAGGGAGAGAGAGATAGAGATAGAGAGAGAGAGAGAGAGAGAGAGAGGAGAGAAGAGAGAGAGAGAGATAGAGATAGAGAGAGAGAGAGTGAGAGAGGAGAGAGAGAGAGAGAGAGAGAGAGAGAGAGAGAGAGAGAGAGAGAGAGAGAGAGAGAGAGAGAGATAGAGATAGAGATAGAGAGAGAGAGAGAGAGAGAGAGAGAGAGAGAGAGAGAGAGAGAGAGAGAGAGATAGAGAGAGAGAGAGAGAGGAGAGAGAGAGAGAGAGAGAGAGAGAGAGAGAGAGAGAGAGAGAGAGATGTGCACGGAAGAACTGACTCTGCACTGGAAAAGACAAGATGGCCTCCTCAGTCTATATCTAAGACCGATGAAGAAGACGACGAAGAAGAAGAAGAGTCTAATGCCTGTCTCTAATCAGACGACCTCCGGCAGCTGAGCTGATTGAAATGATTGATTGATCGCCGGTTCTTTGCAGTTTTAAATAATGCTATCGATCTGGCCTCGAGATATATTATAGACGCCTGCAGCCTGGCACGACCACGAGCTGCATGTGGTGCAGTCGACGGCGAGCTGTCGGAAGGGGGTTGGCGTTTTTGAGGAGGGCCATTACGATGAAACTGGAATTTCGGGGTATCAATGAAAATCCTGTTCTCAGTATATAAGCTTACATAAGGAGGGAATTGTACTTAGAGACCTCTGCTGCCATGGAGAGACTTTGTCGTCATTGTGAAGAGGGGCAGTTTCTTCAATGGGACTAAAATGTTAAAAACCTCAATACATGCAGACATTGACACACACACATACATGTATACATGTGTACATGTAAACATACAATGATACAATCATGCGTGCATACACAATGATGGTGATGGTGATGGTGATGGTGATGGTGATGATGATGATGATGATGATGATGATGATGATGATGATGATGATGATGATGATGATGATATGATGGTGATGATGATGATGATGATGATGATGATGATGATGATGATGATGATGATGATGATGATGATGATGATGATGACGACGACGATGATGATGATGATGATGATAATAATATCTTTTCTTTAATTAAACGCCTGCAAGACGCACTGCGCTTTACATTTACAGGTTATGCAGTAACCTTAATTAAACTTAACTACCAACTGAACAGACAGCTTTGTAATTACACGGCGCCAATGGCAGCCTACAAAGCAAATCCGCCCAACGGGGGCTCGAACCTCCAACCTATCGTACTCTTGGCCAGCGTGTTAACCACTACTCTACCGGGCCCATGACGATGATGATGATGATGATGATGAAGATGATGATGATGATGATGATGATGATGATGATGATGACGATGACGATGACGATGACGATGACGATGACGATGACGATGACGATGACGATGACGATGACGATTACGATGACGATGACGATGACGATGTCGATAACAATAACGATAATGATAATACTAATAATAATTATGATTATAATAATATTTATTATGTGCATTCACGAGAGCCAAATTACCTACCATCAAAGAACCAAATGGTAGTTCCAGATCCGATGGCAATAGACCAGACAGCTGTTATAATAGTCACTAGTCACCATAATACTTTTGTCCAGAGATCGTTGCATTGCTTCGACTGTCACTCTGCCGGACACATTCGCAGCCTCGTGCGAGCATCTTACATCGTAAAACGCAGGTGCAGCAGCGGAAAAAGCAGCTAAAAACAATATGTTAATATTCTGGCATCTCACAGTCGCATCACTTCGTTCCTGTGGCCATCGAAAACGGAGGAGACTGGCATCCCGAGTCTCTGTAATTGTTCAAGAGCTAGGAGGCAGGATTTCTGTTGCGACAGGTGACCAGCGTGAAACCAACCATCTGCTCAAACGCATTTATTATCAGTCGTGCTCCAAATAGGAAATTCGTCGTCCGTTTTTTGGCACAACAGACCAACAGACCTGAACAGCCTATAGACAACGAGAGGCCAAGGACTGAATGGCAGCACTGCCTATAAGGTTGAAAACGACCATTTTCACTAGCCAAAGAAAGTTATGATAATAATCATAAAAATAATGATGATGATATTAATGATAACAATTGAAAAACAATATTATTAATTATTGTAACTCCATGATAATAATAACGTCAATAATAATAATAATGGTATACTATTAATAGCGACAACAAATTCACAATATGAAAAAGAATGTAATGCTTTGGGTTCGGTGCACCAAATGGCCAAGAATGAATGGAGGGCGGATGAGGATAAAGAAGGTTGGTATAACACAGGAGAATAGGAAGAAGAAAAGAAGGAACGACAGAGGTTATATAGACATTTTAATGAGACAAGGAAGATTGATTCGTGAGATAATAGGGAAATGACAAAGAATGAGCAAACGAGAGAGAGAGAGAGAGAGAGACAGACATAGACATAGACAGAGACATAGACAGAGACAGAGATAGACAGACAGAGACAGACAGACAGACAAACAGATACAGGCTGGTTGTCTGGCCAGCAGGAGATAGACAGACACAGACAGACACATAATTGAGACAAGCGTAAACAGAAGAATATGGAGACAGACAAACAACGATAGGCAGACAAAGGTAGAGACACATGCACAGACACACAGACACATCCAGACAGGAGAAAGAACAGAGTGAGATCGACAGACATACGCAGTCAGGACGACAGACAGACAGACAGACAGACAGACAGACAGACAGACAGACAGATAGACAAACAGACAGACGCATAGTTAGACAGATGCAGACAGACACCTTGTGATACAGGCAGACAGAGAGACAGACGCAGACACAGACAGGAAACCAGACATACAGACAGGCAGATATATATGTGTGTGTGTGCGTGTGCGTGCGTGCGTGTGTGTGTATGTCTGTGTGTGTGTGCGTGTGTGTGTGTGTGTGCGTGCGTGCGTGCGTGTGTGTGTGTGTGTGTGTGTGTGTGTGTGTGTGTGTGTGTGTGTGTGTGTGTGTGCAGCAGAAGCATAAAGAGAAAGACAAGCACTCCCTGTCCTCATGACCGTCACTGCAGCATATATCACAAATAGTGAGACAAATATCGAGTAATGTTCTAAGGCGGTGGTTCATGCACGTAGCCATGCATCACAGTCTATAGATCCACTGTAGTGTTATAGCAGACAGGCAGCAATCGCGGGTCGGACATTAAAACGAGAATCAACCGCTTTTCATCAACCGCTCACTCAACGCTCAGACTTCTCCCGTGCACTTGATTACCCCACGATAGACGCACAGATACACACACACACACACACACACAAACACACACACACACACACACAACCGTACAGAGGAACATAACAACAGCCAGACAGACGGACGGATGGATGGGCTGCAGACGTACGATCATTCGACCGATATATACAAATGAAATACGGAATAGGAGGCGATCTGAAAATTAAATGGCACTTATAAGCGGCGTGCAGAGCAGGACGGGTAATTTCACGCATAGATGGCGTCGTCGTTGGACGATCTCGCTTCTCAGAGACGTGACGCTTTCGCACGAAAACTTCACAACGACTCAGTTCGCACGTCGGACGCATATACACATTATACAATATACATGCATATAGGCCCACATATATAGCCTATATATAGTATATATACTACTTGTACTATGCATACATATAATGCACTTTCTGCTTACATACAATATATATACGCACTATGGTATGTAGGCATAATCATGGACCTGTGCATTCGTAAATTTCTAATAATAGAAATAAATTCATGAATGCGTTATGAGTCTGTATACAATATACATGTATTCGCGTAGGGGTATACTCATGCATGCATGCATATTACTTCCCAATACAGAACCAAAACACAATAATAAAGTTACTGGGTTAATCCTATAATAGTAATGTAGGCCTATACTTAGACTAATTGGGGGGACGCGGTGCATTGGATAACACACTGGCATGGAGATCTGCGGAGTTGAGTTCGATTTCCGAAACCTCCGTAGGATAGACGTGCTTTGTATATAATACATATGCTGTTATAGCAGGCTGTCTGTTCTGTTGGTAGTTAAGATTGATGTTATAATTAAGATCGCATCATGTATTTTCATAATTATAGGTTGCGTCTGTCAGAATAAATTCAATAAATAAAGATTACTATAATAACATTATTATTATTTTGTAGGTCTTCAAGCCCTATACATAATTATATACACGCATACAATCCCATACATCCTATAATAGCCACAAATATATTTGCTACCGCATACATACACGCATACATGCACACAGATATACATACTTATACACAGTAACACAAACCTATAGGCTATAAGTATACATAATACGCAATGCAGTTTCTTTAGTATAACAGGCCATTGAAAGGCTGCTGTCTCAGGAGGTCAACACACTTTTCCCCTGGAATCATTCACATGCTTTCCACGTTCAATTAAAAATTACACACACAGCCCCCCTCCAAACCCCGCGTGCAGCAGTCGGCACCTTTTCCATTACTGAGATTAGGATGACTGTGGTGCATCCTTTGAGTTCCATCTCCAGCTACAGACGACCGAGAGATCCGCCTCTCGTGCAGGTACGAACACGTTGCGTTTGTTTACTATCGGATCTCGTTTCTTGGATCGGAAATTGAAGCTAGATGTCATACTTCCAGTCCCATCAGGTAAAGGTCAGAGAGAGTGAGAGAGAGAGAGAGAGAGAGAGAGAGAGAGAGAGAGAGAGAGAGAGAGAGAGAGAGAGAGAGAGAGAGAGAGAGAGAGAGAGAGAGAGAGAGAGAGACAGAGACAGAGACAGAGACAGAGACAGAGACAGAGACAGAGACAGAGACAGAGACAGAGACAGAGACAGAGACAGAGACAGAGACATAGGCAGACAGACAGATAGACAGAGGCAGAGAAAGAGGGAGGGAGAGAGAGACAGACAGACAAGGCTGAGAGAGACCGCATGAGAGACAGAAAGGTAAGGAACGAAAGAGAGAGAGAAAGAGAGAGAGAGACAGAGAGACAGAGAGAGAAACAAACAGAAAGATAGAGACAGAGAAAGACAGACAGAGACAAAGAGAGTCACAGACAGATAGAGAGACAGACAAAATCAGACAGCTGGAGAGTGAAAGACACAGCAAGCAACCATGGACAAACGGAATAATTGACCATAGAACGAGATGCACGTAAATGCAAACATTCGATGTTTCACATGGCGTCTGTATGTCTACTTTCGAATGTCCTCAATGTACCATCACAATGATGCTACAGGCCTACGTTCACTTCCAAGGACAAATTCCTCGACCTTTTCTTAGTCTCTGGATCTCGTTGCTTGTACATGTAGCTGAATCGGAGGCGCATTGAGTAGCTATACCCTGAACGGTAGCTATATGAAGTTAATTAATAATGATTGATTGGCTGATTGATTGACTGATTGACTGATTGACTACTGATTGACTGACTGGCTCAATGCTTGCTTTATTGGTTGATTGATCAATGGATTGATTGATTGATTGATTGATTGATTGATTGACTAACTGACTTGCTAACCGGCTGACTGGCTGACTGACCAACTAACTGACCGCCTGCCTGAGTGAGTGATTGACTAATTATCTGACTCATTGCTTGCTTTATTGATTGATTGGTTGATTGACTGATTGACTGACTGATTGTGATTAATTGATTGATTTACTTGATGATCAAGCAAGTGAGCTTGTGAATGAGTGAGTGGTTGATTGATTGAATGAGTGAGTGGTTGATTGATTGATTGATTGATTGGTTGGTTGATTGATTGACTGATTGACTGATTGATAGATTGATTGATTGATTGATTGATTGGTGAACCACTCAAATTAAGACCCACACTTGCTGGAACCGTACTGTTTAGCAGGCCAACTGACTATGAGAGTTATGTCTAAAACTTGAAGACATTTTGTCTTATTGCATTCATTTAACTGCTAAAGCCACTTCCAATACATTTGCAGATAAAGCGAGTTCTAAAAGAACTACGGCAGGGTCAATGAGGACTTTCATTTGAGCGAGATTAAATTCTTATTTTCAGCAGAAGAAAACTAATTAACAGAAAGCGTTGACTTTGGAAAAACTATAGAAAGTGGGATTATTCCCAGGTTCCGAGATCAGTGATGGAACAGACAAAGACAGGTTGGGGGGAGGTGTTAGAGATCAAAGAGTCATGAAGAATGGCCGATGGCTCTTTTGTTTCAAGCCGTATTATTAATTATATGTCTTTGTCGATGGCGGCTGAAGGCGCGTTTAGATGGGCATCCTTACGTCACTCCTGATGCTGATTGGAACATTCGTCGCTCTCTGCCCCTCCCTCCTTCCCTCGCTCCTTGGTCACCGTGGCAACCGGGCTCGGACTTCCACTGGACATCAATCTCTGGACCGGCTGTCTGTCCAAAGATCGATGTCCAGTGGGGGGTCTGAATTCGCGGTTGTCGGAGGAGAGACCATGCAGAGCGTCTGAAATGACGCAATGCTCGTGAATAAGCTGTGGCCCAACGTGTATGGCTATATGGAGCATTGCTTCAGAAAAAAGACCAAGAACAAGAACAAGGGAAAATAGGGGGAAATCAGGATAAGGATAAGAATGACAATAATGATAATGATAATTTTAGGGATGCGGATAGGAATAGAGATAAAAATGATAAGGATAAGAATAAGAATAATGATTATGGATAAGGAAAAGGATAAGAATAATGGTTATGGATAAGGATAAGGATAAGGATTATGGATAAAGATAAGGATAAGAATAAAGATCATGGATAAGGATAATGATAAGAATAATGATAATGATAATTTTAGGGATGCGGATAAGAATAGACATAAAAATGATAAGGATAAGGATAAGAATAAGAATAATGATTATGGATAAGGTTAAGGATAAGGATAAGGATTATGGATAAAGATAAGGATAAGAATAAAGATCATGGATAAGGATAATGATAAGAATAATGATAATGATAATTTTAGGAATGCGGATAAGAATAGAGATAAAAATGATAAGGATAAGGATAAGGATAGGAATAATGATTATGGATAACGATAAGGACAAAAATAAAGATAGGAACAGAAAACGACAAAGTACAGAGTGCAAGCATGCTATTCAACAAAGATTATAAGTATGCCACATCTTCTTTGCAGTACTGGCCGACAGTATACTCTCGATGCATTCAAAAGTCATATCTGCTGCGTTTTTTGCACACATTGCATATGTATTATAATAGGCCTGCTGCTCTCTATAGAGTCTAGACTCTAGAGCAGTGGTTCTTAACCTTTTCAGGGTAGCCGAACCCCAAGAGAAATCCATGACCACTCACCGAACCCCTCAAGTTTTAGAAATAATTTTTTTACTAATGGGCACAAAAGGAAATAAAAAATTGTACCAAATGTGATACAATATTAATTCAATACATGAACTACCAGTGGCGTAGCCAGGAACTTTTTCTTGGTGTTTTTTTTACCTTGCCGGATACCCATTCTGAAACCAACCCATCAGTATTACAGTAAATAAAAAGGGAATAAAGTAACAAATGGAATAAAGTAAGAAAAACAACTGTTACTACAAGCAATTGTTTTGTTTTTTCTTATTTAAGTGTATAAATAACCATTAAAAAACTTGTTTCCTAGGCCAATGGGGGGTTTAACCCCCGAAACCCTCCTTGGCTACGCCACTGTGAAAGTTCTACTAACGGTTAACTAACGTACCAACACTACCAATTGCATCTTAAGGTGTCCTTTGTTGTTGCCGTGGGGAAACAATGTGAGAAATGAGAGACTCAGGTCTGTTTTGGAAAGACTCACTCTCGTGTCATTTTCACAATCAAATCTGTTTCTTATCTTGGATTTATAATCTCCACCAATTTTGAGAATCCTTTCTCACAGAGACATGTTATGACAAACGGTATGAGGATTTCAAGGGCGGCTTTAGCAATGCGAGGATATCCTTCCATTTGGCGGCACCAAAATCTCGAGAGTGCTGTTGTACCAAAGAGCAATAATTATTGTTGAATGTGCCATGGCTCTGCTGAAGTTCGATAAGATCTCCAGGCATGGATCGTTCACATTTGCTGTACAGTATCGAAGGTGAAAGGCTGCCGCATCCATGCTGGATATTGCTGGATATCTTTGTCAGGGAAGTGACCGTCAAATGGCTTTGCCAGCTCCACCAGGTGCATTGCATGCAATCAACTGCTTCAACTCCTCTGGTACAACAGTATCTCCAACTTTAGACTCATCGTGACTAACACACTCATCTAGCAGAGGAAAGTTAGCGAAGTTGTTCTCGATTCGACACTTCACAATGGTAACCTAGCTCCTTCGGTAAGCACAAAGCATCTCTTTCGCTTCAATTATATTGACGCCACCACCACCCTGCATCTGGCAATTGAGATGATTGAGTGCACCAAAGATGTCAGCCAAGTAGGCCAAGGCGATGATGAACTGTGACTCGACGTAGTGTTAATTATCGGGAAGTGCAGTAAGAACTTTTGTTCTGAACTTTGGACTGAGCACGGCATGGAGACGAGCACAGGACAGGGCCTCGTGGCAACGAACGGTGGAAACGGCTACGCTCCAGAGAGGGGCTCGCCAATGATGATGATGATGCAGTAAGACAGATCTAAGTTTAACAGGCTGAACAGCTTTAAATTTCATAAGGTAGGGCCTGGCACTGCTCGCAGCAATCTATTTTTTTTAAACTATTAAATAAAAGTAGAAAAAAATAGCAAATGATTTTTCACTCACACTCACTGACCCTGAATATTATATATTTCAGAGGACCTCTGCCGAACCCCTGGCACTGGCTCACCGAACCCCAGGGGTTCGGTCGAACACCGGTTAAGAAACACTGCTCTAGAGCATGAAGGCTAGCATGACATAAATGCGTGTTGTTCGCATGCATTGTTTTACTCGTCCGCGTACAATACAATGAATACATGAGAAAGGTAATTCTTCACGCTTGACTGAATCAGCTTTAATGCATGCGGTCTCATTAATTAATCAATTATTGTCGCAGGTAAACAAGTAATTGAAAAGCTGACGATGTTCAACAACCGCATATAAAAATAATACAATTATACATGTAATTGCAACCTTTCATAGGCCGAATAGACAAAGTATACTGTATGTATAAGCCTATTATAGGCCTACACGTATTGTGCTTAAACAATATATAATTATACGAAGGATTATTATGGTCGTGCTTTTGCTATCATACATGTACATGCAAATATAATAAGGTGTGTGTAAATATAATAAGGTGTGTGTGCGTGTGTGTGCGTGTGTGTGCGTGTGTGTGTGTGTGCGTGTGTGCGTGTGTGCGTGTGTGTGTATGTGTGTGTGTGCGTGTGCGTGTGTGTGTGCGTGTGTGTGCGTGTGTGCGTGTGTATGTGTGTGTGTGTGTGTGTGTGCGAGCCACCGAAGAGGATTGGGAAACGGAAGAGCTGCGGGTGAGATGGAAGAGGTGGAGGAGGAAGAGCAGGAGGAGGAGGAAGAGGAGGAGGAGGAGGAGGAGGAGGAGGAGGAGGAGGTGGAGAAGGAGACGGCGAATAAGAAGATGTGGCATATGAAATGGCTGTTTACCGCGATTATAATTATGTATATGGTTAGGAATCTAAATGGTAGAAAGACACACGCTACCGAATTGCGTGTACGCATGCTAGGCTATGCGTATGTATGCATGTGTCGGCCATGTTGGAATGGCAAAATCTTCTCATAAGCCGGACAAACATCAGTCAGAATGAGATGTCTTCTTATCCTGCTCCTGTTCCTCCTCCACTAATCCACCTTCTCCACCTCTTCCTCCTCTTCCTCCTCTTACTCCTCGTCCTCTTCCACCTCCTCCTCGTCCTCGTCCTCCTCCTCATTTTCGTCCTCCTCCTCATTTTCGTCCTCGTTCACGTCCTCCTCCTCATCTTCCTACTCATCTTCCACCTTCTCCTTCTCCTACTCCTCGTCCTCGTCTTTCTCTCCACCTTGTCCTCGTCCTCCTCCTCCTCCTCCTCCTCGTCTTCATCCTCCTCCTCCTCCTCATCCTACTCCTCCTCTTCCTCCTCCTCCTCCTCCTCCTCCTTCTCCTCCTCATCCTCGTCTTCCTTCTCTGTAAAGACAGAGAGTTCTTTGCCATTTCCTCGCCGCTCGGAGCAGATAAAGAATCAGAAGACAGCAGATGGATGGATGGATGGATGAATGGATGGTTGGATGGATGGATGGATGGATGGATAGATGGATGGATGGATGGATGGCTAGCAGATGCCGATCTATACGATGCAAACACATGTATATATATCTATACTTAATGCACAGGTATATAAGCATGAATGTATTATATATACACACACACATAAATTATATATATATATATATATACACGGTCTTGTAGGTCGCGTGCTGCATGGCTTGAGAATTTTTAAAGCATTGCGTCGGATTCTTGACGACGGATATTCTGAATGCCGCGTACAGCAGCGTACGGTATACGTGTTGGCTCGTGAATGTTTAAGGCTTATCCACAGACTAACAGCAATCCTTCACGAAATGCTTTCAATGCCTTCTTGTGGTTACACAGAACTGCATGCTTAAAGCACACCAGATATATACGTGTCGGAATGTCGAACATGTAGTATAGAAACACCTCAATAGAACATACTTTAATTTAAAAGTTTCTGTTGTACAATTCGGCTCAAAAACTTCTGAGGTCTAAAGACTTAACATGGCCTGATCTACAATTTCTCTATTTCAATTAATGAAAAGGCCTATACTTAATGGTAGAGCAATACCTTGAAATATAGAGTTTAAAGTATATTTCGTGAGAGGGAAGCTGCACACGAAAATGTCGATGCGTGAACTCCATGGAGAAGACAAATAGCGGAATCCAGATGGATTAATGGAGAGATAAATTCGTCGCCCAAGGTCGACGTCCAACTACCAAAGCCAATTTCAGCATCAAATAAATAGCCTTATTAAATAAATAGCCTTATTAGACGCCATTAAAAGGCTGCGGGGAAGAAATCGTATATATCTCGCGCAGAGCTGAAGGGATTCCAATGGAACACAAACTGATCATTCGGAGCTATAGATCCATATTGGCAGAGCACAGACGAAGCCAGTACTCGAGACAGCATTTCACAGCATTCGACTCTATGAAAAATGATATAATATTTCCCCAACAAATTAGAGCAGTTTACCGGATCTATAGTTGTTTATAGCCTATACTATAAGGTGCTTAAAACCAACGCTCAGTGCGAACAGATAATTATCGAAACATGTGCAAAGATATGCTGCTTGCAAACCCGTCACTTGTTCCTGTTGTGAGGCGCGGTGGTATAACGGTGGGTTCGGTGGAGCCGGATGGTTCCAGGTTCGAATCCACCTCAAGCCGCTGTACTCATATATATGAGGACCTTGAGCAAGTCCTTCACTCGCAATTGCTCGTGCGCTCTGGCGTGAAACTCCGATGCAGTGTCCGCGCTGTAGTCGGGAGAGCCTCCGAGGAAAGAGCTTGAAGGCGGACACTGTTACAAATGCGAGAAACAAACAAATTTAAGACAGATAAATGGTTCCATAGGGAAAAATCACTTTCCTTATCAGTGGCTTGACGTTTATTATGAATTAATGACAAATACTGACATTGTTACTATCGACTCATCTGTGCATGTGCACTATGTACCGAACTCCGCCACTGGTTACTCTCTGCCAGTGCCAGTCCCAAGCCTGGATAAAGGAGGAGGGCGACACTAATCATCTTTGATATGGCAGTGTCATTAAACATGTAACAAGATATACTTGGCTGTCCATTCCAAAATCTTAAAATTATTTCTCTGACAAACTCTGATGTTTCCTTTCACTTGCAACTCATATTTAAAAAGGCATGCAAACTGCAGCTGCAGGGTCTTTCATGCGATCGCAAACCATTTCGGTCTATATTTACTTTGGGAAATAACAGGAAATGTTCGATGCCCGTCAGAATTTAATTCAACCATCGTACACAGATAATTTACAACAGGACAATTATTAGTAACATTAAGAAAGAAATTGGTCTCTATAACATATTATCAAGTATTCGACATATCGCGTGTTGGTCTACACGCCGTGCGTTACTTGGTACAGAACTCTCAACTATATGATTGAACTATCCTTCCGGAATTCCAATAGCCTACGGGCACAATCATATTCCCTACAGACGAGAATCACATTCCCTGTATGGAGCAGACGAGATGTATACACAGGTCTCTCTCCTCATCACTGAAACGATAAGTAGTCTATTATCTTTCACGCATGTGTCTACGAACATTCAGTTCCAAAGTTTTGCCAGCTCCATCTTCAGCAATCGGCAACGACATCATCATCGTCGTCGTCGTCGTCGTCCCCTTAAGAAGATCTCGTGTTTCCAGACATCTAAAGCATGAATGGTGCAGAAAAAGAAAGATGGGACGGAGCGGAGCCAGACCTCCAGCGGACTTTAGTCCAGCCATTAATGGTCGCGAAGGACGATTAGCTGAATGGTTTTGAGTTCATCGATGGTGACTGTAGCAGCATTCGTCCGTTTATACAAAGAAAACAAGAACACGAGTTCTACTCTGTATAGGATCCAGATTCACAAGATTATGTAGTCTATGTAAAGCTCTGGCCCAATCCTAATAGCAATGAATGGCTGGCTGGTTGACTGACTGACTGACTGACTGACTGACTGATTGACTGACTGACTGAATGAATGATTGATTGATTGAGTGAATGAATGAATGAACGAACGAACGAACGAAAGAACGAAAGACCGACTGGCTGCTTGACTGATTGACTGAATGACTGAATGAATGAATGAATGAATGAATGAGTGAATGATTGATTGATTGAATGAACGAACGAAAAACGAAAGAAAAAAGAAAAAACCGAACGAACGAACGAATGAATGAACGAATGAATGAACGAACAGAAATGACCGACTTATAACATGGGTGAAATGAACATGCGATATCCGCAGTTCCTCCTTCTCCTCCTGCCTTGATAAACAAAACTGCATTGGTGCAATCAATATAATCAGCCTGAAGAACTATATTTACTGTTAGCATTGAATTCTATCGAGTCATATAAGTCGCCAGCATCTGTCTTGCATCGATCGAACTGCCGCCGCCGCCGCCGCAGACGTCATGCCATGGCAAACAAGCGGCAGAGGCGGAGATGGTCTCGCGCCAGATAAGCCCTCCGAAGATTTCCTCAAGGATAAGGCGTACACACACACAGGTGCGGTACAATGCAAACAAGCACTCCACCAATACAATCCTATATCCCATTCTATCTTGCAGTAAATGCTATTCTATTCTATGCTATCCAGCCATGCCCTATCCAGCCCTATCCCGTCAAATGCGAACGTGTCCCTTATAGTTTATACCCTTTACACCTATTATATTCATATATTATATCGTGTACTATCCTATCCTGTTCGCCATATCTCATCATATTCTATCATACAATCCTATATCCCATTCTATCTTGCAGTAAATCCTATTCTATTCTATGCTATCCAGCCATGCCATATCAAGGCCTACATATCCCGTCCAATGTCATCGTGTCCTTTATACCCTTTACACCTATTATATTCATATATCCTATCGTGTTCTATCCTATCCTGTTCGCCCTATCTCATCATATTCTATCACAGCGTTTCCCAAACTGGGTTCCGCGGAACCCAGGGGTTCCGCGGGGTGAGCACAAGGGTTCCGCGAGAAGTTGAGAAAAAAGGTATTTTTCTGAGAAATACAACATTTCAAGCAGCTTTTGAAAATGCACTGGAAGTTTGAAACTAGCGTCAGTCATCTTTTGTGTTTTGTCCTCACCCGACCTTTCAGTGATTATTAGCAATCCAATAATTACCCTAGGCTAGTATCATATTATGTAGTTTGTATAGCCTGCTTAGACATCACTGCTGAACGTATACCGCACATGCAGGTCAGAGCTGTAGGACTTAGTCTGAACAGAGACGCAGTCATCTTTGTCACCGTAAAACGCAAGTTTAAAAAGAATCGCCAAGTCTGATCTTGTAGCATTAGCAACAAATAGTGATTTTAATTCGTTTGTGTGAAAATTTGCCAAAATTGAGTGACTTTTACGTACGCAAGCTAGGGTTCTAACCTCTTTTATTTAGGCTATAGTTTAGAAACTTGGAACGCTTTCCAAACTCACACAATTTTTAATGGTTCTCGAGGAAACCATCGTTCAGAAATCGCAAATCATTTTCAGGACCTGAAAGCAAACTTAGTTAAATGCTTCCTTTTTATGAATTACGATAATAGGATACAAAACCACTGAATGAAGGTGAAAAGCAACCAACTCTTCTAACGGTGACTACGAACTTCTAATTGACCTGTCACGAATGAAGTAGAATTCCAATGAACCTTCACATTCTAACCTCATGTAGGGCACAAGACCGTAGCAAGGATTTGATTTCGGGGGTGTTTCTTCAGTTTCCCGTCCGAAAAACTGATGACCTTTTTTTAGTTATCCGGCCGAAATCTTCAGAAAATGTCACCAACACATTCTATTTTTCTCATTTCGGGGTGTTTTTCATGGTTTTATTTAATTGTTCTACATCATGACTTGTGCTTGTAAATGGATTCTATAATTTCTATTATTTTTCACATTTTCCATTTCGGGGGGTGTTCAAACACCCAAAACACCCCCTAGCTACGGCCTTGTTAGGGCATACTCTTAGTAGGATCAACAAATCGTGGTTTTTAAGGCAATGCAATTTAATCTTTCATGATAGTGTAAGAAAAATAAACCTTCTAAAAGTTAGTGTAGCCTACTTAGGTATGTATAGGATTTGCTTCGGATCCCTTGCGTTCAGCATGATTCAATGCGTTTAGTCGGGATTGGGGTTCCGCCCGAAAATATTAGGACGCGAAGGGTTCCGTGGCCCAAAAAGTTTGGGAAACGCTGTTCTATCATATTCTGTCGGCCATATCCCATTCCATCCGATCCTATCCTATCCCATCCCAACTTATCCTATATTCTATCCCATCCTATTCTATCCCATCCCAACTTATCCTACCCATCTTATTTTTTGCATATCCCATCTGTGATATCTGTGCTATCTTGAATACTATCCTATCTGATTCCATCATGCCAATTCCATCATGCCAAGGGTCATATTATTTCAATAATCCCACCCTAATATAATATCTGTCCTGCCATGTCTCCTATCCAATTGCCTATTCTGTCCTTACCTATCCGATCGCTTCCAAACCTGTCCTCTCCTATAATCATAGTCATCGCCTATTCTTGCCATAGTGATACTTCTCTTTGTGATTTCTTCCACGTGTAGGCTACCTTAAAACAATTGCTTTCAGTCGAACGTTACGTATACTATAGTGCAACGCAATCGTCAATGCCATTACAATGGCGCGCTATACAATAATATTATTGTGATGCGTGTAACGTTCAATGCACAATAAAAAAATTATTTACACTACATAATATTGTGCCGTGTGTGCGATGTATTTCGTCGATCTTGCACTGATATTTATGAATTCAACCTGTCACCTGTCACCTTCATGATGTGAACGGCGGTCGAAATGACAGCTTTCAAACCCAGCTTGTCAATACATACATACATACATACATACATACATACATACATACATACATACATACATACATACATACATACATACATACATACATGCATGCATACATACATACATACATACATACATACATACATACATACATACATACATACATACATACATACATACATACATACATACATACATACATACATACATGCATACATGCATACATACATACATACATACATACATACATACATACATACATACATACATACATACATACATACATACATACATACATACATACATACATACATACATACATACCTGCATACATACATACATACATACATACATACATACATACATACATACATACATACATACATACATACATACATACATACATACATACATACATACATACATACATACATACATACATACATACATACATGCATACATACATACATACATACATACATACATACATACATACATACATACATACATACATACATACATACATACATACATACATGCATACATACATACATACATACATACATACATACATACATACATACATACGTACGTACGTACGTACGTACGTACAATGCATGGATGAATTGTAATTAATCAGTTTATCGTGCAAGAGAATTCGGAATTGGGTGCTAAGCACGTCTTTTCGATCCCGAACAGCTTGAAGATCTGGCTCAAAGTGTCAGATTATCCACGGATCCTCTCGCGTCTCATAGACTGGATAACCGATCCGCTGTGGGGAACTCAACGGCAACTGATGTCACGGAGGTAATCCAGGCGGATTATTCATGACCGAGAGGGATCACGCTCACACACACACGCCGCCTAACACATGCAACACACACATACACACGCACACACACTCACACACGCACACACACTCACACATACACATTCACACACACACACACACACACAACCGTCCAACACACGCAACACACACACACACACGCGCAGACACACTCACGCACAGACGCAAAAACACACATACACACAAGCACATGTTCACACACCGACGCACAAAAACACACACAAGCACACACACACTCCGCCTAACACATGCAACACACACACTCACACACCGACGCATAAAAACACACACACAAGCACACACATACAAGCGCGCGCACGCACAGACAAACAAAAACACACGCAAACACACACAACTCCACACATATACAGACATGCCAACCTATATAATACACGCACAAACAAACACGCACACACTGACACAAGTAAACACACACATACAAACACAGGCAAACACACATACAAACAGCGCTACCCATGGAGAGGCGCAGAGAGCGATACACGCATTTGAGCATGCAGACATCCACATTGCAACAAAGTGTGAAACACGATGACCATGGGAAACCGTGTCTAATGGGAGGGAGGCTGCGAGTGGCAAGACCTGGCAGCGTTGCCAATGGCCACCCACCCCCCCCCCCCCACCCACCCACCCCCACCCACCCACCCCCAAGCCCCCACCCCCTCCCACTCTCATCTCATGATGATCTCGCCCATTCGGATTCAATCATCGCTGTTGATGCAACTGATGAAGATGCTGCTGCTGCTGCTGCTGCTGCTGCTGTTGCTGCTGTTGATGCCAGTGCAACTGCCATCTTGCGCCCGGTGAGCATCCTCGAGCAGCAGACTGATGAGTGACGAACGATGAGAAGAGGCTGCATGAGAGATATAATTAGACCGCAGTTGGACGAACGAAGACAACAGATTGATTTCATCATTAAGCGTTGCACAATGACTAAGACGACAACGACGAATGATCGATGATTAAAACGACGACGACGACGACGACGACGACGACGACGACGACGACGACGACGACGACGACGACGAGGAGGCTTCTTCGCCGCTCGTTCGCCCGCTTCTGGTTACAGTTCTGAGCTGTGATGTCACTTAGGCGCATTACGTCACAGTCGGTGACGTCGTAAGATGAATCGAATCCATTTCGGATGGATCATCAGTGAGACCTTTGACCTTCCACCGCCTAACGAACGATGATCATCAGACCTCGTCTAAGACCTACAGCATAAGCAACATGTGCACTACACAAACACGCACACACATGTACGCGCACACGCACGCACACCTACACACACACGCACACACACATATATACACACATACACACACATACACACATACACAGACACGTACACACGCTCACACACACATGCACTACACACATACACGCACACACATGCACACCCACACAAACGCACACACACACACACACACACACACACCTACACACACAAAATGCATTATGTGCCTTATATATACATTATTATATAAATATATATATTGTATACTGATATTATATATATATGTGTGTGTGTGTGTGTGTGTATAAATTCATATTTGCATGTATGGCTACATATATACGTATTAGACTTAGTATGCTTCGTACTGGGTCCTTCCTGTTACAGTTCTTTACATCGGGCAAAGCACTTCCTTCACTCTTCCTTATCCATCGCCAGTTCCTCAGCCTCATCCCATGACATCTCCAGAAATCTCATGCCACCTTTGATGGTTTCCTGCCAGTTCCTTCGTGCTCCTCCTCTCCTCCTTCTATACTTCCAGCATTCCAGACCATCATCTGCTTGGCTCTTCGATCCTAATACACACATACATAATTGTATACAAGCATAGCATAATTATACGCATGCATACGTATACAGTCGTATACAATCGTACATGCATGTATTTTCATGCGTGTATACGCTTATACATCAACATGCCATCATATGCATGCCAACATATGCATGCCAACATATGCATGCCATCATATGCATGCCAACATATGCATGCCATCATATGCATGCCAACTAGAGCGTAAGGCTTAAGCGAAAGTACACGTATTATAGGCCTAATTATTACTTCTACCGGTACATGTAATATTGCACTACTGATAAAAATATGTGACCTTGGAGCATCTTCGGTTGGAAAACTATTTTCCATGTGGTGCGTGGACCAGTTGACCGGAGCGAAGGACGAGGTTGGTTTTCCATCGGTGGAATGAATCCATTCTTTCCAGCTGCCTATAAGCCGATAACCATATGATGAATGGAGAGAAGGACAGATGCGGAAATTGCCGTTGAGCGGCATCATCTTGGAAGGGTTGGGGCGGTGGGCGGGTGGGCGGGTGGCCGTGACCGAGGGTCGGATGGGGTGGGGTGGTAGTGGGGTTGGCGCCGACTGCAGGGGCTCGACAGGAATCATTCAGGTAGTAATTGATGAACGGCTCTGGACGCTGTCCACCTGGTCCTTACAATCCTCCTCCTTCTCCCTCCCTCAATCTCTCCTTCATTCTCTGTCTTCAACCATTCTCCCTCTCCTTCTTCTCCGTCTCCATCTCTGCCTCCTTGTCCTTCGTGTTCTCTTTTTCCTCCTCTTCATCTTCATCTTGTTCCTGCTTCTCCTCCTCCTCCTCCTCCTACTCATCCTTTTCCTTTTCCTCCTCCTTCTCCTCCTTCTACTCTTTTCTTTCCTTCTCCTTCTCCATCTCCTAATTGTCTTCCTTGTCCTGTTTTTCATCCGTCTCCTCTTCCTCATCTTCATCTTTTTCTTCCTGAAACCAGTCCACAAACCCGTATCATGCCAGTAGAACGGCAGAAAAGAGCAACTTCTTCTTCTCTGAAGACCCGCAGTGCCTCGTTATTGTTTTATTGACATTACGTCAATTATTTATTTTTTGCAGTTTTACACAAAATCTCGGCTTTCAAAGAGCGTATGTACCGTTATATGGCCATTCGGACAATTTCATACAGCAAGTCTTGAAAGGCTGTCTGTCTGTCTGTGAGTCTGTCTGTCTGTGAGTCTGTCTCTTTGTCTGTCTGTCTGTATGTCTGTCTGTCTGTATGTCTGTCTGTCTGTATGTCTGTCTATTTGTCTGTGAGTCTGTCTATTTGTCTGTCTGTCTGTCTGTCTGTCTGTCTGTGAGTCTGTGAGTCTGTCTGTGAGTCTGTCTATTTGTCTGTCTGTCTGTCTGTATGTCTGTCTATTTGTCTGTGAGTTTGTCTATTTGTCTGTCTGTCTGTCTGCCTGTCTGTCTGTATGTCTGTCTGTCTGTATGTCTGTCAATTTGTCTGTGAGTCTGTCTATTTGTCTGTCTATTTGTCTGTCTGTCTGTGAATCTGTCTGCCTGCCTGTCTGTCTGTCTGTTTATCTGTATGTCTGTCTGTCTGTCTGTCTCTTACAACCCCACTCCGGCCTCCACTGGACGTCTATCTCATTAATCATTCATTCGACGAACTTATATAGCGACCCTTCCATAAAAATCTAGCCGGGAGCGCTCCCAGCCAGTCACGGCTAAAGAAAAAAATACGGTATGCGGCACATTAATACTGGACCCTCTGCTACGACTCAGCATCACGCCTTATGTGCCCGAAATGTTTTGGCAATATCTTACAATCATTGATCTGTCCGGGTCGTCAGTGACGGTCCATTCGGCTCATGTAGGGCAGGACTTCATATTATGTCGAGGCGACAAGACAGCTGCAAGCCATCGAAACCAGAAAGTCTTGAACGAAATGCGACATGGCATCAAAACGGTATCAGTCGATTGTACCATATACAGCAGAGATAAGTTTAGAAACGATGGAGAAACTGCAACAATGGAGAACACTGCAACAACAACAACGGGAATCACTCTAGCAATGGAATCACTGTAACAATGGAGTCAATGTAACAATGGGGTCATTATAACAATGGAATCACTGTAACAATGGAGTCACTATCACAATGGAATCACTGTAACAATGGAATCACTGTAACAATGGGATCATGCATTGTGACAATGGAGTCACTGTAACAATGGAGTCACTGTAATAGTCAGTCTGCAGAGGTATAATGCTTGACTTATGCATAATGTATAGGTCATTTATGTAGCGCGTATGTTCCAACTTTATCAAAGCGCATGTTATGTGAACAGTCATAATAGAATTCCCACTTTGGGTTCCTCCTGGACTGTATACATAGATATGGCGCAGTAACCTAAATTATAGCTTGGCTAACAGGTGTGTGTGTAAGGGCGTGTTGGTGTGTGAGTGGGTGAGTAGGCGGGTGGGAAGGGTGGATGCAGTGTGAGAATTGTGGAAAAAATAACTGTAGGTTGGACTATGATCCACCTGAAATTGGGTTGTGAAAAGCAGACCTTACTATGGGGCTTTAAGAAAGACTACGGGGAGGGGTTGAAACCCCAACCCCAGGCAATACTCACCCTGGGTGGATGAGTGGGTGTGAATGAGTGAGTGTGTGAAGAAGTATAGGTGAGTGGGTGGCAGGGAGTCGAGAAGTGGAGGAGTGGGTGATTGGGTGTGTGGATGAACGAATGTAATCGGGTCGTATGCGCCTCTTGCCCGTTTGATGCGACTTACATTAGCACATTGCACTGAGTGACCCTATAATTGACACTCCCGTCTGTGCATGCCTAGCCTACTCTACCAGAAGAGCAGTCAGACTTGACAGGTAAATTTGGAAGTGAGGCGGAACAATGGAATCAAAGACTCACTTGCAGGATAATAACTTTACCACCGTATCAACGACTCTGTTCTTAGCCGATTAATATCGTTCTCCCTTTCCCTCCCTCTCTTTCTATCTGTCTGTCTGTCTCTTTCTGCCTGTCTGTCTGCCTCCGTGTACGCTTGAGTGTGTCTGCCTATCCTTTCAGTCTCTCTGAGTATCTGTGAGTATCCGAACTCTGCTATATTTTATATACACAGAGAATTTACATTCTCATCTCATTCTCGAAGAAACATTTGCCCCGACATAATAATGCACTCAATAGAGATTCCTTCGTAAATTTCGCCGTGTGAGTCGGGCCAGCCCGTAATCGTCTTAATACGGGCGTGAGTCGCATAAACGACCCATATTGCCCTGTCCTAACGCGCGGTCGTAACTCGCAGTGACGCCAAGGCAGAGGGCACCCAGAGAACCGTAAGGGTCCTTATTTATGAAAGTCTAAGCCGCAGGACATGTAGAATTTTTGCCGCGCCAATGCACTGGATGGGGTGGGCGCCTAATGCATAAGGCATCATCGGTCTCAGATGACCAGGTAGACTCTCTGACTTCTCCATTTCGAGGTGGCGATCTCGCCATATATATATATACACATGTATGTATTATGTATAATTGTATATGTATATGTATGTGTATATGTATATATATGTATATGCATATGCACATATACACATATGTATGTATATGTATAATTCAATAATTGTATATGTATATGTGTGTGTATATGTATATGTATATATATATATATGTGTGTGTGTGTGTGCATATAATAATATTATATGTCTTGTAGTCGCCCGCTTTATTGAATGAGGTCGTACGACGTTCTGTGACGTCAATTATTATTATTATTTTTATTACGAACGTGTGCTGCTGATGCTGCTGCGCTCTTCTGGCTTTCACTTAGCCGTTTCTATCTCTACCCATCCTGTTGGTGAAGGGGCATAACTCGGAACTCTATGCAGCCATATAGTCTACCCATCAACACTGTGCGTGTGCATGCATGGTTGTGGGGCTCTGTCCGTCTGTCTGTTCTAAAGTCTGTTTGTTAGTCTGCTTGTATGTATACTTTTAAGTGTACGTGTGACTGTAGGCTATACATGTGTGCGCGCAACAGTTTGTCCGTCCCGTTCCCTCTATGTTCGTCCCGTTCCCTCTATTCCATGTAAAATGCCATGGCACGCTGACTCTGCAGGATACCCATGGCACATGGTGCCAATATAAGATCTATGTCTCCGAATGAGACTTGCGAGAGGAAATGGCATTCGTGAGCCCGTGTGTATACATTACATTTCGTATGCATGTATGAATTATTACAGGCCTAAATTAGCTAATCCAGACGCTATAGTCTAAATCTAATATGCTTCAATCAACACCACTTACTACCGCTTATGATTATGCAATGGCTGCTAACTGCGATATGTTGCCAGTATAATACATAATACATCAATGCAGTGTCCGCTCTGTAGTCGGGAGCGCCTCTGAGTAGAGAGAGCTTGAAGGGGCGCTATAACAAGTGCGCATACAAACAAACAAAACAATGGAGGCTGGATTTGTGGACACAATTGCATGTTTGCATTGACCTTAGTCAAAGTTGATTTGATTAAAATAATAATCGTTTGCTTATATATGTAGAGGCTGGATTTGTGAAAATGATTCTTTCGTATGTATATAGAAGCTGGATTGATGAAGTCTTTTGGCTAAATAGAAGAGGCAACACAACTCTTGCAGGTGGTGTGGAGCAATACGCACTCGTGTTTTGGTCTGATATATGAAGTGACCCAAAACACGCCAGACAGTATTATATCAGAACATAATGTCATACCGTATCACATCGTACAATATGTCGTATCACTCCATAATACACCAGAGCATGTCACATCACATCACATCACATCACATCAGATCATTACACATGAGTTATAATTGATATGGTCTGATATTTTATAGTCTGCTATATACGGATGGTCACTTCAAGGTGATATCGACATTCGACAGGTCTGTGAAACTATACCAGGGGGAGGGTGGTGAGTCCGGTCGAAGTCCCAAAAAGGTCAGACAACCATACAATCCGGGGAAATAAAAAAAAAACAGCCAACGGAAAAAATACGATAACTGTCGTTCTCTGTGACCTTCTTCGTTCGACTCCAACGCCCGACTGTGACGCGGAGAAGTTAGGGTATATGCATGAGAGAGAAAGAAAGAGAGAGAGAGAGAGAGAGAGAGAGAGAAAGAGAGAGAGAGAGAGAGAGGGAGAAAGGGAGAGGGAGAGGGAGAGGGAGAGAGAGAGAGAGAGAGAGAGAGGGAGAGAGAGAGACAGAGAGACAGACAGAGAGACAGAGAGACAGAGAGACAGACAGAGAGACAGAGAGAGACAGAGAGAGACAGAGAGAGACAGAGAGAGACAGAGAGAGACAGAGACAGACAGAGACAGACAGAGACAGACAGAGACAGACAGAGACAGACAGAGACAGACAGAGAGAGACACGGACGAACGCGACTGAGTGGCACCATGGTCAAAATGAAACGTCGGCGACTGGACGGAATTTGACGTTGAAGTCAGTTTTAATAAGCAATAGCAGCGTCAACTGCTATAAAGACCATTGCTGATCCATTACACCCGTAGCAGCAGCAACAGCAACAGCGGTTAATAATTCGATTTAGTCGTTTTGATGCGTGTCAAGTGCGTCTGATTATTCGAATCAACAATTGATCGGAATTGTCAAACACAAATGAAAAAATGTATTTTTTTACGCCAAGGAGACAGAAATAAAACTATAAGAAAGGATCTCAATGAGAAAGAGATGCGAATAGCAACTTGGCTGTTGCTATTTACCGACACTGTCAAATGAATGATGAGCAGTGTCGCCGCCCTCCTCTTTTCTCCAAGCTAGGGACTGGCACTACAAAAGTACTAGCAGTGGTGGAGTTGAAACGGCGACTGCTGCAGTACTGTGTTGTTTTGGGTATCAGACGTGGTTCTGCAGACAACACGTGACATGTAATCTGATTCAATGCCTTCTATAACGTTACTGTCATAAAGTGCAAGACATCAGACTAGTTATTATGCATGGTCGACGAGAGTGGAAGCTTATCAAAGAAAAATCAGAATTCGTTAATTAATTGATTGACTGACTGACCGACTGGCTTACTGACTGGCTGACTGACTGACTGGCTGACTGACTGGCTGGCTGACTGACTGACTGACTGGCTGACTGACTGGCTGACTGGCTGACTGACTGACTGACTGACTGACTGACTGACTGACTGGCTGACTGACTGGCTGACTGACTGACTGACTGACTGGCTGGCTGACTGACTGACTGACTGGCTGACTGACTGGCTGACTGGCTGACTGGCTGACTGACTGACTGACGACTGGCTGACTGACTGACTGGCTGGCTGGCTGGCTGGCTGACTGACTGGCTGGCTGGCTGACTGACTGACTGACTGACTGACTGACTGACGGAAACCCCACGCAAGTCCAACAATGTTCATGTGCGTGAATCATTAAGAATGATACTTGCATTGCATTGTATGGTATCTGAAATATTATAAAGCGCCTCTTCTCTTACAGTATACTGTACAGTGTATAGGCCTGCATGCAAACTATCCAGAGTCGCATATACATGTAAGGACGGAGTGCAGAACCTGCGTCTGTGCAAAAGTTGTGAAATCCATTTAAGCTGCAGAGTGGATAGTTCAAGAAAAAGTATAGATATCTAATTTTCGATGCACATGGTTTCGTGTTGTAATGACTCCATAATTAATAAATTATTATAAGTTGGTGATTAGAATAACAAGCCACGGTCACCACCGCGTAGGGAGCATTTGAGCAAGTCCTTCACTCGCAATTATTGCTCAATGCTCTTGCGCATTGGCGTCATTCAGTGTTCGTGATGTTACAGTAGTCGGAAGCTATATTCTTTATAAATCCTCTATCCATGTGACTACCGTAAACAGGGCGCAGAGAATAGTATTTCACGAGACGGTATTTTCTTAGAGGGGCGCTATAACAAGTGCTCATACATAACCTGCACATACATTTGGCATGTGGTATGGGCGGACTACATCATTCGGCCAAATGACGGCCATAATTTGATTTCAATCGGCCAAAACGGTTAGACGAAGACAAAACATCTAAAGAATTAACACTACAGCATTAGTATAAGACCGAAGTATATTATAAGCGAGCGATGCCTGCAGTGTTTAGAATTAGAACACTCAAAGTTGAACCCAATTCGCACCCGGCTGAGGCATCACGCCTTTCCGCTTGGCTAGCAACGTCTCCGCTGCCGCAATTAAAATGATTAAATTGCCGATCGCTAATTGCTGAGCCGCTGACAGGAGATCGATCAGAGAGTAACCGACCGGAAATGACGATTCACGCCTTTTGATGGAACCGCGCAACACATCAGAAACACGGAAGACATCAGGAACACATTCTTCGTCTGGAGCCGTCAGATCCAGGAGAAAATGAAGCAGAATTATTAGAAATCAGACGTTAATTTAGCATGGTATGAATTGTAATATATGATTGGAGTTTGTATAGCGCCGCCTCGTGAAATAGCCTACTATTCTCTGCGCCCTGTATTATACGGTAGTCGTATGGATATAGAGGACTTTAAGGATCATTTCTACATGTATGCTGATAGAACAGATTGCAGATCATTTTATGAAGACATTGCTTTTTGTTTAAACACAAAATCTGGTGTGATAAGAATATTTAATAATTTATCATTCTGAACGGACAAAATTGTTTCTGTATTGATGGGAATATTTGGAAACTCATTCCCTCCAAAATGCTTCTAGACCTTTCATCACTAAAAATAAAAACTTTTTATTGTGATACTGGCAGTTTTTGGTTTGCTTGTTTGTATGTGCACTTGTTATAGCGCCCCTTCAAGCTCTCTACTCAGAGGCGCTCCCGACCACAGTGCGGACACTGCATCGGAGTTCTGAGCAATTGCGAGTGAGGAACTTGCCCAAAGTCCCTTTGCGGCGACTTGAGGTGGATTCGAACCTGCAGCCCTTCGACGAACATACCGTGCCCACTACACCACCGCGCCCCTATCTTTGGTAGTACTCAGTACCGATTGGGCAATATAATATTTGTGCTAATCAACTGCAGCATCATGATCTATATGATCGGTCAAATAAAGTCTGGATGAAATTAGTGACAAATGAAAACGGCAGAGGTCCATATACTGTCAATTTAAATGCAATCTTCGAAATATCTCAGCGCCGTACAAAAGCCGCGTCAGATATGCCAGCTGCACTTCGCCGACGCTACAGCAAATCAAGTCCATAAAAACCAGGTTCTTTGTACTTTCCAGACGGAAATTTCCAAGGAGGTCAAGCCGAGGAGATGGCATGGTACTATGGTGGTATACAGATTTTCTCGACAATGCCGCAGCATGTGGTCAAAAATATAGTCAAACGACGAAACGGTTCCGAAACACATTGCAAGTGATCTGTTGTTCGCATGACCATGGACACCTTAAAACTAAAAATTTTACGTTTTCGCTTTGATGTCGTTTCATTCAGAAAATTAGTTTAGCGCCTCTTCAATAGACCTACTAATCTCAACGGCCATTGCTCCAACATGAGTCTGGCACCACCCGAAGTCAAAGCGGCTGAACTCACAAGACCTGCAGAGGCAATTCTGACATCCATTTTACCAACACGGTCACCAAACGCCCAGAGACCCGGTAAATTATGGCGCCCGGCGCTGGATTGGTACACAAAGCTTAAACCTATCTAAATACGATATTTTTCAAAATCAGCAATTGAATTACGTTTTAAGTAATAAGCATAATTCATACGGTTAAACGACTACCTGCATATAGTACCCGAACGTTAGTTATTCCAAATTGCTTTTTATTCTCTGGTAAAGCCTAGAGAGATAGCTTAGGGACCATTCATTGACTGCTCTGCTCTGCCATGGAACCAGATTTTTGTTCGCGTATACCCACGTCATAATAGCAAGAGTATCGCTCTTTTTAGAAGCAGTCTGTAGCCGACTTGAATTAAGCGTGCGTATCGTGAGCAGTATAATGAAACGTGCAATTTCTTCAGACCGTCTTTCTTCCTGAGAAGGAGAATATAATACCATCTCCTTTATCCGTAATTAGTAAAAGCTTTGATGAGCTCGGCGACGACTAATTGACGGATAAATCAAACGACGCCATGAATCCATCGCATGATATTATAGAGAGCTCAACGCTTTGACCAGCAGCAGCAGCAGCAGCAGCAGCAGCCGCTCTCGTCTCTCGGTCGTTGCAGGAGGTCAATGTAGGACATCACGGCTTCACTCTATCGTTAGCTGTACGTACATTGTACATGTAGGCCTAGGTTTTGCATTCATCGTTGCTATCATCAGAGTCATCTTCATCTTCGTCGTCATCATCATCATCATCATCATCGTCATCATCATCTTCATCGTCGTCGTCGTCGTCGTCGTCGTATTCGTCGTCTTCATCATCTTTGACCCGACTTCTTCCCTTGTGATCATCAGCGTCATCGATACATAGTCGCCGCATCTGTCGTCATCGTTATTATCATCAGCATCAACGTTCATCCTAAAAATTATTATCGTATCATCGACATTACCTTTGTCACATGACCATATAAATGATAATCATCTTTTGGTCAACATCGCAATCATCATCATCATCGTCGTCATCGTCATCATCGTCGTCGACGTCGTCGTCATAGTCGTCATCGTCATCGTCGTCGTCGTCGTCGTCGTCGTTGTCGTCGTCGTCGTCGTCGTCATCATCATCATCATCATCATCATCATCATCATCATCATCATCATCATCATCATCATCATCATCATCATCATCATCATCATCATCATCACCATCATCATCATCCTCGTCGTCGTCGTCGTCATCATCATCATCATCATCCATTCCTTTTTTCTTGTTTCCATCCATCGTTGCCTCTTTCTTACGGAGAGCGTCGGTCGTAATGTTTTCTCGCATTTTTTCCTCATGAACGGATAATAATTATTATAATCGTAATTATAATAAAAATAATAAAATTACAATATCGATAATGACAATAATAATAACAACGATGAATATGATGATGATTGCTACGACGACGATGATGATGATGATGACGACGACGACGACGACGGCGATGAGGATGATGATAGTAATGATGATAACAATGATGATGAAGATGATGATGATGATGATGATGATGATGATAATAATGATGATGATGAAAATAGTAATAATAAGTCTAATAACAATATTAATAATAAACAATAATAATATAATAAAAATAATATAATAATAATCATTATTATCATCATCCTCAACAACATCACAATTATTTATTAAATCATTCATCCCGATCAACTTTTCTTCTTTTCAGAATTTAATCACCATCGTCAGCAGCAGCAGCAGCAGCAGCAGCAGCAGCAGCAGCAGCAGCAGCATTAGTGTATTCAACTACTACGAGTGACTACAGTATAGTGTAGGCCAACGATGAGGCCGATTATTTCCTCTTTCATCGTCTAATTGTCTCCAACTACGACCCTCTCTTCAAATGTATCTACTACGACATCAACTTCTGGTTGCAGCAGCAGATGCCAGAGATGCTCTCTTCCTCTGCTGCTGCTGCTGCTGCTGCTGCTGCCTAGTCATCTGAAAATCCAATCAAAGCGATGCTCTCCAATCTTAAAAATCTGAACTGGCAGGAAGAATTTATCCCGAACCGAAATAATATGCCGTTTGTCTTTCTTTCGCTGTACGTCAGTTTTAGACCCGAGTCGATAATGGAACGGACACTTGTTATACGGGAAGGCTACGGTGGATATTTTTTAGAGAGGAATAATATAGACAATGGTAATCTCCTTATAATAATATCCTTCATTGAATATATAGGCGCTCTCTTCAGAGACTTCAATAGAAATATTCGCTTGTGCATGTCAATGGGTCTACAACCCGTATAGGCCATGCGATTTGCAAAGTTAATGAGTACACTCTAAGCCTTCACCGTTATTACAACAGTCCATAGACCGTTTTCAACGAAGGTCTACGACCGTCGGAGAATAAAACTGTGACCCACAGTTTATTTCGGCCGGCTCATGGTAAATTTCACTGTCTCACCGTAAATTTCACGGCCTCTTGATAAAACGGCATCAGACAGTATTTATACTTCGCAAGGTAAAGTTCGCTGCGAATTTGTGACCTCCAATTAAGCTTACGTGTGACAAATAAGCTTTAATTAATGTTTTTATGCATTCGAAAGTGCTATAGTCGATTACGGCAAATTTGCCATGAAAAAATTATAAATTAGTTAATTTAAGCTAAATTAAAATAAAGTCTGGAAATAAGGGCCTAATCACAATATAATGACAGGCCTACGATCCGTCTATCTGCTAGGCTAATTGGCTTAACTGACGAAATAAATTATAATTATTATTTTTGTCAGCACGTAGTTTATTAAAAATGAGCCTACAATGGCAGACCAAATGGATGTAGACTATTTGAAATGACTCCATAAAGAAAGTGCTTATTTATTAAAGGAAGTAAATAACTAAGTATGTTACTCGTAATCGTAATCGTAATCGTAATCTCGAGACTTCTACAGCGCCCACAAAAGCCAAGTCGCGGGAACCAGCTTATTCACAGGCGCTCAATCAAAACAAAATCGATAGGCAGCGGGTCAAGTCCGGATAGTCAGGCAGGCAGATAGAGCGAGCGCTGACAAATATACAAAGTAAAACGTCAAGTGTTGGTGTCACTGAAGAAAATAATGTAATGTCGTGTGATGTTAATAATTGTTGACAATTTCCGGAAAATTGGGAGAAAAGAAAACGACAATAAACAGGGCGCATACACATAACTGTGCAGCATCTTTTCAGGAAAGCTCGTAGGGTTAGTTGGTCTAATCCACACTTCCGAAGTTTATTAACTCGTTTATGAATTTCAACACGAAAGTCGCGTCGTGAAAGAAATTATTCCCTTTCAGATAACAAATGTTTACTCTGTTTATTCACTATAGACTAAGTGGTAATCTTTAGAACTATAAGTTAAATATTGCGTCTGCATGCGGTAAAACTAAATTGAATTTCATATTCATTTTCACTTGACTAATTTGTCGGATTGGACTCTATCTAGGTAAGCTTCATTATTATTAAATTAATTAATTAATTTTTGCTGGGAGGTAGACGTACAATATTGATGCGCTATAAATTTCTTTGGCCACTGCTGACAGCCGTGGAGAGCATTGATATGTACTATAATAGTACATATCAATGGTCGAGAGTATTATTTTAACTTCCGCTTATTTCTACTTGTAAAAATTTCTATTTCTTATAGGGTCTATTTCCCAACCAAAATGAAAAACCGAAAATCTGGTAAACCCAAAAACATTTGAAGTATTCTTTAATGCAATTGAACATCCGCTGAAATTGTTTGTAATTGTTATGGTACTTGTTTTTTATCCGACCACCAAGACACCAAGAACTAACGTTGCAGCGTTGTTATCTTTAATAAATCCAACTTCTAGTTTGCCGAGAATCCTTTTAATCGATCCAACTTCTGTTTAGGCAAGAATTTGTTCGATACATCTCGCTTCTATATCGTCAGCAAATATTTTTCATCAATTTTTCATTGAAAATTATTGTTCATCAATCCAGCTTCAATTTCAGCAGAATGACTGCAATAACCCTAAACCTAATCCTAACTGAACCTCACGACGCCTAACCTGAGCCCTAACCGACCCTCACGCTATAAATTCCGCTTATATTTCGTCAGAAAATATTTTTCATCGAATTTTTAAATTTTGGTGGTCGGATAAAAAAACAAGAACCATTTTTATTTGTGTTTTTGCACATTTTGTTCGCACTCATTTTTCTTCGGTGTTGTTATAGTCAAAGCCATAAACTATAATTCTATCGATATTTCTTTTAAATGCTGTTTTGCGCATTGCCACATTGTTTTATTAGCTCACAATAACCCAATGAGAAGCTCTCAAAGCCAGCATTTTAGATTTTTGGGTTAACCTGTTTCCGAGATTGTTTAGGACATTAACCATCTAGACAAAAAAAACAGACAAAAACCCTGGACAAATAAGGCATTGAGTCAGCTTCTATTTAGTATCTCACTTTTTGTTTCCAGGTGCAATAGTAGCTGATATATGATGATGATTATGGTTCTCTGTCCGTAGGCAGGTTCTATGGCTTTCGCCACCTGGGTATGAGATGATTGAAGTGGTTTCCCGCTGCCTTCCCCACAGACAATGCTGGGTAAACAACTTGCCCAAGGTCGCTCCGCAGCGGCTTGTGCCCATGCGTCCCATACGTGCTAGCCCTAGATATCTAAGTCACTGAATGTCAACTCCCAGCCCGGGGCTTGAACTGCAGTCCGTTGTAACCAACAGACTATGCCACTCTCGCTTACCGGTGTAGCTAACTAGACTAACTGTTATACAGCAGTTTAAACCGCGTCCGTTCAGTGTAAACCAGGCGTTTGACTCGCGGTTCAATGACCCATATCTCGGAAATTGATTTACCCAAAATTCTAAACTTTCAATTGTGTGAGTTTCTTATTGGGTCTACTGTCTTCCAAAATGTAATCAAAATTGAAGATGGTCATGCCGTATCACTGTTATGATTTGAACCGAAATGACCAACACTTGAAATCCCATGTACTTTCAGGGCATGCAATTTACTGTATAATAAGTTAGCAGCAAGACATTTGCAAAGAAAATCTTCATTTACGTTTCTTAATGCTAATTTTCTGCATTGTTAATTCATTAATACCTCAAACTCTGAAAATGTTTCTGGTGCTGGATTATTCTATTTGCTACCTTCACGCGATTTTGAGCATAGATAATGTTATTTATGATAGAGATATAAATTTCATTTTTTTCGAAAGACTTCGCAATATATCTTTCCCTGCTTTCTGTAATTCTTCCATCCGGGTCTTAAGTTTAGAGAGATAATTTCATTTTTTTTCGAGAGACTTCGCAATATATCTTTCCCTCCTGTCTATAATTCTTCCATCCGGGTTTTAAGTTTAGAGATATAAATTTCATTTTCTTTTCGAAAGACTTCGCAATATATCTTTCCCTCCTTTCTATAATTCTTCCATCCGGGTCTTAAGTTTAGAGGTATAAATTTCAGTTTTTTTCGAAAGACTTCGCAATATATCTTTCCATCCTTTCTATAATCTTCCATCCGGATCTTAAGTTTCTCACGAGGACTTATAGCTACTTCTTAATATTTCAATACGCAAGTTGACATCAAGATACTTGACATTGCGCATTTTCAGTAACTCTTCAAAGGGTTGTGTACACAACTATTATTAATTATAGCTAAATGATCGGAAGTAATGTGTTTTGTTGCCTTGCATCAGGTCATTCAAAAGCACTTAACTCGGCAAGTGTCTACAAGACGTCTCAAACTTAAATAAAGAGGATGCAACGCTAATGACCTCTGTTATCACGTGCACAGTGCAGTTAAACTGAAAGTACAAAGAACCTTTCAGTGCAAACGACCCAAATGGTAGGATCTGAGGCGAGAGAACGATGAAGAAAGACTGCAAGAAAGGAAAACGAAGCGAACTGATATGTGTGGGGGAAGTCCATCCTCCCCACTGGGAGGGACCTACGCAAACAAAGGGTATGAGCTGAGCCACTGAGATAGTTTGGCGTGTGGAACAAAGAGGTCAAGCCGATCGGAAGATCTAAAAGGACGCAGCGAGGCGGAACAGAGTGTAAGATCAGAAGATCCCTCGGAGCAAGACCCTTGGGAGCAGGACCCTTCAAAGCAAGATCCTTCGGAGCAAGATCCTTCGGAGCAAGACCCAATTTAGACGCAAGGACCAAAATGAATAGGTCCTATTGTTCCCTTGTCGACGTTCAGAGTTTATCATAGCTGTATGAAATGACGCTAGTAAGTCTACGAAGCTGAGACGTAGCCTAACTGACACTAACAAACCTTTGCTGTACGACACTAAACAAACAGACCCGTATAGGGCGGCTATAGGCTCTATATGATTCCCATTCGTTCATTTCAAATCTAGGTCCATAGGTCCACTGACGCAATTAGGACCTAAATCACACTAAGAACTTTCGTTTGCATGTGAATGCCATTGATAAATCATCAGTTACGACACCATTATATGATTTGCACATGGGGGGCCCTCGGGGGGCTTTTGTTCGGGGTTAGTGTACTACGCAAAATTTTGTCCGGGGAGGCAATGTCCTACATCCCTCTCTGACAACTGTATATCGACGCTATGGACATAACGTATAAATTCCTAAGTAAATAAATAAAACAGATATACACTACAGATGGAATAATTTATCTTTGGAACGTTAATACGGAAAGATATCGACATACAGAAATATAAACACTGAAGGCATAAATAAACAGGCCAACAAACTCCGATAAATCAATCGCTAACAAGAGTTGGACTGAATCTGCTATCAGACACTTATGCAAACAAGTAATGGTTTGTTTAAACGAGAGATGGCATGCACACAAGAGCAACAATCCCCACGTTGGACATTTACACGTATCGCGTGTCCACGTGTATTGCGGTGTATGTGTATGTGTATTGCGGTGTATGTGTCTTTTCGTGCGCGTGTAAGTATGCAGAGGTGCGTTCTTGCAATCATGTATTTATGTAGACACATAATCATAGATAGGCTATGTGAGTATGTATGTGCGATGTATGAATGTACATATGCTCACATGCATACGTGTATGTAGGTTTGTATGTAAATGCAATCATGTACATATCTAAGCTTATGCATGTATGTATGTATGTATGTATGTATGTATGTATGTATGTATGTATGTATGTATGTATGTATGTATGTATGTATGTATGTAGGTATGTATGTATGTATGTATGTATGTATGTATGTATGTATGTATGTATGTATGTATGTATGTATGTATGTATGTATGTATGTATGTATGTATGTATGTATGTATGTATGTATGTATGTATGTAGGTAGGTAGGTAGGTAGGTAGGTAGGTAGGTAGGTAGGTAGGTAGGTAGGTAGGTAGGTAGGTAGGTAGGTAGGTAGGTAGGTAGGTAGGTAGGTAGGTAGGTAGGTAGGTAGGTAGGTAGGTAGGTAGGTAGGTAGGTAGGTAGGTAGGTAGGTAGGTAGGTAGGTAGGTAGGTAGGTAGGTAGGTAGGTAGGTAGGTAGGTAGGTAGGGATGTATGTATGTATGTATGTATGTATGTATGTACGTACGTACGTACGTACGTACGTACGTACGTACGTACACGTACGTACGTACATACGTACGTACGTGTGTGTGTGTGTGTGTTTTGTTGGTGATACGCCCTGCGGTGGTTTCTGTTGTTCTTCTAACGATGCTCGTCTCCAAAGCTGATTGCGCTTTTTCTCCCCCAAATCTCACAGTCCCCTCCTCTCTTCATCACTTCTCATCTTTCCTGCGTCCATAGCAAATGGCTTCCTCTCTCCTCGGGCGCTTGTACTCCCTCCACCACTGCCTAATGATCCAGTTTTTTCGGATTCTAATCTCTGCCACTTCCTTTTGTGCTCTACCTTTTCCATCTCCGCACACATCTTGCAATGCCTAGTTTTGTTTTTGTCTTCCTTTGTTATTCGCCCTGTAACCAAATGTCATTTGAATTTATACCTTGGGGAGTGGAGAAGGTGGGTCGAGAGAGATGAAAATATCAGGCAGGAATATAGGCATCAGCCAGGTAGGCAGCCAGCCAGGCATGCAAAGAGACAGAAAGACAAAGACGTGGGATGACTCAGTCTCCAGAGGACTAGTTTGCACACAGTCTATTAGTATAGGAAGTGTCAGATTGCAAGTCGTGCAGCACCTTTGCGAAGTATTGAAAAGTACTATGTTAAGTTCCTTGGTACATGCGTGCATACTTATCTTTGTTGTACAATATGAGCGACCACGAAGAATAATAATTACTTACTTATTAACTCATGCACGCGCTCGCTCCCCTATTGTTAGCTTCATCACTAACTTTATCTATAGCGTATATCCACCAAACTACATTGTCACTCGCTCACTCACTTGCTAACGTAGACTGAAAGTAACAGACAGACAGACGAACAGACAGACAGACAGACGAACAGACAGGCAAACAAACAGATATACAGACAGGCAAACAAACAGACAGACAGGCAGACTGGCAGGCAGACACATGGACACACGGACACATAGACACACAGACAGACAGACGAACAGACAGATAGCGAAAGATTTCTGCGTTACGCTCATTGCTCAAGGATGGCCATTAGACGAAGTTTTCAACGGCAGATGGAGTTACTTCTAATTGGTCGCGAGCTTTCTGCTGACTTGACTTCATATTTTCTGGTTCCTGTTTATTAAACCTTTCAGCTCCTGTCTCTGTCTCTTTCGCATCTCCCTGAGAAGAGTCCTCTTCCCCGATGACATTCATGAGGGTATACTTATGACAGACGCTGTTTATCAAAGAATATCGCATTCCACTTGATATGCGTATGGTATACGCCGCGATATCCGTCGCTAAGGTATAGGGAATACAGGGGTCGGATCGTCATTGGCGATTCACGACTAATTTACCTATATAATCAAAGCACGAGTAATTGACTACGTCTCGAAACGATTACTTCACGAAGCGACTACCTCGGGAATCGATTACTTCCTGAATAGACTACTTCTCAAATCTACTATTAAAGAAGCGACTACTTTTAATAATAATAATAATAATAATAATTTTCGTTTAATCAACAATCCGGTTGACAGACCGCAACCGGTAACAGTGTACAATTATGCAGTTGAAACAATTTACAGGAACTCAGATTACAGAATACATGAATCTTAACTATACCAACTGAACAGGCAGCCTGCAATAAACCGACCACATCTGGAATCAACTATACTTCCTGAACGAACTGCTTTTTGAACCACCTACTTTTTGAACCGACTGCCACTCGAATCGATTAATCTTCGAATCGACTACTATACTCGAATCGATTGACAGAATCAACGGAAAGACGAATGAGAGTGGAATTGATGGTTAGGTGGTTTTGTATCTGCTGTTCGGACCCGTCATCCGTCATTATCTGTCTTTCGAATTCTCCAATCGGTTCATCATCGACTCAAAGATGATCGCAACGGACGGAATCCAATCTTTCATCTTCCATGCTCATTTGGGTGGTGCGGAGTCACCGGGACAACTCCCGGACCCCGGAATAAACGGAACGGATGGAAAGGAGCGAAAATGAAACTCATTTGAATAATCCTGTATATAGGGTCATCAGACCATGAGAAAATCTGCAGTGCGTTTAGATTAAAATAAAATTAAGGTCAATGTGTCAAACACGGCCGAATAAAATTAATAAATATCTTATTAATTATAATAGTAGTAGTAATAATAATAAAAATAACTTACTATTGAAATAACTTTGATAAATTCTGATGGGTTATAGATACCTCGAGCAAATAATACATACATGCATGCATACATACATATATACTGCTCGAGACTGCTATTATCAGCTGCGCCAGCTTCGCACTGTCATCCGTTCTCTTACGTCTGCTGCTACTCTTACTTTAGTGCATTCTTTCGTTACATCTCGCATCGACTATTGCTCTTCGCTCTACATTGGCCTCCCATCCAGCAGATTGACTTGTCTTGACCGGGTGTTGCGCTCTGCTGCACGCCTAATTGGGAAAATCCCTAAATATGATCATGTCTCAAACTACATACTTGAGGTACTTCACTGGCTCCCTATTCGCCAGCGTATCGAGTTCAGGGTAGCTGCATTGGTATGGCGATGTTGTCAGGGCCTTGCCCCAACTTACCTCCGTGAGCTATGCATTGGGTATCCAAGGACGTCGTCAGCTACGCTCTGCTGATAGGGGAGTCCTCTTAGTTCCTTTTGCTCGTACTACTACCATGAAGGATCGAGCCTTTTCTGTGGTTGGACCAGTGGTCTGGAATGGCCTTCCTTTTGAGCTACGCCTACACCCTGGGACTCTACCAGGATCCTTCCTTACTAAACTTAAAACTGTTCTTTTTGTGCGCGCTGGAGTTGGGAGCGCTTCTGAGTAGTTTTTCTTGAAGGAGCGCTATATAAATGTCCGAATGAATGAATGAATGAATACATACATGCATGCATGCATACATACATACATTCATACATACATACATACATACATACATACATACATACATACATACATACATACATACATACATACATACATACATACATACATACATACATACATACATTCATACATACATACATACATACATACATACATACATACATACATACATACATACATACATACATACATACATACATACATACATACATACATACATACATACATACATACATACATACATACAAACGTACATACAAACGTACATGCATGCATACATACATACATGCAATCATACGTACATGCATGTCATGCACACATAGTCTACACGCAATGCACTTCCATCATTATTGTGGCCTCTGCGTAGTTCAATTACTAAATCAAATCTGTTGTAATTATTAGCAACTATATTCTATTCAGCCGGTAGCTATATCTCAAGGCCTCAACCGTTGGCAAGCCAAAACAAGTATTTAATTATTATTAAGGAGAAGATCAATACGGTGAGATCAATGTTGGTGAATGCACTGTGCAAAAGAAACCAAGGTCCTAAGCTGCTTCTGATCAAGTAGGATTCCTAGATCTCGAATGGAAGTAGAGAAAGCGAACCGCGATAATTCAGCGACAAGGGTTGCTGGATCAGTTTTAGCAGACCATCAGTGAGTACCATGCCGGATGAATTGAATCTTGGATGGGTTGACCCGCGGGTGGTTCGACGACATTTACGTCCCAAGGATATCGTAATCGTAATCTCCTAATTTCTAAAGCGCCACTGGAAAGCCAAGCGCGGGGCACCGGCTTATTCACGAGCGCTGCGTTGAGTTAGAAGGGTTGTCCGTGAGAGTAGTCCGTGGTGGTCCGGGTCGAGTTACCTATAGGATCAGGATCAAATGCGTTGAGTCAAAAGGGTTCTCCGTAAGAGTAGTCCATGGTGGTCCGGGACGAGGTACCGTAGGATCAGTGGGGTGGAACAGCTACTAAGGTGGGTGTCGTCTGAGCCGGGAATTGGAGAGTAGGGGATCAGATGAAACAGGATAAGAGGATATATTATAACACATGGCTCATGACCAGAACTGTGACCTGATTATAATAGCTTCCCGTTGACGAAGCATACGTTGATGCCTTGCTCACTTGACATCCATGCGGTAGAAGTTAATGTATAAAATCACAATAACAAGTCGATGGCGACAAAAATAAAAAAATGCGCATCAACAATCAGTGTTTAATCTAGACGTCTCTGGGGGGAAAGTTCCCCCCCAGGATTGACATTTCTCCCCCCAGAAAAATTTGACAAAATGATATTGGTTTTAGTTACTGTTTTCATCATTATTTTACATGAAGTGTTATAATATACCGTGATATTATTTATTATTACGTGATTATAATGACATTATTTACTACTATAATATATGATACTATCATGTTAGGATGACACCTTAAAATGCAGCCATTGCAATGTGGACATTCAAAAAAGTTCTAATGGGTCACTGAAAAGTACAGCTATTTTGTTAAGACAACACCTTAAAATGCTGCCATTGCAATGTGGAAATTCAAAAAGTTTCTAATGGGTCACTGAAAAGTACAGCTATTTTGTAAGACGACACCTTAAAATGCTGCCATTGCAATGTGGAAATTCAAAAAGTTTCTAATGAGCCACTGAAAAAGTACAGCTATTTTGTTAAGATTACCCCTTAAAATGCTGCCATTGCAATGTGGAAATTCAAAAAGTTTCTGATGAGGCTCTGAAAAAGTACAGGTATTTTGTGAAGATGGCACCTTGAAATGCTGCCATTGCAATGTGGAAATTCAAAAAGTTTCTGATGAGACTCTGAAAAAGTACAGGTATTTTGTTAAGACGACACCTTAAAATGCTGCCATTGCAATGTGGAAATTCAAAAAGTTTCTGATGAGACTCTGAAAAAGTACAGGTATTTTGTGAAGATGACACCTTAAAATGCTGTCATTGCAATGTGTAAATTCAAAAAGATTCTGATGGAGAGGGGGGTACATCCCCTCCCCATACCCTCCTCCTCCCGGTCTCGGCGCTACGCCCCTCACAAGCGTCCTTCGGACGCTCAATTGTCTCCCCCCCAGAAACCTGAATTCCCCCCCCCAGAGGACGGGGACTAGATTAAACACTGATCAACAATGTTTAGACTACGCGTTTGCCTGGCGACACCTGTCGACTCAGGGTGCTTTCAATCAGTCGGGCATCTAATTTTTAGCGGACAGGTATGAAAACGCATAGCTTTTTCCACATAGATCTAGGTTTTTCGGTCTTGTTTAGGGTTCTAGTTTTTTTCCAGAACCTATAGCTTTTTTCTCAGAGCGGTTTTTCAGACTTTTTTAAGGTAAAAGCATACATATTCTTAGGCGAAAGTACAGGAAAGATGAGTAAAAACCGCAAGATTTACTATTTTAGCGCGAAAGACTGAAGACGATGTCATCGGAAGTTTATAGAGGAAAAGAAAAAAATTGGTCGAAAGACTAAAAAAGGTCGTCAGAAATTTCAAGTCTCAAAAATGCATGTATATCTTGTACAAGCTCTCAATCTTGTTTTTTCTAGCCTTTTTTCGGCCTGCTCTGACCTTTTCTTAAACTCAGAGTGGCATCCTGGGAAGCGCACGACATTGTTGAATGTTGATACTGATAGATCTAATTAGCCTACACTGGCTTCCAGTTGCCTCTGTACTGCAGTAAAGGTACACCCGGTGAGGAGCGCTTTCAACCGTTTCTAGTATGTGTCACCAGCATATTATAAATAGTGCAAATCACAGTGGACGCGCTATTTTAGTCGCATCCATCGAGTCCAACGTTGAGTCTATTTGCGAACTGTATACCTGTTCTGTGGACTTGTATTGGCTAATGCATATCCCACTGCGTTTGTTTGTTACGAGCAGGAAATGGCTATTTGGTTATAACAATGCGATCTTGTCTATATTATAATAGATCTGCACGTTTTTTGTACATCACTCTATAATTAAATTTGAAACGTTCAGGTAGCTCATGAATACATGCATACAAACATACATACACACATGCATGCATACATACATACGTACATGCATACATACAGACATACATACATACATACATACATACATACATACATACATACATACATACATACATACATACATACATACATACATACATACATACATACATACATACATACATACATACATACATACATACATACATACATACATACATACATACATACATACATACATACATACATACATACATACATACATGCATACATACATACATACATACATACATACATACATACATACATACATACATACATACATGCATACATACATACATACATACATACATCCTTGCTTAGTAAATGTTTATTATATTTATGTCTGGCAAGTTGTTGGATGCGATGATATCAAACGGAACGTCGCAATCCCGCTGTTCTATTTTTCTTTGTTTCGATAGTTGGATCAGTTGGATTATGTGCGCAGGTGACAATTCCTGATTTTCTTTTCTGGCCATCATCTGTAACATCCCAAATTGGAACTGCGTTTCTCTGTAACCTTGGCCGTAGAAAACACATCACCTGGTCTCTCAGCTGAATGTGATTTTGAAGAGTTGCCGGGTGGAAAATGTTTTAGCCTATATTTTTTACCATATGATGACCTTGTTTTAGACATCCGCAAGAAATTTTTGTTAAACATGCGACCCGGCTGTGACCCGCAGCAGCAGGTCACGGAAATCAATGCCGGGTCGCCGATCCCGACAGACCCGGCTCACTTTCTGCCCTGCCTGGTCCCTACGACAGCTACGCTGGTCACCCAAGCAGGCCCGGATATCCTTAATTAATTAACTAATTCATTAATTCATTAATTCATTCGTTCCAGAGTTTACATAGAGCTTCTTCAAGGGGACTTCTCAGAAGCACTCCCGACTCTAGCACCGTAGAAAGGACAGTTTTGAGCATAGTCTAATAAAAAAAAACAAGCGTCCGTAAGCGACCCAGGAAACAGACGTTGCTTCCGTGAAAGCCCATTCCAGACAACTCGACACACACCACAGAAAAGACTCTATTCTGCATGGTTTGCAGTTCGAGCGAATTGGACCAAAAACACTGACTTCTATATTATCATTCTGTGCAGAACGGAGAAGCCTTGGATACCTTTAATACCCGTCTTTTAATTTAATAAGTAATGTCCGCTTATGCTACTCAATGCTTGTTATCTTCAGTTGACACTGTGCTATTATAGTCGTGATTCTTCTGTCGTCGAAAGTCCACTGCTCCGATGTTGGCCGTCACCCAGAAGCTTGAAAGAAAGACACGAAATCCGCCGATTCCTTTGAAACATATTCAGTCAATTTTTCCACGATAGCCTAAGCTACTTCATGCTAAACAACACTATTAAGAAATATTCACAGATCCCAATTAAATCAATGGCATCTTCAAATTGGTAATTGCTAAGTTTCATACAGGACAATTATGAAATTATTATGCCTCTATAGCAGTACAGTGACAGCCTATAAAAAGACCTGCATGTATATAGGCCCATGGGCGCCCGCAATAGGGGCAAGGGGGGCACTTGCCCCCCCTGGAAAATTGAAACCTATTTTTCTAACTACTGCCTTTGGGGTTTAGGAAATTTCTTCCCATTGAAATACTAATGTTACGAATGATACACTTCAGTGAAAGTCAGAAATTTAAGTAATGAAATCTCTTTAGAAATAAAGAAGCTCTTAATTTTCTGCCTTGCATTTTTTCTTTCAAGCTCTTGCTGAAAACGGTAGCAATGATTTTAACCCTCCCGTGGGTGCCCATACAAATAGCGCTAGTATTTCTATCGATTATGGCCTACTTGTCTGGAATCTTGCTGTAGGCTAATGCAATTTTTTCACAACTACGCAAAAATTAATTATCAATAAATTACACTTAGAGGTCTATGTAAAAATTTGAAATTTATCAACAGCCCATTGAAATTAAGTAATGGAGATCTACATGTTCACCAGCGTTATATATGGAATCAAGTCTGCTTTAAGTCAGGCTGCATTTTGTCCATTTTGCATGCTGCCAGCTAATACAGAGTTTAGGTAGATCAAGCTGTAGAGAAACTTGGATAATTGACTCTGGTTATCACGCCTTGAGATTTACTCCCAAGACGTTGGTCTCCTCTGTTCAAAAGAGTTGATACCCCATTCTTCTGATCCTCGGGATCCTCCACCTTCCTAAACGACACCTGCAATAACATCTTACCCTCTGGATACAGGACTCGGACCTCGAGATCTTTCTTGACTGCCCTTTGAACAGCCTGGTGACTCGATGCAGCGCTTCTGAATAAGCTGGTGCCCTACGATTGACTTTGGAGTGGCACTTTAGAAGTTTAGAATTTACGATTAAAATATAGAAGTAACTTGATGGAGCACTTGCGCCTTTAAAACTGACACTTGTTTTCCGTTCATTTACTCATTCATTCATTATATAGCGCCCCTTCAAAAAACTACTTTTTAACATTCTACTTTAGATTTTTTTTAAATTTCTTCGCTCTAAGAAAACTATTCATATTGAAAATGATAGGCCTACGCCAAAAGAAACAGAAATATGCATTAAGAAACCTCTTTGAAAAATACCCATATTCTCACTTTCAAGCTGTGCAATTTTTAAGCTCTTGCGACTAGGAAATTTAACCGTGACCAACTTAAAAATTTTGCCCCCCACTGCAAAAATTTCTGCGGGCGCCCATGTATAGGCCTAATCTAATTTGACTTGTAGGCCTCTAGCAGGGGCGGATCCACGGGGTCAATCCGGCCATGCCCCCAATTTAGAAATTTCTTTATTTTTTACCAGCTGTTCTGGCTCGGAAATTCGACGTGACCCCCTTGAGTAGTTCCGTAGGTCCCTCCCCACGTCCACCACGTCCGTATACGAGATCCATACGACTAAAAAGAAGGTCATCAGATTTCTCGGCAACCAAGATGAACATTTTTCCCTGTCCCAAGATCGAAAAGTTTGAATTTTGGTCCCCCCCCCTTCGAAAATTTCTGTATCCGCTCTTGGCCTCTGGCGCCGTTGGCTCACTGTTCAAGGCATGATACTAATACGGTCATTACTAGTGAAATTCTGGAGAGTAGCTCCATCTATCGAATGCTGTGCAACTCATCCACGAACTAGCTTATCGGTTGCACGCGTCATATTATCAGCCGCGCGTCTGGCTAAAATAAGAGGGTCATCCGAGGGTGGTATGAACGAATCTGGAAGACATAAACAGCCTAACAGGCCTTAATAGAGGGGCAGGTGTGTCAGCTGGCATTGGCCTACGATTTTGTGGGCCTACCCCCCCCCTGGTAGAGTCGAAGTGGAGAGGGGATCCTTGTTTAGCATACAGATTAGGCCTATGTCTAATGGAGACAAATAAATTTTAAAATGGGGGGAGGGGTGGTACCACATATAAATCATGGACTGGAACTGTCATGAATATTTGTAATGCGCTCTCTCTCTCTCTCTCTCAGTTCCTTTCATTCCTTTCGGAACATCGGGCGACAAGACTGAATGCGCTATGTAAAAATAGTTCACCGTGTAGCTTCCTTTGCAGTCTTTCTTTCCCATCATTCCCGTTTTCCCTGTTACAGATTCACCTCTAGAAAGAGGAAGTATCTGATCAAAAAGATTTCTTTTTTCGGCGTGTAATATTATGGCAGAATGTCACAGGAATTAAATTTTGATATTATTATCACTTTTGAATTAGGGGGAATTAGGGGATCGAAAAATATATAGGGCCTATTGTTTAATTGTTTGGATGTCCCGGCCAGAATGTCTTACTCAGGTCCACCTAAAACCAGCTTATAATCGTAATCGTAATTTCCAAATTTCTAAAGCGCCACTCGAAAGCCCAAGTTGGAGGGAACGTTGAACCCTACCAACCATAACTAAGCGACGACTCAATTCCTGACCAACAACGCTGAAGAAAAACGACGAAAGGAGTATCTTGTATCTTTGGAACAAGCTTCGACTTCCAGATGTTTGATCATAATTATAGCTCATCAACCAGTGCTCAATATAGTCAAACACTGCTTTTGTGTGTATGGATGGGGGGAGCGGAGTTAGGGAGGAATTTCAGGTTTCTGGGTGTGCATAGGTGGAGACCTGGGCGGAGACTTGGGGGGGGGGACGGAAAGACGCGAAATTTCTTGATGGACGAATGGCTGAGTGTTTCAGAAAAATTGTCATCTTTTGCCGGCCAAAACTTTCTGACGATCGGCGAAATCTCGAAAAAAAATTCTATTTTCACCGACAAAAAAGTTGATGACCTTTTTTTAGTCTTGACGCTCAACAATTGGTGGGGACAAATGCACGGGCCGTCCCCCCAACACCTTCATTGGGGGGACCGTCCCCCCTGTCCCCCTAGGTCTCCGCCCCTGTGGGTGTGACAAACTGCCGTTCGGGTGGGCGGCAACCGGCAGCCATAATGTGTTTTTTTAATGTGATTAGATTTACAAACGTGTTCGTCGCATAGCAACAATGCTGGCAGTCAATTTGCCGCGTGAATGTGATAGGTTGATTTGGAAAAGAACATGCCTGCAGATAAGTGAATCACAGCTACTGTAGCCTATACCATCATGCAAACTTTAATTTGTCTATAATATAGTAAACATTACGCATATTGCCGAACTAAAATGAGTCGTAGGGTAATTATTTTATTCTCCAGGATGTCTCTTCAATATTTTAGATAAAACTCCATGGTTTGATGTCACCCGCGGTCCAAGTCTTTTTCTGGTAGGCTAGGGCCGCTAGGCCATAACATGACTTTAAAACTGTGTAATCTTAAAAGCCTGTACGATATATTTTTATTTGGAAGATCCCGCTAACCAAATTAGTCTCTGAAACTCTTAGTGCAAAGGAATCCGTTGAAAACGAAAAGTAGACCTAGGCCTACTATAGTTAAAAATCAGGTATACATTTACCAGATCTATGGCTAATGCCCTCTCGTGCCCCCTATGTGCGGGCGCCCATGTAGGCCCATGTGGTATTACAATGCCGTATAGCCTACAGCAAAGAAGTCAACACCGCAAATTTTACTTGCTGCCTTGGCACCGCGCACCATAGGGCCGGTGACACCGGCCCTGAACAGTATTTTATACACATTGAAATGTGCGTTAATACAGGTAGGCCTGTAATGTATAGGCCTAATAAAATTATGCTGACGTGTTGTTGTGTATTCTATGATCTATCTTAGCCTACAAATTCCGATTGCTACTGGTTTCGGAGTAGTCTCGATTGGGTTTCTCATTTGAAAGCAGAAGGCGGTTTTAAAACTCGACCGCACTGGACGGAGTAGGCGAGCGATAGACCTCGACAGCTTTTGTGTAGGCCTACAGCGTATTGTCTGTATCTCACACTGCACAGTTAATTTTAGCAGCATTTTAGCACTAATTAATTAAGTTATCTACCTTGGTATATGCCTATCTTAATCAGTGGTTAAAGTGGTTTGGATAAGCGGTGGGAACGCCAACTGTGAGCAGTGGAAACGCTGATGAAGTTCCCACGCGTTCCCACCCACTTTAAACCCTGATCTTAATTCAATTCCTTTTTCCCTGTTCCGACCCGTAACATCAATGGCGTAGCCAGGACTTTATGAGGGGGCGGTTTATGGCCTGACCGGATGCCCTTCCTGACACCAACCCAACAGTATTACAGTCAGTGCTTAAAGTGTGAAAATATAAGTGCCTGGACGCCCCTTACCTTTCCAGGCCGTGCTAACCGATAAGTGGCAGGACGTTGTTCGGATTTTAAAATAAGTGAATGGACGCTGTCCATGACCGTCCTGGCACACTTTAAGCCCTGATTACAGTAAGTAAGAAGGGAATAAAGTGACAAAGGGAATAAAGTAGAAAAAACAATTGTTACAACAAGCAACTGCTTTGTTTTTCTTATTTAAGTGGATAATTAAACTTTTTTAAAAAACTTTTTCTAAGCCAATGGGGGTTTAACCCAGAAACCCCTCGTCTACGCCACTGCGTATTATAGCCTATCTGCAAAGTTTTAGTGTGCTACTTGGCTATAATGTTTGTTTGTTTGCATGTGCACTTGTTATAACGCCCCTTCAAGCCCTCTACCCAGAGGCGCTCCCGACTACAGAGCGGACACTGCATCGGAGTTTCACGCCGAAGCGCTGAGCAATTGCGAGTGAAGGACTTGCCCAAGGTCCCTACGCGGCGACTTGAGGTGGATTCGAACCCCGAACCTTCCGGCTTCAAGGCAACGACGCCAACACTACACCATCGCGCCCCACATTGTGCCCTTGTTTCAATTGAGAAGCTTTGGATCTTGGTAGGCCTATAGCCTACGTTAAAGTTATCGTGAATACTATAGTTGATAGTTATTATAATTATGATAGGCCTACCAGCTAGGCCTATGTTTTGCGAATCGCGACTGTTATAACCTATAGTTGTGCGAGCAAAGATAACATTGGACTATACATAAAAATAGTGTTAATTCCATTTTCAAATCAACGACGCATGTTGCTTATTTATAGGCCTCGAATAATCCCTCGATACCAATTGTACCATATTTCATTCTCAAATATAATTCCCAACCGCTAGTAGGCTAACAATCATGCACTATTGCATACACTCAGAAACAGTCATGTACGTACTACGTAGGCCCTACACATCATTAAAGCTTAAAGCAATTCTAGACGGGGCAAAAACAACAGCCATAATATTATTTGAAAGCCTGTGTTGTGAAAATTAGATCCAGATCAGAAACTGGAATGCTAAAGCAATCACACTCATGAATATGCAACGTATTATACATCAAACACTACGGTAGGTCAAAGCAAGAGCAGACAGAGGCGAGAACCGTGCAATTAGCTCTAAACTGTTTACCAATTCTAATAATGTAGGCCTATGTCACTTGAAAAATCGGTTAGTAACTATAGTTAGGCCTATTATATCAAACTAATCACAGTATATAAATAGACTAACAAACAGTATAATTATGTCGACTCTCAGCTCTTACTTTTGATTAAGTATAGTCCGCCATCTTCAGAGTAAGCAATTTATGACGTCACAACGCATATTTTTCTATAGCACGCGTCTGTGAAGACCCACTTTACTGCATGATAATCCTATATGTGAATTCACTCTTTCACTAACTGTTTCTAACTCACTCTTTCTGGCACTAATCAGACAATCTAGTTTGCTATACTGTGATAATTATTAATATCGAGTTAATCTCAGTTAATATTAAGGTTATTTGGTACTCCCACTGGCGGAGACCTAGGGGGGGACAGCGGGGGACGGTCCCCCCCCAATGGAGGCGTTGGGGGGGACGGCCCATGCATTTGTCCCCCCCAATGTTTAAGCGTTAGGGCATTTACACAAACACGTCAGTAGAGTTCTAGAGAAAGAAAACTTTAGCAGTTGAAGTTCATATTTCTAATTAAATGAATTCCCGGGCAATCCGGGCTCTAACAAATAGTTATTTAGTCCCACGTTGAATAGTTTGCGAACATTATACTGTGTGGATAAGATACCTCTTTTAACATATTACCGGTTATTATAAAACCTTGCCAACACCCTACAACTGATATAAAATTTATCGACTCCATCAGGAAAAGAGAAGTTCAAATTCCCCAACTTAGGATTGTGGCATGTTCTTAATAACACTTGGCTGAAAATGTTAGGTAAAAGCACAACAGACCTGTGTTCTAAATGCCAATTGCTTGAAACAACTGAGCATACGCTGCTTGCGTGTATAACGAATGATATACCAAACTTACTACTTAAAAAATGCGAGGACAAAAAAATGGAATGCACAGTTAAAAATCTTTAAAGACGTCAACAGCCTTTGTAGCTATAAGATGTCGTTAAACTTCAGATTAATAATAATAAATAACGCCACAACGTCATAATCGGGCTTCTGCCACATTCCCTTCAGGTTTCGTTCCGGCTAGAGCCAACCGGACATTGGGAATATTATGGGAAGTAAGTAAGTTAGTATGTAAGCATTTTGTTTATTACTCCTCTTGAAAACGAACAATGGGACATAGAACATCGTTATTATACATCGGATTAACAATAGGAAATAAAAACATACGATTTAAAATCCCAAGTTAAATGTAATATAATTACTAAACTATTATCATCAAACAAGTTAACTATTATTTTTGTTTTAAAGAGAGAATTCCAATTGGAGATGTCTCTTACACACATCTTTTAATTTTACTAATCTTATGTCATCAGACAAGTTAACTAATATTTTTAAACAGAGAATTCCAATTGGAGATGTCTCTTACACACCTTTTTTTAACTTTACTAAACTATTATCATCAAACTAAGCTATCTATTTTTTTAAACAGAGAATTTCTATTGGAGATGTCTCTTACACACCTCTTTTAACTTTGTTAAACAATTATCAATTCAAATCATTTCGACATTGGCGGGGACACTTTTGAAGTCTTAAACAAAGACTATTAGCACTAAAATGACGAGGAAATTTGTTAATATGACTACCTGAAAAACTACCATTGTAGTGCTGAAAATCGTACTTTTTCGAAGTTTGGGGGCATATCTCCCTGCCCAAACCCTCCCCCGCGAGGCGCTTTGTGCCTCGGCGATCGTCATTCGGCCGCTCGTCCGTCCCCCCCCAAAGTTCGGACCAGGTCTCCGCCTATGGGTACTCCCATTGTTTGCTGACGGTGTCAGTCTCAAGTCTCGGTAAAAGAGAAGGGCGGCGCCGTAACAAATGCGCGCATGACAAAAGCGCGCAGACAAATGCGCGCAGACAATAGCGCGCAAAGCGCGCAACAGGGACCTTACCCGTCAAAAGAGCGCAGACAAAAGCGTGCAAAAATCGCGCAAAAAAGCGCGCAACGATCAAAAAATGATTAAAAATTATAAATAACAATGTTTCATAAGTGTTTCGTAGGCTTTCCATATATCACTAATGAACTGTCGCCGTCTGTCGGAGAAATTATTTACGATAATTAGACGTTATACAGGCTCATGTGCAAAAATTCTGATGTATTTAGATGACTAGATTTTCACTCGTCTTTTTTATTTTGTTTACAATGAACTATATTTTTCGGGTATTTCTGCTGCTGCGTTTCGTCTATGTTTCGTTGCCTTTATAATTAAATGTTTCTTTCAAGAACAATAAAGTTAGGATATGTTGAGCCTAGATTTCCACTTAAATGCTTCAATTTTGTATATGAAACGCTTCGTTTACAAACTATATTTGGCTTAATAGTGACGGTTTTATTGACGGTTACCCATTGTGTCTATATTTCTAACAATCTGTTTCAGTATGTTTAGATGCTCATTAAAAAAATTCTTTGTATTGGGTCTATGTGCTCTTCGTCGCGCGCATTTGTCTGCGCGCTTTTGACGGGTCACCGAGAAGGGCGACACTGATGATCCTTGTCATCTAAGCGTCGTTAAAATGAAACTATACTATTTTTATTTATTTATCCATTTCTTTAGCGCCCCTTCATGCTCTTTACTCGGAGGCGCTCCAGACTACAGCGTGGACACTGCATCGGAGTTTCATGCCGAAGCGCTGAGCAATTGCGAGTGAAGGACTTGCTCAGGGTCACTACGCGGCGACTTGAGGTGGATTCGAACCTGCAACCCTCCGGCTGCAAGGCAACGAACATACCATACCCACTACACCACCGCGGCCCCACAATATGTCAATAATATGCACGCATAGAGAGGAGTGAACCAAATGCATATTATGCGTACGTATATTATAGGTCTATATAATAATAATGCACCAACGTACAGGAATATGAAGGTGTAGGAGTGTAGGTGGGTGGGAGTGAAGTCTAGAAAATAATAATTTCTCGTTTATTGGATTGTTTCTGCAAATAGATAAATTTATATGGTTCTGATATATTTGATCCGGGGGAGTGGGTGCATCAAGCGTAGCCTACACATAGGCGTAATTAACATTTTCTAAACACAAACGCACTCATGAATATGCAACATATGTACGCAGGTGGGGGTATAAAAGTGCACCTACGTACGGAGGGGGCAAATTTTATCCCGAGATTCAGCGTGCATACTAATGATGTTCCCATGCTGGGCAGTATTAGCAAATGCTAAATGTCGGCGCCACCATAGACCTAGGTCACGCCAGGTCAATATTTGACCTGTCACCTGCCTATTTTACTCTTGACCTGCATTACGACCTGTCAAAAATTCTCTCGAATTTTTAATATCTTCGTTACATTTAAAATCGCCCACCTGCTGAATAACTGCTTGACCACAAAGCAACTATGCTGAAATTGCATATCTGCAGGGCGTCACCAATGCAAGTGCTTCTCAGTTACTAAGAATAAAGTAGCCCAAGCCAAAGTATGGGTAAAGTAAAACATATAATCTAAGGGCAACATGCAAGGCAAGAGAAGAAATAGAGTTAGCCCAGATAAAGGAGGAAAGAATATGGCAAGATACATGATTAATTTATTCTGGCATAAACAGTATCTCCCCGCAAGAACTTCTCAGTGGAAATCTCAGCTGAAACCTGGCAGAAAATAATGCGAAAATGCAGGCGGGGTAACTGCCCAAATTATGCTCGTAGGCCTATACCAATAAATTAAGCAAATTCGACAACATACACGATATATATATACTGGGACTACACAACTAATCAACCGCAGAGAAAGTGTGAGTTTTATACGATGACAGCAATTTGCATTTCATTCGAATGGTAGATACGTAGGCCAAAACATTATTGCATATATTCTTTTATGAATTTGCTGCAACTATATTTTCACAACTCTGTTGTAATTAAAAACTGAACCTCACAACTGAAGAATTACTGACAAGCTACTCACCTTACACACAAAAATTACTAAACTTCTGTACAATATATCGTGTAGCCTAGCTTTATAATATTTACATCATTAATATACATTACTCTTCTGAATTGGGACTGCAGCTAAAAGCAAGATAGCGTTCTGAGTTATTGAAAAGAAAAGTAAGAAACCTTTGCTAAAATAGTGAAGTTGAAAATACATATGGAAATCGCTATAAATTGCAAGTTTGTGTGATATCCAAACACTAGATTAAAAATACACTCTAGAAAATGCAGTTCATCACATTCATGAAATAGAGTAAAAATCTGCTTAAGAAAACTTTAATTAATTATTTTGATCACTTAAAGCTATTATTATCTCAACAGCTAATAATTAATCTCGCTTTCCAGTTTTACTTCAATTTATCCATTTAAAACACATTCAGTTAATACAGAATAGGTCTAAATCTGGAAACAATTCTAGGCTATATTTACACAACCAAAACTCACACAATCATGACAAACTCTGTAAAAGCAAAGTTTAAACGAAACAAATTCATATCGCATTTAGAGATAATTTAATTAAATATCTATATTCGAATCGCAGTTACAAAAACGTTAAAATCGACGAGATCTGGAATATATGAGGGAAAGCCAACGACACTGGTGGAAAAGCCAGCTTGGTCTTCTACGGACTGCGACAATAATTCATCATCGGGGTCGAGCGTAGCTAATTGGCAATTTGTCTCTGAAGAATAGGTCGTCAATTTGGTCGCACAGGTCGTAAGGGTCAATTATGTAACTGCCTGAGGTAACGGTGGTGGCATTTTCGTCGTCGGCGTTGCTGTAGTTTCTTCGCGACCCACCAGGGTCGGAGGCGGCGGCCATTGGAGTGCGAATTTCATGGACCGCGTCACTCATGTCGGCACATGAATACTGAATGCCAGTGCAGTCCGAGTCCGATGTGTTGTTAAGCGATCTCTGCCTGTCCGGCCAACGCGACGCTCCGCTTATGTTCTGATCGTAATCTTGACTGTTCTTCTGGTTCTTCGCTCTTTCGAACGGTGGTTGACCAACACTTATGGGACTCGGTTGATATCTGTCAACCTTGCAATCGTCCTGAAAGTTCAGACGGCCATTTTCGTACCCGACCGGGTGCCGAAATCCGTTTCGATACACGGGTGACGTCATCGGATCGACGTGAGTGTTCAATCGCACTGGTGTCGATTGCAAGTAACCAGAACCGCCACCGCGGACGGTCGGGTGAGCTGCGTCTTCGGCGGCCATGCGGATGACCGCGGCCCCCGGTTCGTAGAGACACCGTGGGTCGAAAGTACTTAGCGGAACAGAGGGCTTCTGGCTAGGGTATCCATGGATGCTCGCCTGACCAATGCCCGGTGCTATTCTGCTATCGCTATGGTAACCGGCGTTGAACTGCTGTTGTGGGATGATGACGTCATCGGCAAATCCACCTTCGGATTTTGACGCTTTTGAAAAGTCTACAAAACAGAAAAGTTGCTGTTACTATAACGTCTGTCAAGACTTGACGTTTATGAAACATTTATGCTACCAGCCGATCACTAATAAAAGTCGAGTAACTTTTCTCTAGCCAGCGCCTAATTAAAGTGTGGAAAAATAAGTGTCTGGACGCGGTCCATGACCGTCCATGCACACTTTAAGCCCTGGCTCTAGCGCCGCAACTGTTTGCACTCTGACGGTGCCAGTCTCAAGTCTGGATAACGGAGGAGGGTGACGTTAATGATCTTTGTTATCAAACTGCAGTGTCTTTAAACTGAAAATACTACACTACTATAATTTAGCAAACAAGCAACAGCATCGCCAAATAGGCCCCTAAATAAAGACACATGAAAAAAACCTGGTTTATCCTTTCAATTCCTGTACAGTTCAATTACTGTCAGTAAGTGCGGTTAATTACTCAACTACTCAATTACTGTAGCACATGACACTGAAGACAAGTAGCACTCACAAGTCAGATTATAAGACAAGCCTATAATCTGTTCGATAAAACAACAATGATATTATATACATGCGAATAAACGATAATTAGGTGCAGAAAGAAAGTCTACAAAAATAAGTCTAACAGCTCAACATTTTAGTCAAGAAACTGCCTCTCCCTCGGTGAGGGAATCAAATCTAGGGGGAGCACCGACAAAGTTTAGTGTGGGTGCGTGCACGTCGGGTCTTAAAGTATGACTGGACGGTCATGGACGGCCTCCACGCACTTATATTCTAAATAATCTGAATGCTGTCCTAGCTGAAGCACAGCATAGAAAGGTAAGGGGCGTCCATGGCAATTCTTTTTCTACACTTCAAGCACTGATGTAGGTCAATCCGAGGTCATGAGTCGAGAATAAAGTCGAGAACGTTCAAACTCGAGTCACTATAAAGTACACACTTCGCGAGCCAAGCTACTGGGCTCCCAGCTCCAGACTGCAGTCTCAAGCCTTGATAAAGGAGGAGGGCGACATTAATCATCTCTGTAGCAAGCAGTGCCAAGCTGGTGCGCATTTAAGGGTGGACCGACAGCCCAGAGATTCACAGTTTTTAAATGACGGTCCATAGATATAATCAACACTGACCATTCGCTGGCCTATACACTGTCGGTGAGAGATTAGCCACGCAAGGTAGAGGACTAACCACACGCTCTCATAAGCCGAGGCTGAGCAACTGAAGTCACTCTAGACCTTGACATGGCAGTCTCTTAAAAAACAGCTGCTCTTTATTCTACAGCCCGTCATCCTTATTACTGCTTTAACTATATACTGCTACTATAATTGCTGTATTGATCGTTATCATTATAAATTGTGCAACTATTGTGCTATAATTTATTGCCACTATCATAATCATCATCATCATTATTATATCATAGGCTATACGATCTTTATCGCACGTAGAAATGATTTCTAAATCTCAGGATTTAAAAAGGGTTTCCGGGGAAATAGAAACTTTATCCATAGTGCTCAAATCTCATCAAATAACTGGTAACAATAAATTAAAGACCACAAAATGAGACTCGCACAAGGAGTAGCAAAGACAATAGCTAATGACAATAGCTAATGACAATAGCTAATGACACTAGCCAATGACAATAGCTAATGACAATAGCTAATGACAATAGCTAATGACAATAGCTAATGACAATAGCTAATGACAATAGCTAATGACAATAGCTAATGACAAATAGTTAATGACAATAGCTAATGACAATAGCTAATGACAATAGCTAATGACAATAGCTAATGATGATAGCTAATGACAATAGCTAATGACAATAGCTAATGACAATAGCTAATGACAAATAGTCAATGACAATAGCTAATGACAATAGCCAATGACAATAGTTAATGACAATAGCTAATGACAATAGCAGAGACAATAGCTAATGACAATAGCTAGTCAATGTGCCAACTGCCAAGCTACACACATTCGAAAGACGCTAAACTTTTATCCAGGTGAAAGTCGAAAACACAAAGAACACGAAAACAGATGGTGAATTCAACACGTGCAGCATGCTCAAGAACGCTGGTCATGATACGCAGAAACACGTGGGTTCAAACCAGATCTCGTGGGATTGCTGCAGATCCCATGTGGGTCTCACGTGGGCGGAGAAACCTGAATCGGTCGTATCACTGAAGATCGGTTTTGTTTCTCTAGCAACCAATATCTATAGAATCTGTTTTGATGCTCTATAGTCCGGCCGCACAAATGTTTAGAGAAGATATCTACACAGATCTGTCAATACCGAAAACCAGATCATAGCGCTGTTGCATGCATGTGTATACGTACGTATACAGACATTTATATAGCGCCTTACAATAACCTCACGAAGGCGCTGTGATGAGAATCCAGTGATGATAATAATAATCGGGTAAAGATGGTCACAACGATATACTCCTGACGAACGAAAAACAAAGGAAACCAAAGAACGACGACAACGGTAGAACATCCAGAGCATGCAAACTGCAGACACAAAGGAAAACACACTCGTCTACTCGCTACATACCTACTTGCAGGGTGTTGCTGCCATGAGGATCCGGACCGGGCCTTGCGGTGTGCCCCGCGGCCGCCGCAGCCGCCAACGCCGCTGCGCTGCTCTCCCCTTCCTCGCTTGGACCGTGACCACTGTCCGTGTTCGAACCTTCGCCCGAATGAATGCTGTCCGCGTCGTTGTCGTTCAACGCTCTTATCAAGCGGTTGACCTTTTGATAAGAAAAAGAAAACATTCTCAAGTGATAAAAAGCCGTCAAGCAGATATATAACTGTAGCTTATTGCAGGCCGTCTGTTCTTTTATTGTAGTTAGGATTTGTGATTTGTGTTCTTGTAGATTAATTTTTTTAAATGCATAACTGTGCACTGTAACCGGTTGCGGTCTGTCAACAACCGGATTGTGAATAAAAAAATATTATTACACTCTGATTGAGTTTAAAATAGGCCTAGTTCGATCTATTATAGAATTAGGCGAGTCCTATTGTAAGTTAGACCTTATATGTATAAGAGAGTCACACTCCTAACTTCGCATCTTTCACATTACATGCTATGTAGAAATTACACATTACATTACGCTACACAAACACACACACACACACACATATATATATTATATATATATTATATATATATATATATATATATATATATATATTATGGTCGAACAGAATTCAGATTGCTACACACGTTAGATTTATTTAATTTTACAACTAAGTTTTTTAATTTAATAAAAACGACACAACGGAGTTTTTATGCGCTGCAACAATTTTATGACTTTTCTACTGCAAAAACAACTTATCATTGGAGCTATAACTTTCCCAGATAAAACACCTTGGGGGTTGACAACCCTATAGATGCACTTCCTTCCAATCCCGGCCCCCGGATACTGGGCTACCAATCAAAACTGGACCGTGGGTTAACCTCGATACTTATCAAGCGGCGACCAGAGCTCGAGGTCACCAGAGGTGGCATTAACTTGTCCAACCGTCTGATATCCCCGATGACTTAATGCTGTCCAGCCTGAAGAAACCCCTCCTCACTCAACCCCCCCCCCCCCGTTGGCTCTAAAGTCTAAACCATCGGTCCACACAGTTAGCACTTCCAGTGATCACGGCCGCATCCAAGATGGCCGATGGCTTCACCCATCTCTTTGTCTTTGTTTGTCTCTGTCTGTCTGTCTCAGTCTGTCTGTCTCAGTCTGTCTGTCTCTCTACCTGTCTGTCTATCTATCTATTTATCTGTCTGCCTGTCTGTCTGTCTGTTTCTGTCTGTCTCTGTCTATCTGTCTGTCTGTCTGTCTCTGTCTATCTGTCTGTCTGTCTCTGTCTATCTGTCTGTCTGTCTCTGTCTGTCTCTGTCTGTCTGTCTCTGTCTATCTGTCTGTCTATCTGTCTGTCTGTCTCTGTCTATCTGTCTGTCTCTGTCTGTCTCTGTCTATCTGTCTGTCTATCTGTCTGTCTCTGTCTCTGTCTATCTGTGTGTCTGTCTGTCTCTGTCTGTCTGTCTGTGTCTGTCTGTCTGTCTGTCTGTCTCTCACCTCAACTCGTCAACCGTGTCAATATAACGAAGGGAATGAAGATCAACCACTTATAGGTCAGCATGACAGGCAGCAGCCATCGGAAATAGTGCAGCCGACTTCATTTTCTCAATCTCGGCGTATGAGATCAGATGGTTAGTCTTCTAACGTGCCGTCCGATCTTCCCACCAACAGAGTACGGTCGGTGTATTCATTGCAGGCGAGTTAGCGACATAGGTGGCGCCAGTGGTAAGAAATCTTGAAACGAATTTCTGTCTTGGTTGGGATTTCAACGAGCAACTTCTGGATTGACTGACCAGAATGTTGACCACTTCTCTGTCACGCACCATATAACATGACATCAGGGTGAGAAATGTGGAGGGATTGTGGGGGTTCAACCCCATTAGTCTTTCTTAGAACCCCCATAGTAGAGTCTTCTCAGCACACACCCCACAACTCCACAAGAATTAACGTCTGACTCCCACATGCAAAATTATTTGTACAATTTTCGTATATATACTACATATATATCTATACTACATAATTATATACATAAACTGTATACTACATATATATATATATATATATATATATATATATACTACACAATTGCACATTGCACAACCCTTTCCTTTATCAATATACTGCGATGCCAATATCTTTGTATACTATGTCCATAGTTTGTTTGTATATCTATACTTTGGCTGCTGAACGTGTTTCGTTCAATTTGTCCGTGGGGTCTCGTGAATCTCGCGATCAGATGGAGCATGACTTCAGCACAAACCTCTGCTTCAATGTAACTATCGACTGAAGTCCAGTTGTGTGCTATGCAATGTACGCAAAGATGCTAGATTCTGCAACCCCACATACTTTCAATTAAAACGGATAATCTATTTCGTAAAACACATTATTTGTAACAATTATTCCAGATAGTTGATCCGCTGATTTTTAAGAAGAGAAGAACTATATGAATCCCGCACATGCACCAGATTGATCTGCGACAGTTTTTTTAAATGTGTCACATCGATGTCAAGCAGCACATGTGTAGCACCACAATAACACATTTTGTCATGTAATGTGATTCTTCATGTGATTCCAATTGAACAGTGCCTTCTTCTTTATTGCAATTTTGACTGTTTTAGAGCCAGCCTAAGTGTCAGTTTGGTCATTTCAAACCTTGGAGTAATTATTAATGAGCCATTGTTGTATTATTAGTTGGATTTTGTATTGTTGTCAAATGTCAATACAATGCAGATTCAGTTAGACACTGTGTTGCTCGATGTGAAGATCTGCATGGGAAGGACTAAAGTCTAAGTTAAGGTCACTGCAACGAAGGGATTCAAACCTGCAGGAATGCGATATAAAACCAAAACAATGAGATTTCAAATAATAAAAAATCTGAACCCGTAGCAAAGGAATTTGAACCCACAACTAAAGAATTTGAATAAAGAACAAAAGGATTTCAACCAACGACAGTGATTTTAACCCACAACAAAGGGATTCGAACCCTTAACAAAAGGATTTGAACTTACAACAAATTAATTTAAACCCACAACAAATGCATTTTAACCCACAACAAAAGGATTTTAACCCACAGCAAATTAATTTGAACCTACAACAAAGAGATTTGAACCCACAACAAAAAGATTTGAACCCACAACAATCGGATTTGAACCCACAACAATTTAATTTTAACCCACAGCAAAGAAATTTGAACCCCCAACAAAAGGATTTGAACCCACACCAAAAATGCGCTGTTGCCCTGTTCAACTGACCTGGGCAACACTAGCACATGAGGACAGTCTTCGGTCGTGATGATAGCAACTTGCCTCGACTTCTTTGCTTGGTTGCAGTAATGGAACTGTTTGACTTCCATGGTAGTCGCCTCTGCCGAACTTCGAGATACTTGACATGGTGTTGTGAGGAGGTGGACCAGCTGCAGAGGTTGAACTTGGCTTTGATGAAGAATTATTCATCCGCAGCAATGAACTTGAAGCTTGTGGATTCTGAAAGAACAAGAGCAGATATTAAAACACAACTACATATACATATACATAAATATATACATAAATATATAAATACATAAATATATAAATACATGAATATTTACATATACACATATATACATATATGTATAATTGCATATACATAAATCAAACTGAACCTTGAGGACTTAACAAATGGACATATTAGACCTATAATCTTATCAATAACCAGCGCTTAAAGTGTAAAAAAAGAAGTGCCCGGATGCTCCTTAACTTCCCCGTATATGTACTGGCGAAATAAGTGGCAGGACGGTGTTCAGACTTGAAAAGAAGTGCATGGACGCCGTCCATGATCGTCCATCCACACTTCAAGCCATGTCAGCAACTGAAGAAATTTTATATCTGATTAAAACATCTAAATACGTGCAATACCGTATGATACTCTTGGACTACTACTGTACATAATTATTTTTTATGTGTGTGTGTGTATGTTTGTGTGTATGTGTGTGTGTTTGTGTGTGTGTGTGTGTGTGTGAGTGTGTGTGTGTGTGTTTGTGTGTGCTTGTGTGTATGTGTGTGTTTGTTTGTGTGTGTCAAACAGCAAATATCTTACATTTGCACGAGAGTAAACCTCACTTGTATAAATGAGATGTTCCCACAACGATTTAGTACATTTAAGCAAGTAAATCATCTGTTTGTTGAGCATGTAAGCCAGGCCCGCATTTATGTAGCGAAAGGGACATTAAAAAAAATTAATGAAAATAATGATACATACATGAATTGCATACATTTGTAAGGACTTTTTCTATCGACCTCCTACTGGCTGTAGGCCTATACCAGAACTTGCGCTAAAGAAATGCGGCTTTGACAACGATTGCCAATAGCACGGCTGCTGGTCAGACGACCTATCGTCAGACTCCTCGTTCGACATCTGCCCCCACCAACCCCCAGCCCCCCAGCCCCCAGCCCACACCCCATCCCACCCCACCACCACGAAAGCCTTTCCCGGTTGTCACTTAAAATATTCATGACAGAAATTTCTTATTAGTTAATCAGATTTGCCATAAATGATGGAAACGGGTTGCTGTCAGTTTCCATTCCGAGCGCCGTGAGTTGTCCGCCACCTGCAACAAGCCATCCATCCATCCTTCCATCCACCCATCCATCCTTCCATCCATCCTTCCATCAGCTGCCCAAGGACATTCAGAGGCAGAAGGCGAGGAAGAGGATCCGAAAACACGTAGAACCAACGTCGCGCAGCGGTCTTTTCACGACAAACGCTTAGCGCAACATCCCCGTAATTAACTTATACGCCAAATAAAAGTTTTTGTTGCTCAAAACATCATCGATCGCAGAGATATCAATTTTCTCCATAATATGCCTTCCAGTAAAGCGATGCGCTATATAATTTCGATTTACATCAATGATTCAACTGGAACCAGCGTAATTTTAAATGACGCATTCTTATGATACCCTCGAGTCAATGCAAAATGTATATAAGACTATAGGAGGCTTACGCAATACACCAACGACTCTGGCTGCATGACCTATGTATAGAATCCTAGATTGATGCACTCTATTTTATTTATACATAAATACATAAATACGGCCTTTACATGTACATGCACACAAACACACATAACCCGTTGCTCCACACGCCAAAACCATTATTAGGGTGAGTTTGTAGCATATTGAGCTCGATACATCATTTTAAAGGTCTTGCATCAAGCTTAAAATTGACAGAAAAATTATTGCTTTAGGTCTATAGCTTAATAATAATATTATAACTCAAGATATGCGGCAAAAAGTGATGCATTTAAATTAATTAATTAATTAAAATAAATTAAAATGAGACAATAGACGCATCAAAAGCATCAGAAATGCCTTTAAAATCAAGTTTTGCTTAGATAAATGAAAAAGATCATTTTAAACATAACAATTCTTAGATTAAATTCTGCAAAAACGTAAACATTAAATAATTTATCCCCGACAGGTTTTAAGTGAATCTAAACTAAATTAAATTAAATTGAATTCTATTCTATATATACTCCATTCAAAAAATAATTAAAATGTAAATTAGATTAGGCCTATAGTCGTCATTCGTCAACCTTTAGGCCTATATCAACCATTCTTTTCACGTCTACACCACATAAAAATAGCCTACATGAACACAAAGTACATGCATCAGCTATTCTTTTCACGTATACATGGGCACATATACACAAACATACAGCACATGCATAAACCATTCTTTTCACGTTTGCATAGGCACAGTTACAATTATACATACAACATCAAACAGGTATACCATTCATCTTTCATTGTATAACTAGGCTGGAAGCGCCTCTGTGTAGATTTTCTTGTAGGGCGCTATACAAATCCATAGAATGAATGAATGAATGAACGAATGCCACACACAACACACACAAACTGACCCATAAAACATAGCACAATAATTCCCTTCCATCCAGGCACAGCCACCGACCGGGATTATTTTTTCTCGCGCAATCTCTACAACAACGACTCGGAATCTTATGAAATTCGCGGCGCAACGGTTCTGTGAAGGTGCACTGCGCATGAATAATTCAGGCCGATCATTACGACTCTTTATCAACACCACCCATCGTCAACAATGCGGACGGAGGAAAAGGAGCAGCAAGTTCCGACGACGACAAGAAGGAGGGGCGGGGTGGGGTGGGGTGGGGTGGGGCGCGCGGCGAGCTACGTGATCGCCTGATGTACGAGGCTGTATAACAGCGTCGTCGCTTGTTAGACAGATCATTAGAATGGTGTTCCGTGGTTATAGCATGTAGCATCATACACGATAGCTTACCGCCACCACCCAGACTCCCCTATATGGCTCACCACTACCCAGACTCCCCCATAAGGCTCACCAACACCCAGACTCCCCTTTTATAGCTCATCACCACCCAGACTCCCCTATATGGCTCACCACCACCCAGACTCCTTTATAGCTCACCACCACTCAGACTCCCCTATATGGCTCACCACCACCCAGACTCCCCTATACCTCACCACCACCCAGACTCCCCTGTATGGCTCACCACCACTCAGATTCCCTTATAGCTCACCACCACCACCACCCACTATCACGGCAGAGTCGCCTGCCAGTTGCGTATCGCTACCACAGGCAATATCATGACCGATATACCAATAGTAGCCTATTATAATTAATTATATGTCTGCAGAACGATCTCCCAGGAAATCTCCGCCACTGCTCGCACTGCGGTAGTGCCAGTCCCAAATCTGGATGAAGGAGGAGGGCAACGCTAATGATCTTTGTTATCACACAGTGACGTTAAACTAAAACTCTCCCCAAGGAACTTCAAAGTGGGCTGTGTGGAGGGGGCAGTACTCTTTACGCATGAACGTGTGAGGGTGTTGATTTCCGACGACAGAATTATGTGGGTCAGTGAGTGGGGAGTTGTTCTCCCTATCCAGGTGAAGGGGTGATTAAACGCCACTGGCCACAGGAACTAAAGGTAAGTTTTGGTATGGTAAGGTAGCAGAGCAGGTGATGTCAGCAGAGCTCCCTTAGCCAGGAATCAATTTCCGGGACTCGCATCTGACATGGGAGGGACATGGTCACAGAACATCATGCCACGGCCAGCTTTGAAGATTCACTTTTTCGGCAATTATTTATTTCAGGATTTGAATCCCTTAACCACACCCCTCCCCCCCGAACACGCCCATCGGGAATGCAATACAACGTATGCAAGTTAAAGTTAGTTGCGTAACACAAGGTAAAACATCTGAGTCTTTACTGAGCTCATTCGTTTGAACCAAATCATCCAACAGCTGTATCTGTTAATCTCGCATAACTCCCCCCCCCCAAAAAAACCCCAAATGAGTCAAGTAAAGCAGTGCTCCAAATAAAAACCATGCAACCCGACATTAAAATCATTCTGAAATCGAACGTTTGAACGCATTGCATTGTCCAGTATCGTATTTGACCAACTATAAAACACTTCTTTCAGCAAGAGCATTTCAGAAGCACTCAAATGTGTGTGTGTGTGTGTGTGTGTGTGTGTGTGTGTGTGTGTGTGTGTGTGTGCACGTCGGCTGGCTTAATGCATGTATTTATGCATGTATGAACAAATGAACACCTTTGGGGAGTTAAAAAGCAAATATCAAAACCTTTTAGAAGTGAGTGGCAGAAACTGGAGAGCTGGTAATGTTACAAATACATCGCATTGGAAAGAGACATTACAAACAGTCGATTGGTATTCTTTGGTTGGAGCACATGGGTGTTCACATTTGTACCTGTCTCCCCCCCATTTGGTCACTCCTCTAGTTTACTGTGACTTACTTAAGTTCATAACTGAAGCATGTATCTCACTAAATAGCTGACTATTTTGTACTGATATTGACTGTGCAAGTGGTGTAGCCGGCGTTGCCCGACAAATTTCGGTATATCACCAGCCCGCTCCAACCCTCTGGAATAGCCGGCGTTTCACGGTATAGTTCAGTTTTTGCCCCACCCCAGCCCTCCGGGGTAGCCGGCGCTACCCGATAACTTTTTGCTTCAAACCCAACCCCTCTGGGGTAGAGGGCGCTTCCTAGGTAAATTTCGGTTTTCCGTCCCACTCCCCCCCACTCCCATCTGGGGTAGCCGGCGTTGTCTGGTAGATTTCCCCACCCCCGCTCTACCCCTCTGGGGCAGCCGGCGTTGCCCAGTAAAATTGACGATTGATTGATTGAACTTGTGTGACTCCTTCACCCCATCCCATCCCCCATGGAGACCAAGACCATGAACTTCTTGACGTTTAATCCCGTACGTTAAAATGTAGAGAGCATATCTGACAAGTTTGTAATGCTAGTTCGTAGTGAAAATAACATCATATATACAGGCTATAGTACAAATAGCACCTATAATATGACTATACGGTAGGCCTACTTTATGAAATATTTTAGTTATATTAGTTTTAAGTGGGGATATAATTATATAAATGAGTTTTAGTATATAAATGAGTTATATAAATGAGTATTTGTTTTGCGTCCATGGGGCTAAATATATAATAATAATAATTATTGTTAACGAACACCATCTTCGCAAGAGCACGCCAATTTAACCTGCTGCATCTTATAAGGCGCTGATGTAGTTCTGCATGACTGACTATAGCAGTGATGTCACTGATGCGCGTAATAAATGTTGCAAGCCGTGCTGCCCACTAGAGCATTCACAATTCACAATTCACAATTGCCTATGCACTTCGGCGTGAAACACTGAGTATAAATCTTGAAGGAGTGCTATAACAAGTGTTCACACATACATTGCATTACATACATATTGATTATACATAGACTATTAGAACCCTCTACATGGAATGGTATTCCTCTGACCCTCCACTCTCTTTGTAAAAATCCTTCTCAGGTTTTCCTCTCTCTCATCGTAAGACGGTTTTATTTGGCCGCGCCGAGGTTGGGAGCGCCTCTGAGCAGTCCCCTTGAACAGGCGCTAAATAAATGCATATAATGAATGAATAAATTAAATTAAGCAATCACTGCAGTTATACCTGAATGACGTACGGGTTGTAAGACGTTGACCCCGATCGAGGTGATGATCTCAACCTTCCATCGGACATCTCCACATCGAAGTCATCCATCCGCAGATTCAGTTCCTTCTTCGATGATCCATCATCAGCGCCGCCGCCGCAGCTTCCATGCTCCGCCGCTCCTCCACTAAAGTCACTCACATCCGACGGCGTCTGCTTCGTCGTCGTCGTCTTCGAAAACATCTTCAACGTTTCCGTTCGGCAGTTGTAGCTGTGCGTCTGTTTCTCCCTATCCTTCCTACAGATGAAGACGATCGCCGTTATCAGCACGATGATAACAATCCCAGAAATGACTGCCATCACGACGATGATCAAGACGCTCTGCGGAAACGCGCGACCCGATTTCTCCGACGCTGCAAACACGACGGAGCGATTAACGACGATGTTGAGACGCGCGAAGGCGAATTTCGGCGGCGCGCCATCATCCTTGGCGACGAACTCCACCGCGTACTGCTGCCCGTCGAGGTCCGTCAGGTCCCCGTTGACGAGAACGGTTCCGAGTTCCATATCGACGTCGAACAGTTCGGACTTGCTTTCGTCGACGATGTCGTAGACGATCTTACCGTTCTGACCGACGTCAAGGTCGTGGGCGCGTATCCGTGTGATCACGTGACCCTTCGGTGTTTGATTGGAGACGTAGATGGTGTTATTGTGCTGGGCCGGGTAGTCGAACACCGGTGTGTTGTCGTTCTCGTCGGTGACGTAGATTGTCACGCTGGCCGAGCTGCTGAGCGGTGGTATGCCACGGTCGCTGGCGATCACCGTCAGGTAGTAGACGGAGATGGCCTCTCGATCGAGCACCTTCATCGTCAGGATCAGTCCGGACTTGTGATCGACGTCGAAGAGATCGGAACCATCCGTTGGAAGGATGGAGTAGGTCACCTCTCCGTACACGGAGCTGTCGCGATCGTTCGCCGCGACGGCTCCGACCTCCGCTCCCGGAGCAAGGTTCTCCATGACCGCGAAGGAGTAGGCGGGATGCGAGAAGACTGGTTTCTCGTCGTTGACATCGAGGATGGTGACGAAAGCCTCTGCGGAACTTGACCTTGAAGGAATGCCCTGATCGTGCGCAACGACTTGGAATCGCACGACATCTCCCTTCTCAACCTCTCCTTTCTCACGGTCGAAAGCAATGGCGGCTGTTACAAGACCAGTGTCTGGTTCAACGTGGAACCAGTGCGCCGAGTCCCCAGCGAGGCTGTAGACGATCCGACCGTTTCTGTCGGAGTCCCGATCGGTGGCGTTGACATACATGAGAACGGCTCCGATGTAGTTGTTCTCGATCAGCTCTGCTCTGTAGACGGACTGACTAAACACCGGATCATTGTCATTGACATCGATGATCACCACTCGGAGGTACTCGACGGACGTCTGCGGCTTCTCCCCCAAGTCCGCACAGGTCAAGGACAAACCATAGGACGACTGGACCTCGCGGTCAACCAGAGCAGCCGTCACGATCTGGAACTCCGATCCGTACGACTCGACGATGCGGAAGTGAGTGTCGTTGAGGTGGCACTCGAACCGTCCGTTCTCACCGCTGTCCTTGTCGGTGATAGTCAGGTGTGCAACGAATGTGCTCGGGATGCTGTTCTCCGAGATCTCCGCCGTTTCCGTAGACGACGACAGCGTGGAGATCGTTATTTCCGGAGCATTGTCGTTGTCGTCACCGACGAGTACGGTCACCGATGCGGAAACCGGAGTGGAATCGGAGCCACGATCGCGGGCGACGACCGTGAGGAAATAGATGGAGTTCTCCTCGAAGTCCAGGTTTCCCTTAACGTAGAGATCGCCGCTCGAGTTGTCGATGCCGAACAGGTGACCGTAGGCAGCGGACGAGGGAAGGGACATGGAATAGGTGACCTCTCCGTTCAATCCGATGTCTGCATCCACGGCTCGCATCTCAAGGATCGTCGTCTCCTTCTGGACGTTCTCCCTCACCGCAATCGTGTAGTTGTCCCTCTCGAAGACCGGGCTGTTATCGTTCACATCGAGAACGTGGACGACAACATCCATCGACCCGGAGTTCTGTGGGTATCCACCGTCGACTGCGACGATCTGAAGGTTATACTCACCAAGGGTCTCCCGATCCAGGCTCTTCGTGAGCATCAGCTTACTGTCCGACGCCCCGTCTGAGCGCCGCACGCCACTCCCGACCAACTTGAAACGATCGAAGTCGTTCACCAGTGTGTAGCTTCGAATGGAGAACTCGGGGCTGTCAAGATCGACGGCGCTCGGCACGAGTAGGATCGTTCCCACGGCGGCTGACTCAGACACCTCGACGACCTGTTCCTCGTGGTCGAACTGCGGCCAGTTGTCGTTGATGTCAAGAATGGTCACCGAGGCGCGGATGATGCGGAAGAACTGCGCCGGTTGGAGGGCAACGTCGATCCGGATGTCGCAGACGACCTGGCTCGGACAGATCGCCTCGCGGTCGATCCGAGAGCTCGTCCGGATGATCCCCGTGGAGTTGTCCATCACGAAGAGATTCTGCTGTCGCAGGAACCGGAACTGGATTTGCTGGAGAGTGGCGTCGTCGTAGATCTTACCGAGGCTTGCGTCGTCGATGACGTTGCCGACGTAGGTGCCGGCGCCCTGCTCCTCTTCGAGCCGGTATTTCAATTCGAGCGGTTCCTGGCCATTTACCGACTCACAGGAGAAGACACAAACCGCTGATAGAATCAATAGAGTTTTTGCGACAACGTGACGAAGAGATAATTTCCGACGGCATCTCGGCGGCTGCACCGACGATGCCATCGTGGAGTGGCGTCGGAAAGACGAAGATGGAGAACGTGGTGGATGGAGAGAGGGGGAATGGAAAGTGCTTTTCCACCACTGCGTCGTAGGCATGTCGTCGTCATTCATCCCATCATGTATCCTGTCATCGTCGTTTCCTACATCCATCCTTAGCCGTAAGTGAATTCCTCCTCCTCCTCCCCCTTTTCCTCCCACGAGTAATCGCTCATAAATCCAAAACTGTTTACGCAAAGTTTTCAAATTTTGAGGCGGCACTCAGATGATTGTGTTGCGTTGGCGGATGAATGGAATGGAGCCTGAATCAAAACCAATATCGTTATTAGTTCTATGGTCGTTAGTGGCATAAAAGACGACACTAAGGGATCCTCGTGCTACACAGACAAACAATCTATTATACGAGAGATCCTTTCATGTAAGATTTGGCAGTTAGAGTGTGGTATGATTTAAATGAGTCATTCACTGATTCTGTTTAGACACAGTAATAAACCACATCCAGTTCGATTTTTTAGACAGGAACTCGCTAGCAGACAGGCGTAGGCCTAGTCATACATCATAAGACAATTCTCACTTAATAGTAATAATAAATAGTAATAATAAATAACAGTACCAATAAAATATGATCCAAAATATTAATGATAAATTATAATTATAAATAACGGATAAAAATTACAGCAACAGCAACAACAACAGAAAACAGCAACAGCAACAACAACAACAACAACAAAAACAACAGCAGCAGTAACAAAAACAACAGCAGCAGTAACAACAACAACAGAGAACAACAGCAACAACGTCAATAATAAAGATCATATTTTGTTAATATTCAAATGACAAAGTATAGGCCTACAGCAATATTACAGTACAACAACAGATCTGCAACCCCGCTACAGGCTATACCCTAGGGGTATAATAGTTTTTGAGGTTTGTGCATGTCCCAAGTCAGTATGAAGTAGGAGCATCCCACCCAGGTGCTTGTAAAAATTCATCATTAGTGAAACGAAATCTTGTAGGTTATTGCAATATCATCTATTAGTAAGCTTATACGGTCTAACACTAAAAACTGTTGGTTTTAACACCATGCAGCACGGGAGAAAGCCGGTGTTCACTATTGAATCCTTCACTGTAGACCTGTAGGCCTAAGTGATGTTGATTCTCGAAAAAATTCACTTAGGAACCTCAGGTGTTCCTAAAGTGCAACTTGAAGAAGCTACAATAGACCTTAATTTGTGGAGGACCAATTAAATTAGGACGCCACCATGCAACTGCGTGACAATTTAACTCGACGACGCTAGAACTCCAATGCTAGGTTGGTCAATGGTCAGTGCAAAAAAGCGTTGGAAAGATTTTGGATGTCCATTCGCTTACCAATAGTCTACTGTAAATAGGAATGATGTGCAACTTATGTTCAGGGCTTTTTGCACGCAGTTCTGTATACAGAATGTGCAGTTCTAAATGGAATTGTGCAGTTGTAGAAGCATATCTGAATTTTCAGATAGTTAAAAAGGTCATTGTCCTCCGATTGGAAGACAGTAGTTTACCATGAATGACAGTGGCGACCCAAGGGGGCTGGGGGGGCTAAACCCCCCCCCCTACAAGAGGCTCAGCCCCCCTAAAAAAGGGCCATTCGAAATTTTTTACAGTGAAATATCCACGATTTTGGGTTGACGACTAAAAAAAAGGTCGTCAGAAATTTTGGCGGCGAAAACGGAAAATTTGCATGAGATTTCCGTCGAGGCTTCAGCCCCCCAAAACTGAAATCCTGGCGCCGCCACTGATGAATGATAGGAAAGGAAAGGTGTTGTGCAGTTCTAAAATATCCTCTAAAAAGCCCTGCTCATGTTATGGCACATTTACACTTCAGACAGTTATGTTGAAACTGTAACAATTGAGATCTTCGAGCCAATGGTCATTTTTAAATTGCCTCAATCAATCATCCGTCTTTGTGGTGAGATGTTTCATTTATATAATAAGTTATGCATTAGTACTTGAGAAAGTTGCATCGCATCCATTAACACTTTAGTTCGTTCTCTCAGTTTGACTTTAATATGATTTCCTGTTCCAAATTCCAATCCGTCTCCAGTGACAAGTTGACGTCCCATTAATCTTCACCGTTTTCCAGTTTAATCCCTGTTCCTCAAAACTGTTTATTCCCTAAGCATCCTCGTCATTTCTCCAACAGCGATCTCCAATTTAGGTAGATGGAATTTCTTTCTGTAACCTTGCATGCAAGCAGAAATTGTTTCTCGTATATATGCACCCGGGATTGTTGTTGCTGAAGGGAAGCTTATACAGCGAACTGGATCCAGTTAATCAGTTCCATTTTCTACTTTTTGTTGACTAAAGATTGGATCGGTTTGCAGTGAAAAGTGTTAGGTTGTGTTACCTCGTGCGGGGTTATTGCAGTGTTTAGTATCAACATCATCTAATAGCAGCTGCTGCAGCGCTTGGACGAGTGTCAGCGCTTGATTGCTAGGCTACTGTTCGCCTCTCATCGCTGAAGCAGAGATTCAATTTCCACCGCTCTTGTTCGTGTTAAATCTGTGGTTGAGGCGTGCAAACCGAAGGCAACGGTTGCTCCATCTTTGTTGCTGCTGTTGTTCTTTGCGTTGTACAAATCGGGAGCAACGGTTGCTCTATCGTTGTTGCTGTTGTTGGGTGCGTTTGTTGGTAACAAACCGAAGGCAACGGTTGCTCCATCGTTGTTGTTGCTGTTGTTCGGTGCGTTGTACAAACCGGAAGCAACGGTTGCACTGTCGTAGTTGCTGTTGTTGGGTGTATTGTACAAACCGAAAGCAACGGTTGCACTGTCGTTGTTGCTGTTGTTGTTCTGTGTGTTGTACAAACCGAAAGCAACGGTTGCTCCATCGTTGTTGTTGTTCTGTGCGTTGTACAAACCGGAAACAACGGTTGCACTGTCGTTGTTGCTGTTGTTCTGTGCCTTGTACAAACCGGAAGCAACGGTTGCTCTATCGTTGTTGCCGTTGTTCAGTGCGTTGTACAAACCGAAAGCAACGGTTGCTCTATCGTTGTTGCCGTTGTACAGTGTGTTGCACAAACAGGAAGCAACGGTTGCTCTATCGTTGTTCAGTGCGTTGTACAAACCTGTCATTGTTGTTGTTGTGTGCGTGATAAAGTCGAGAGTTTGTTGTATACTCGTGAGCCATAGGACAATAAATATGAATTCTACAGTAACTTTTTACTATAGTATACAGCGCTTTTATAATAATATTACCGGCAGATAGATAGATACTTGAGACGACGCCTGATTCAAAGACTTGTTGAAAAGAGCAATAGTTTAAATTCGCAAAGTAGTCCTCAGGGATTAGTCCAAAAGTTGCAGACTTTCGAGCACCAGTTGGGGTGGTATACAGCGCTAATCACTGGAGTGTCATAGGCGAGATCATCTAAACCCTTGCTCTTTTATACATCTCTTAACAAAACGACATTAAACTGGTCAATTCTCAACGTTTACTCACTGCGTATCAAATTCTTTAATTCTGTGTACATAATTTTCACGAAGAAATATCCATATTTGCTACAATAGAGCATCGCTGCTGTCCGCATGCAGATAGAGGGATTTAGCAAACCGTGGCGACGTGTTTGATGTTCGCTGACCGCAAATTTAAGAATGTTTGCACATCTTCCTGATAACATCAGACATTATTCATTGATCATTTGACACTGGGACGTGCCGGACTTTGCCGCACCGGATCAGCGCTATCGCGGAAACGGATTTTAGGAATGTCGACGCTATCCGCGGATCGGGTCGGCTGCCGGGGTGAGGGGGAGTGGGAAGGGTAGTAGGGGGTGGGTGGGTGGTAGGGGGCCTCTCACACAAGTCGTGCGCTTGTGATGGTCAATAATTTCTGCTCCATTCGCCGTTAAGTGCGCGGTTATATAGCGCTATGAGTTCGGCTTACAGGACGAAAAATAGGCGAGCTGCAGTGTATACACGCGGGATTAGACGTCACCGACTGTTACGTCTGACCTGTTCTGACTCGGCGGCGGCGGCGCTGGGTTTAAACGACACACTTCGTTGTGAAGAATCTGAACAAGATAAACATGGATTGGATATTGTATTATGATGTTCTGGCGATTAGGACTAATCCCGGTTCTGAAGGGAAGGAATCATTATAGTCTGTGCACCAACAGACCATAAGCATGTGCATTTCCGTATAGTAGGCCTATGCTTGCATGACCTACTAGCATACTTGCATGCTAGCATACAACAAGAAACTCAAGATCTTATCGTTTCAGAGAATCGTATGACTCTCACTGACTTCTTGAACTCATGTACAGCACCCTCTCCTTTGACCGTGGCTTCGCTACGGCGCTACACAAATCGCCATTTTGTAATCTTGCTATTATTACTACTATGCCATAACACCTTCTACTACTACCTTAACTACTCCTACTATAGCCAATACTACCACTATTACTATAGCCTACTGCTACTACTATTATTATTATTACTACTATATATATATGTTACTACTACTAAATTACTAATACTAGCCTATAGTAATGTTATCATTATTCTTATTCTGATCCAGGGCATCATGAATAGTATTCCATTAGTAACAATATCTGACGAGTTAAACACAATCACTGTCGATGTTTTAGTTTTCATTACTTGATCGAAACTTGTTCTGTTGTTGTGTGCCTTGAGGTTTGTGCAAACTGGAATCTTGGTGTCTACAGGCAACAGTGTGATCCTATATCAGTGATAATTTATAAAGAAAAGCGCAATAATACAGCTACGTTTTAATATTTTCTGTTCACACAGCTTGATTGAGCAATTTAAAAAACGACACTATCTGCAATACATACTAAATATTTATGCATATAATTTATACCCAATTGTAAACAAACTTGATGTTTACACTTTTGCTCTATCTGCTGTATTTTACAAGAAAGAGTCGTATACAACGGTTTTAACACTTAAAGGAGTTAAATGGACCAGAACTCCCAAAAGAATCCGACCGTGTCCAGAACAGAAGCTAAAAATATCCGGCATGTAAAAAAAGTTAAGGCAGCAACATAACTTTCTCAAGTATTGATGCAGTAACACGTGATGTTCGGGACAGTGAATGTTCTAGGCTATCATAGCACAGACAGATAGAGAGAAGAGGAGTATCTCAAGTGTGGAGTCTGCAACCAATCTTTCAACAACTTTCGCTTTTATTTTCTTTCCCCAGAGAGCAACGCTGACAGATTGACAATAGACGATCGTGAGGTTATTGTAAGGCGCTACATAAATGTCCATATACATGCATACATGTACATACATACATACATACATACATACATACATGTATGCATACATACATACGATGGTCTGTGTTCGTACTCTGTCCACATATCAATTTCTCGAACCGTCAAGTTCTAGAAGACTTCTCCCAACGGAGCAGAGCTCGTGATTCTGTCGTTTCTATCTACTTTGCAACAGCAGTGTCGAACATGATCGGCAATTAATCACGTAAATTCTGAAGACACCCATCAATTCAGGATGACACTCGTGGAAGGAACATTGCAACTCTGCCTTCAACGCAATAGCATAAGCCCTTGCTTCTTCAATTCATAACATACCAGCACAAGTGTTGAACCAACCTATGTCCTATCTATGTTTGCATGACAAAAAATTGAATAATAATTTGCATTCCTATACTTGGAAAATACATTAGTGTAAATAAAGAAATATCTCTGTTTCATCTATCAACCCATTCATGCTCTTGCCAACTTTGATGATATACAGTTGTAATTGTAGCCTAATACAAGCAAAGAAAACATTATTTTCTTCTCCTTCATTTAGGATCCGGTAAACCCACACTACCTACGGTAGTCTGTGGTATTTTTTAGGCATAAATCCCGGGCTACTATACCGTAGCGCAGATTCAGATTTCTCGTGCCAAAGAAAGCTGTGTACGTACAATGACAAATTAGCAATTACGAAAAGGCTCAGCCTAATCAGAAACGCTTATTAAATGCCATCAATTCCAAGACAGCATAAATATCGTGTCTGTCTATGCATGCAGTACCGCTCAACGCGTCTTACAAATATACAGCTGCGTCGTTTGCATGCAGAGAGACGCTACAGAATGTTTACAGAATGTTTACAGAATGTTTACAGAAATAGTCAAGGCCGAATTTTTAAGAAGCAAACATTACAAGACACTTTACAGTTTACAGTTCAACCAGTAATGTTTACAGGTCAACCAATAATGTTTACAGGTCAACCATTATGTTTAAAGATCAATCAGTAATGTTTACAGGTCAACCAGTAATGTTTACAGGTCAACCAGTAAAATCGTAATCGTAATTACTAAAGCGTAACTCTAAAGCCACGCGTAGAGCACAAGTGAGTTCACGAGCGCCGCATGATGCCAGAAAGCATACATTACATGATACTTTATTGTTTACAGGTCAACCAGTAATGCTTACAGGTCAACAACAATGTTTACAGGTCCACCAGTAACGTTTACAAGTCAACCAGTACTGTTTACAGGTCAACCAGTACTGTTTACAAATCAACCAGTAATGTTTACAGGTCAACCAGTAATGTTTGCAGGTCAACCAATATCTAAAACTTCTACCATGACAATGCCTCCTGCACAAAACTGCAACCCATGCCCCTCCCCCCACAAACTACAATAAGGTCAAAATCGAAAAATCGATAATGAAGACTGAAATCTTGGTAAATGGTCGAGTCTTGCTGGTTCAAATTGGAGTCATTCTCCCGAGTAAATTGAAATAAAAATTGCTTCTTCTGCATATGAAAACTGGGACACACGATACACCCAAATTGAAAAGCTGGAGTGCTGGCTGTTTCCTCCTCGAATCTACCTTTCACAAAATTAATAAGCCAATGCCATTACCTCTCCACCTTTTCGTCTACCACATATAATAGTAATGCAATGTAATGTAAATCTTCGAGAATTTCTCAGTAGACATAATTATATATAGGTACCGGTATACCATGTATTGATTGTATTCCTATCAGATATAACTCAAACTGACCAGGAATAGCTATTATCTAAGCACAATGCTCAAACCAACTACGCAAAGTCCATCAAAGATGACGACGCACGTGCCAGTCCAACGCCAGGATAAAAAGGAGGGCGACGCTAAGCGCCTTCGAATAAGCAACTGCTTTCCGCAACTTCACCTATTCTTACCCTGTATAAATCTCGAAATAACGATTAATATTATCTCTCTAATGAAACAGCGGCTTTAATAAAGAAGAGCAATTCAACAAACTAAAGACAAACCTTTCACAGTTTAAAAAACATAAAATCCACGACAAAGTTGACACCACGAGTTTTTGACGAAACGAACACAACCAACTACTTCGGCCTACTACCTGAAAGCCCGGCGGCGGCATCAGTCCCCAATAACTGACATCGGCGGCCGCTCAATTACCCTAAAGTTCCCCATTGTTCCATTCACCAAGACGCACACTACGCGCAGCTACCGGTCACCAGAGGAATGACTCAACCACCGACACTAGTAGCTCCCACAGCGGGCGGCCCAGGATTTCCGCCAAAGCCACCCACGCCAAGTCAATCAACTCCATTAGCTGCGCAGCGTAGCCCCGCCCTACGGCGCGCGCACTCACACTTGGTCGTACACACCTACCAACAGGCCAGTTTAACTGTTCGACTGGACAGGAACTGACTAGGAGCGGCCAGACTAGATCCTTGGAGAGGAGGGGGGTCAAGAAACTTTTAATTGCAAATTACAGCGCATAGATTTAAACGTCGGTCTCTTTATAAGCAGGCAGTCTTGCATGACAGCCTCCTGTCAGGATTTGAGTCATAGATGTAAAAAACGATGGAAACGGAATAAAAAACGGTAAAAAACGTCGTTTTTTTCGAAAAAATAAAAAACGACAAAAAAACGATAAAAAACGGAAACGGTAAATATTTTTACTTTGCTACATCTAAAACCGCATTTTAACCTTAAAAACATTGATTAGGAACCTACTACACGCAGGCTATCTCTTAAATGATGATGTTAGACGATGAAATAATGACTTTAGTTAGCTGAATCCTTGAGAGTTGGCGGAAAACATAAGGAATATCAGAAAAAATTTAAATTAAGGAAAATAATAACAGAAAGTTAATGAATAAATAAAGTTAAGGAAAAAATAAAAAACGATAAAAAACGATGGGAAAAATAAAAAACGAAAAAAACGACGTTTTTTGGGAGAGAATAAAAAACGGAAAAAAACGTTTTTTACATCTATGATTTGAGTTAAGAGTTAAGACACCCCTCCCATTTTCACTCCCGGATCCGTCTGGCCTGACCCCTGCGGGTGATAAGGTAATAGAATACATTATCGAAACCGAAGAGACCAGCATCTTTGATATAATCAGTGACCCACCCGAAACTGCATGTATGGCATCAGCCCTATAGGCATATACCTACTAGGCCTATAGGTTACAGCTAAAGGTTCAGGATCTTTAGTTGCATTGCAAAAGAAAGGCAGACTTTAAACAGACATTGTTTGTATGCGCACTTGTTTTAGCGCCCCTTCAAGCACTCTACTCAGAGGCGCTCCCGAATGCAGAGCGGACACTGCATCGGAGTTTCACGCCGAAGCGCTGAGCAATTGCGAGTGAAGGACTTGCCCAAGGTCCTTACGCGGCGAGGTGGATTCGAACCTCGAACCTTCCGGCTTCAAGGCAACGACGCCACCACTACACCACCGCGCCCCACGACGTGCATGCTAGCGACTTCGTTTTCCCAGCCTCGGCATATGAGGGTGGTTGGCCAACCCTCTCCCTCACCGTCCCATCTTTTCACCGACAGTGAACAGCTTAGGATGGTATTCTAACACTAGACAATAGTGCACGCTGCACTTTTCAAAGCGTCACTTATATACTGACAAGAAACTGTTCATGAAATAAGACGCCATAGAAAGGCCATTGAAGTTAGTATTATAATTATGGAATCCATGGATGACTCGCAGCACAGGTGGTAGGCCTGCTGGACTGCCAACCACGAAGTTAGAGGGTCTAATCTCTGCCAGGAAAAGCGCTGGCAGTTCAACTCCAATCGTGCCATGCACTTTTGCACTGTGCTACTATGGCGATCTCCTCTGCACAATGAGTACGTTGGACGGAATGGCCGTGCACTGCTCAGTGCTCACCCATAGAGACTAAGAAAACAATTTATAAGGTCTCGTAATTTTACTTGCCTCCCGAATTCTGCACCTCCCTCTCCTTCCTCTCCGCTTCTTTTTCCTCTTCTTCCACTTTCTCCTTCCCCTCCTTTTCTTCCCCTCTTCCTCCTCCACCTCGTCCTCCTCTTCTTCTTCTCTTCCTCCTCTTCCTGCTCATCATCTTCTTCTTCAACCTTCTCCTCTTCATTCTCCTCCTCCTCCTCCTCCTCCGCCTCCTCTTCCTCTACCTCCTTCTCCTTCTCCTCCTTCTCCTCCTCCTTCTCCTTATCTTCCTCTAACTATACCCTCCTCTCAGTTTTGTTCCCCCTTACTCTCTCTCTCTCTCTCTCTCTCTCTCTCTCTCTCTCTCTCTCTCTCTCTCTCTCTCTCTCTCTCTCTCTCTCTCTCTCTCTCTCTCTCTCTCTCTCCTCTGCAGCTGTTCCTCCGTTAACTCTTCCACTCCTTGTATCAGTTTGACTTTTAATATGGTTCCCTGTTCCAATCCGTCTCCATAGACAAGTTGACGTCTCATCAATCTCTACCGTCTTCCAGTATAAACGCCTGTTCTCACAGTTGTTAGTCCAAAAGGCGCTATAGGCCTATATATTATATATATATATTTATATATTTATAAGTGGTCTGCCTATTCATAACTACCTGTGTATAAGGATTGGCCAAGACATTTATCCACCGATCATTATTAGATTCCTAATTTCCTATATCACACGATAAGTAGAAACTTATAACAAGTCGATGATTAAAATACACGGACATGTACAGTGCACGACAGACGGACATGTAGAGAGAATGCCAAGGACGGTGACAGCAGACAAGCCTGAACGGTTTCTTTGATCGTATATATAGCCTACATATAATTGCAGAGTAAACTCTGTTCAGTCGGAAGTTGAACCCAATTCCATCGCTTGAAAAGGATGGGCAACTTTAAAGGTATCATCCAATATTTACCGATATATATATATTCAAACGGGAAAGTCTAGAATCAGACTATATAACAGATTCAATAGATACTATTTCTATGTATACCTGCAGGTGATGCTGGGTATATGCTATACCTTATCAGACACGTCTTCTATCAAAGAAACTGACTATAGAAAAGGTGTAGGTTTTTATCAAATGATCTTCACTATATCTTCATCTGAAATCTATAGGCTTGTTGTCCATATCGTTCCTATATATCTGACAGCGCCAGTATATATCAGTAGGCATATATATATATATATATATATATATATATATATATATATATATATATTATGTCTGTGTGTGTATGTATGTATGCATATATTATATACATATATTTATGTCTATGGCTATCTGTCTGTATGCATGTGAGCGTCAAAGACAGATAGACAGACAGACAGACAGACAGACAGATAGACAGACAGACAGACAAACAGACGGACGGACGGACAGACAGACAGACTGACAGACAAACAGACCGACCGACAGACATACAGACAGACAGACGGACGGACAGACGGCCATTATTATTGTCCGAATCGGATAGGTTTCTTGTTTGATTTTCCGCTGATCCACGGAGCAAACAAATTCCGTTGCACACTGAGATGAGAGTGAGACCATTGTCCATCAAAGTCTCTACCATGCATCATCCACCTATCTCCTTCCTAACAGCTCCACAAACAACCGCGCCCTCTACCAGCCAACCACTGCAGACAAACCATTCATCGACTATGGCTCTTCCAGCAGCCAACCGTGGACCACTGTATAATAATCCTACTATATATATATATATATATATATATATATATATATATATGAGCCAGTGGCAAAGGTCACATACTGGAACTCGGTCGTCAGTTCTGCTCTGCCAGTGCCAGTCCCAAGCCTGGATAAAGGAGGAGGGCGACACTAATCATCTTTGAGATGGCAGTGTCGTTAAACATGTAACAAGCTGACAGTCACATACTAGAACTCGGTCGTCACTGTGCTAACAGTGCCAATCCTAAGCGTGGATAAAGGAGGAGGGTGACACTAATCATCTTTGATATGAAAGTGACAGCAACATTGGTCATGAATAAAAAGTGTGCTCATCCTAAACGAAAAAGTACAGGAGACTATAAACAGACAAGGTATAGTTCTGTGTTTCTAAACAACTATCACCTGTGTCTACATAAACCACACCTCAATTAAGCTTTTTGAAAAGCAGGACACCTTTATTACTGCAGCAACGACTCAGCAGTGTTCTTTGATATCATTTTTAAATGGCTCAAGCAGTAATCAACACTTAGACATATATCACAAATACGCCAACGCAATAAATTTGCCTTATACATGAAAGAGAATTGGCCAGTGCATATAGGGGGGGGTGAAAACTAAACAGGTCATAAATCCCCCAAGGGTGAAGATCAAACCTATAGCAAGCACCCCCTCCAGTGGAAAAGTCGGGCATAACTCGGCAAAGGCCACACGTCTTCCATTACACACCTTTGGTATTATAACTTTGAATTTTCAACTGGCTACAAGAAACCTACTGCTTTGGTACAAGACGGGGCGGCGCTAACTGAATTTTTCTTAAGGAGTTTCACCAACTGCTATAGTATATGCATAGTCTCCTGAGGGGGAGTTGGAAGGGGTCACACACGCGCACGCACACACGCACGCACACACACGCACGCACACATGAACACACGCACGTGCACACGCACGCACACGCACGCACGCACACATATGAGTAACTGACAGTGTTACGTATAAATTGCATGTTCTGCAAGTCTTCAAAGAAACTCATCCACTGCTTGCATTTTGGCAGTGCCAGTCCTAAGCCTGGAAAAAGGAGGAGGGCATCGCGACGCCGCTGATCTTTGTTGTCAACTTATCACAGTATCGCTGAACCAGCGGTTTCCAACCTGTGACCGGCGGGCCAAAAGTGGCCCGTCACCCGTCAGGCCTCAAAAAATGGCCCTCATCTCTCAAAGAATTAACATAAATATATGGAAAAATTGAGTTTGGACACGATAGAAGACATGATTATTTTATATTACAAGTTATTCTATTTTGACGTCTATAATTAACGTAAAACATTCTGTTTTGAATCGATCATAGTATATATTTTTATATGCTTATAGTTAACTAACTTTAAGCCCTGTGGCCCCTAATGTCCTTCAACTCAGAAAAAGTGGTCCTAAAGTTTAAAAAAATGGTTGGGAACCACTGCGCTAAACTGAAATTACAACTAGTGATCGAAATTGTTGAACACCTACTATACAGTACACTACAGAGTACCATTGGCATGTAGGTTTTTTATCATCCTTTATTGGTAGGCCTAACTCAAAACCATGAGCTCTAGGGCACTAATATATAGCTACTCTACATCTTCCTACTTTACTGACCAACGAAATGACAAGAGGAGGAAATAGCGATGCATTCAAAAGATCACACCAAAGGTGAGTCCATATATCACACACACACACACACACACACGCACACCGAGCAGGGTCTTGGAGGTAAATAATTCAGCAAGCGCGAGAGAAGGACCAAAGTGCTATTAAGTTCCAGTTAACCGTGGCACCAGAGGCGCATGGTGCCAAGTGCAAGTGACAATATTAGCTTTGGAGGGGAATTAGTGGCTGTAATTGGAAGCAGGTCCCATTAGCTTCCCAAAGCAATTACCTGCCAGTGACGGTGGCCTGAAAGTGGAAGTAGAACAAGTGGCAAGACAAGTAAATTAGGACTGCATGGTCCTCAAAGCACCAGGTCTCAATACTTGTCAAGACTGCTCTGCAGCCCCATGGAACACAAGTATATTGCAGCTGAAGCCAAAAATACACATAATGTGTAAAAGTGCATATTTACATATGTAATTATGTATATTATATATGCATATTATATTATATTCATGTAATTATGTATATATATATATATATATATATTAAAATAACTCATATAGTTCTCTCAAAGTGCACCTCATTAAGGCATAATGTTCGGTGTCATCTGTGCACTTCACCTTTTGAACACATCAAGTTTGATATGAACCAGACATTCTCCAGTTAGTTTATACTGACAATGGTTGTAGGGCTTAGCTAGGGGGCTAGAGGGGCTAGGGGAGCTAAGCCTCCCCTAAAAAGGCCATCCATTTTTTCCCCATATAAAAACGAAATATTTGCAAGATCAATCTTCTTTAGCCACTCCCCAAATAACCGTAAAGGTACGCACAAGGTTTGCCAGGCAGTTTGGCCGATACGAAACAGGACTATTTTCTAAGATTTCTACCAAATGACTAAAAAAAGGTCGTCAGAAATTTTGACGGATGAAATGGAAAATTTTTCTTGAGATATTGGCAGATGACAAAAAAATTTCAGCCCCCCAAAACTGAAATCCTGGCGCCGCCACTGGGGCTTAGCATGCTATAAGGCATGCATTTACATACCAACATGCACATGTACAGTTGATGTAGCAAAGAATGTACTTACTTCCCTACTTACTTAGCCAATACATGCACGAGCAAAAAATTATACAGGGCTGGCCATAAAAAGTAACCCCTATGGTGTTTTACCAATATTTCTTTTCCCTCATTTTTTACAGGCTTAAAGATAATTCATATTTACATACAATAGCTTTTGTTCTGTCTGAAATGTTTTGGTGAAATTTGGCTGTTGTACATAAATATGAAATCCATTAAATCGTAAACATCTAAACATTCGTACTTTTGGCCAAACTATCCACAAATAACCCTAGAGGGTGACCT
>OX457045.1:13950761-13968261 GCA_949752735.1 Lumbricus terrestris | reverse complement strand
TGACAACCGCTGCACCATCCACCTCGCTGTAAACCATCACATATTATCAGATGCAGGAAGTTTTTAAATGTGTCAAATGAAAGTATATCTGAGTCAAAATACGTAAGATGAAATACAGGAAATTGAATAGAATAACTGAAAGTTGTTATTTTAACTGACTTGTCCATTTCTTGTCCTCTCTAAGCCATGACATCATCACATTATATATCAAGTTTTTAAATGTATTTAGGCCTGTATCTGAATAAAAAAATACATAAGATGAAATACGATATATGAAATGAATGTTTTACCCTTTAATGAACAACAGTGAATGAAGCGTATATTAATATTCCACAAATTTAACAATAATTATGTATAATTATTCTTAATCATGTTCGGGTAATTAAAGAACAAATATCCTTGAAACAGTCAATCACTCTTGTCCCAATCTCTCTCTGTCTCTGCGTCTCTCTGTCTCTGTCTGTTTGTCTATTTCTCTCTCTCTCTCTCTCTCTCTCTCTCTCTCTCTCTCTCTCTCTCTCTCTCTCACTCTCTCTCTCTCTCTCTCTCTCTCTCTCTCTCTCTCTCTCTCTCTCTCTCTCTCTCTCTCTCTCTCTCTCTCTCTCTCTCTCTCCCTCTCTCTCTCCTTGATTCTGTTTGTACCTCTCTACTTCTCCTGCTTTCTACATAATTCACTGAGTTCACTCCACTGTTGCTATAGGTAGCCTACAACTTTAATTCCTGACTAAAGAAAATTCTATACATTCCGCTTACATCGCAGCATTTTTCTGATTTTTTTACTGCTACGTGCATAATTTATCGTACATGCATTTCTTTAGATAGGCCTACCAGCTGCTCTCAGTTATTTAAATGACATCATATCATGTATTTTGATATATACTCAAGATAAATAGATATAGCCTAATGTACGTATACGCTACAAATCCTCATCAGAAAACATACGTCTCAAAGGATAAGAGCTTCCCTTACCTTTCACACCGTTTCAACACTAAACGCCATCCGGATAAGGGTGTCTGACTAACTGCCTGCCTGACTCCCGGATATTGACCTTTTGCCTATCGACTTTGTTTTGATTGAGCGACTGTGGATAAGCTGCATGGCTCCCGCGGCCTCTCTTTTGTTGACGCTGTAGAAGTTACCAGTTTACGAATACAAAACAAATTCTCAACGTATTATGATTTAACTCCAGTATAGGTTCTTAAATGATGTACCTACAAATATATTAATAAGCAAATACACATAAAGCTCAAGAGACTGGAGAGATAGACCATGGGTGCCCGCATATCAGGGCAAGCAAGAGCGGACACTTGAAATTTCGATGATAAATAAAGACCCACGTTCTTCATTTTCAACTTTGCATTTTGCAGGCTCTTGCTAAAAAGGTTTTTTTAACGCGACCATGTGTTTTCCCCTCCTGCAAAATTTTCTGCAGGCGCCCTTGAGAGGGTCAATGTAGATCTTTTGCCCTTTTTCTTTATCGCCCATTCACGGGACCACTCCCTTCATGATAATCATTTCATAATAAAAAATTATAGACTCATCCATGGGAGTCGATGGCCTTTTTCACTTACTCAGAACAAATTATCCAATTACCAGAAGAGAAAGAGGCAGACAGAGATAGCCGGACAGACACGCAGACAGAGAGAGACAAGCAGATACAAAGAGATGAGAGGAGTGTTTCAAGGATGCGCTTGTTATTTGATTACCCGAATATGACAACATCAATTAAGCATAATTGTTTAAACTGCGGAAAGTTAATATGCGCCTCATTCGCTGTTAAAGTTAATGCAGGTCAGTACATTGTCATGAATTATATTATTGGGCCTTGTTCATTGCCAACCAACAACTAATTATGTAAGAACAGTCAAACAGATTATTGTATATATAATATATATATATAGTTGTATATAGTTTGTATACAGAAGAAAAACAGAGGGCCTGTCAATAATAAAAAAATTGTAACTATTGTAATAGTAGGCCCAATTAGTGACTTCTATTGTAATTGCAATTAGTGACTTCTATTGTAATTGCAATTAGTAACTTCTATTGTAATTGTAATTAGTGACTTCTATTGTAATTGCAATTAGTAATTTCTATTGTAATTGTAATTAGTGACTTCTATTGTAATTGCAATTAGTAATTTCTATTGTAATTGTAATTAGTGACTTCTATTGTAATTGCAATTAGTGACTTCTATTGTAATTGAAATTGCAACTACTATATTGCCCGTGTCTACTTCACAAAGCATCAACTGATGGAACTATAAGAAAGTCATAATTTCATAAATATCAGAGTACAGACAGACAGACAGACAGACAAGTAAACAGACAGACAAGTAAACAGACAGAAAAACAGCCAGCCAGATAGACAAACAGACAGACAGACAGCAGCATATGTATAAATTTGAAAGAGGTATACGCCCAAGTCTTAAATGAAGGAGATGACATAAGGAATTGAGAAGAGCGAACAGACACAGACTACAAATCTAAATCCAGCAACCAAACAAGCATGTAAGTATGTAAGTAAGCTAAAACCAGAGGGAGAGAGTTTCAAAATCTGATTACAGCAATCCCGAAAAGCAAGTAAAATAAACTAAAATATGCACAAACACACAAAATCCTTATAGTCCAAGTGTCTGATAACGGTATGCAAGTTACTGTGATCTAGGTCTACACCTAGACGTTGATGTGGCCTTACTAGCAATTTAAAAATCTTATAGCCTTATAAAAATATGATCAACGAATGTGCAATGAAAAGCAGAGAACTCTGAGAACGTCCATTGAAAGGAGCTAGATGAATTAGAGCTAGATCAGGGCTGTTTTAAAGGAATTTTTAGAACTGCACAATACCTTCTTTTCTTTCCAATACTCCATGGTAAATTACTTCCAATCGGAGGACAACGACCTTTTTGCTATAGTTTTAGCTGTACCGAAGGGCTTCTACAACTGCACAAATTCGTTTAGAACTGCACATTTCGTGTACAACTGCACGTTAAAAAAGCCCTAAGCTAGATGAATTCTCAGAATGAATGGAATGAATGGATGAAGAATGAATGCACTTTAAAGAATTTTATGGCGTGCACTATAATCAAGTGGTCAGAATGCAGGACTGCCATTCAAAGAATCTGGTGATTCATCCAATTTTGGTTCCACTTGTGTTCTCTCTAGTCAACCCAGCACTAACGAGCACAATGGGCAATTGAGCATACACTGCCACAGTGGAAAGATAAAAGGGTGTGCAAGAGGATTGGACGCCACTCCAATTCATGCCAAGGGTATACGAGGGTGAAGGAGTTAACACTTCAAATCCTTGTCAACGTCACTCGGAGTTAGCTTAATGAACTCCTATTTCCCAATTCATTTTTTGTCTCATTTTCTACTTCATGCTAGCTTTCTGTTTCTCTTTCTTCTCCCTCCCAAAATATGCACAAAATCCCTCCTTCTCTCTTATAATTCTAGCCATCTTAGTGACAGTAAGTGCGCTGTTATACATTATTTTTTTAAACTGGTTTAAGTGTAATGGACCAGTAGTCAGTATGCAGAACAATGCCAGCTTGAAGTCTGCTAAACACTATATTTAATCAGATTTTTAAAATTATACTTTCGCTGCTACAAATTCCTACTCAAATAATAATTATGGTACTCTTAAACTGGGGGAACGGACATTAGCCCCCCCGGACAAAAGCCCCCCGGACAAAAGCCCCCCCGGACATTAGCCCCCCCGGACAAAAGCCCCCCCAAGGTAGGACGTTAGCCCCCCCAGTCTATTATACCATTACCTAAAAATGATGCACAAAATGTAACAATAGGCCTAAGTTAAGCGAATAAGCCTATATTGCACATTAGTTCAACATTGTAAGAATAGGCAAAGTTAATTGAAGGTTTATTATGCATAGGCCTATTACAAAACATTTAAAGGCATCAATTGTAGAACGATGCGAACAACTCATTGTGTAAAGTCTCTCATAAATGTAAAAAATTATAAGTCCAAAGTTAGTGAAATCTAGATAAAAGTTTAATGCCTAACTGACTTTAACAAACCGTTGTAGCCAAAGCTGACACTAACAAGTAGGCCTAATTACTGTATACGATTCTTTGTTACAGTAGGACACTAAACAAATAGACAGTATAGGCCCTGTATACCATTCCCATTCATTCATTTCAAATTGAAGTCTATAAGCTTAGGCCTACTGACAGAATTAGGACCTAAATGACACTAAGAACTTTCGTCTGCATGTGAATGCCAGTGACAAGTAATCACCTACTGCACTATTCTATGATTTGCACAAAGGGGGGCTTTTGTCCGGGGGGGCTAATGTCCTAGGTAAAATCGGGGGGGCTTTTGTCCGGGGGGGCTAATGTCCGGGGGGCTTTTGTCCGGGGGGGCTTTTGTCCGGGGGGGCTAATGTCCTACACCCTTAAACTGAGACCACGCAAATAAAGGCTGCAATAATCATCTCTGCAAGAAGCATTCGTATAAATTGATTCAAGACATTTTTCTTATCAGTGCTGTTCATTCAGTGCTGCAACATGTCTCTGTATGTCTGTGTCTGTGTGTGTGTGTCTGTATGTATGTATGTCTGTCTGTCTGTCTGTCTGAGTGTCTGCATGTCTGGTTACTGTCTGTCTGTCTGTTTATCTGCATTTATCTTATGAATGTTGGTCATTCATTGCTGCAATGTCTTTGTCTGTCTGTCTGTCTGTCTGTCTGTCTGTCTATATCTGTCTGTCTGCGTGTCCGGCTACTATGTCTGCCCCTTGGTCTGTATATGCCTGTCTAAATGGGTCATGTTTCTATTTCATCTCTCTTATATCCAGACGCACATTAAGCGACATAAACTGTGCGTTCGTTCATGCAGCGAGGTCAGCAACAAATCTCTCTAATGAATCCCAACCGGAGAATGCTCATTCCTGCTCATAAGATGGATGGATTTGCTCGGTGGCTGCTATTTGAACCAGATAACCCTGACTTTTAAGATAGTCGACGGCTTCCCAACGCAAATCTATCTCCACGGCGAACCCAAAGCTCGGCGGCACAGAACCCGTCAGACGCGGCCAAAAATTGATCAAATCGGACCTTAAAAATTGGTCGATAATATCCAGCGAAGTCGAAATTCAAAATCCGGTATAAATGCCAAGTCCGGAAAGAAATATTATTAACGATCTACCCGCAGATCATGGTATTTTCACGCGATGCAATCAGCTGGATGCCGAATTTATGCATCACATGATAAGTCACACTAGTAATGGTGGTGGGGGGGGTGGCGGTGGTATGGGGCTTGGTAGTTTCGATTCTCACGGGATTAATTAAGCATATCTAAAGTCATCACATTACCTCATTCAAATCAAATCAGTGCCTTCGGTGCGGTTATCAACGGGAATTTAGCATAGAGACAAACAAATACCAGAACCACTTGATAACCAGACCAACATCAAAGATTCCATGATGTGGCCATATCAAGGTTCAAGCGCATACGCACTCAGCCCTTCCGTACTACGCTATAGACTATAGTCACGCTGATTCACACCCAGCGCCAATAAAATAGGCCTACACATCAGCCATAAACAATAAACTAAATAGTAGTGGTGGCAAAATTAGCAACTTAAACTGAATATATAAAAAAATTAAATTTAATCGAAGCATCACATACAAAATGAACAGTGAAGTCATCTTCATCTTCATCACCACCACAATCACCACCATCACCACAATGATTACCACAATGCCCATCACCGTCGCCGCCACCGCCACCACCACCACCACCACCACCACCATTATTATTATCATCCTAACATGCTTTATTATTTTTACTATCTTATTTATGACAATATATTAATGATCTTGTGGTAGCAGCTAAACAAGGAAATGAGAGGTTTGCAGAACATCTGACATAATTACTGCATTACATAACATTGTGTGCATGATGTACCGTGATTTAATACTACACTTTCTTATTATAGTCTAATACGAGTTTTGTAGGAAGCACCCTTTTCCGATTCTACATAGCACCTAGCACATAGCACATGTATCATGCTATCCACTCAGAATCATGCATACTAATGAAAAGGTACGTGTATCTTGAAGGAGCACTATATCAATCTTAAATTGATAATAGACGGGATCGACAGCTCAATGACCCTTTGACCTACATAGGTCACGTCTACCGGAAGTGAAGTCATTGCTGCGTTAAACATGGAGAATATCAAGAAATTAAAATTCCAAAGTTTATTGATTGATCGCAAGTGTCAAGCTTCGCAAATTTAAGACTCGCTAGTTGCTGGTTTACATTTTTTTTTATAGAATCGACCTTTGGTGACCCGACACACTGCGCACGCGCTCACGACATATCGATTCCGCTGACTGATTGATTGATTGATAACATTACAACATTCAGCGATCTGGGTGTAAACAGGATCGGGTCCTAAGCTATATAGTGCAGACCAAGTGAATCTTGTTCATCACACAATTCGACCATCATTTTCACTCCAGATATCTAAAGAGTTCAATTCATCATCTGACATCTCACCACACCATCATCTGACATCTCACCACACCATCATCTGACATCTCACCACACCATCATCTGACACCTCACCACAGCATCATCTGACATCTCACCACACCATCATCTGACACCTCACCACAGCATCATCTGACATCTCACCACACCATCATCTGACATCGCACCACACCATCATCTGACACCTCACCACACCATCATCTGACATCTCACCACACCATCATCTGACACCTCACCACACCCATCATCTGACATCTCACCACACCATCATCTGACACCTCACCACACCCATCATCTGTCATCTCACCACACCATCATCTGACACCTCACCACACCAATCCTCGTCCCATCCACCCGAAATCGTCATGTATCATTCATGGTCCGCCAGGCGTGCATGGGCAGATCCTGACTTCGTTAACGAAAACATTTCTGCCGCAGCAGCCTACAAACCATCGAACCCGACAAATCCAGTTTCTTGGGACGAAAATCCATTAAGCGCAAACGATAATCCTGACTCATGTTATTATTATCTTTTCCATTATTTATCATCCGTGTATCGTCATATTATCTCATAATCACCATTTGTACCAGAGACTAAGCTACTGGGAAATGTCAAATGTGGTTCCGTTCCTCAAACTGCATGTACTTGAATTGATAAGTAAACTTTCAAATAAATTATAATTATATGAACGAAATCATGTGTAGTTGAACTTTCCCTAATCATTCAGAAATTCATACTACACTCTGCACACTCAAGAATAGTAAACTGAAAACTCAACAAATTAATGTCAAATTTGTATAAGAAAAACACAAAGCAAAAGCTCTGAATAAAAAAGATCAATTTTACAATTTTATGCTGAATAAAATATAAGAATCTCTAAAATATTATTCATAAAATAAGGTGTCATCCTTTTTAGTTACCAAAGCCTTTTTGAGGTGGTATCAGAAGGGGGCATATGAAGGTTGAACTATCAATGAATGGAAATTTCTCTGAAATGGTAGAATCTCTGAGAAGCACCTTTAACACACTGTTATAGGCCTACTCACACAATAATCAGCAAAAAACATGTGAAACTAAAAAAATTCTGGAATGCCCATGTCATTTGCAGCTAGCAAACAGGTTGAATAAATAGACAGGCAAATAGCTCTGTTTGCATATAATTATGACAAATAAACAGGCACTACATGGTCAGAGCAATTAAAGAATTAGTTTGTTCACATCAGTTATGACAGAATACATTGTATAATGACAGAGCAATTCATATGCTCAGCAATATACACAGCAGCCACCACCACCACCAACACAACCGCCACTGCCACCACCACCACCACCACCACCGCAGCCACCACCACCAGTCCACCACCACCATCACCACCACCACCGCAGCCACCACCACCAGTCCACCACCACCACCACCACCACCGCCACTGCCACCGCCACCACCACCACCACCACCACCACCACCACATAACCATAGCCATCATCAGTTTCAAATAAATAAAAGTAAATACAATGGCAGCAGAATCAAATTCTTAAGACACCCAATAGACCTCAAAAATATATTTAACAGGGATGCTGAAAATTGGAATCATAAATCGATACCCGAAGATTGGGTCCACACATTCCGTCAGTCAGACGTTTAACCCCTCGGAAATAAAAAAAGACACACCACATTTTGGTGAGTAATAAAATGAGTTTAGTTTGAAGTTTAATGTCGCAAATGTTTTTAAACAATCTAACTGCACTGTATTCAGAAATGGGACTAGTTGTAATGATTCATGACAAACAAACATTAGCAAAGACATCTGGGAAGTTTGACAGTATTTCTTCAATTAGTACAGTTCTCACTTCAAATTCCGTTTCAATGGTTTCATAGTTCGTGAATGAAGTTCTTGCAGCTAATTCTGTTCAAATGTGGAAAAGAAATAACAAGAAATTCGGAGCTTTCCATGTGCTTGCTGTAGCCTATGTACTTTTTCTGTTCATCTAAGAGCTCGGATCAATTTATATCTTGTCTCAAATTTAAATAAGTTGAAAGCGACGCTTCCAATTAAGGGGTGAAATGTGGGGAGATAAAACTTCGTAGAGGGTTGTTGTTGTTTAGTCGAACCATCTACAAACCGTTTATTTACACTATTGTATGTGTAAATATCAGTTGGCATTTATTTAGTGTCCTCAAACACACATCAAAAGCTGGGATAACTAACAGAAGGCCACCAATAAAGGCTTTGGTGACGAATTGATAATAATATTATATGATGGAACAAAGAACAAAAGGAAAATGGATTTAATCATATGTGCAAACACATACATGCATATGCAAATGTATGAAGCTTTATGCGCATGAGAGCACCTATACATAATGCACACATGACCACACACAGACATGTGCCAATGCTCAAACATACACAAGCAAATATAGGATACACGCAGTGACACAGCCATACACACAAACACCCACACAAACACACACGCATAAAAGGCAAACATTTCTCACATGCAAGCACATAAATATGCACACACACAAACAATTGTACACTCACTCACAAAGGCACACACTCATATGTATCAACAACACAGACCATGCATACATAGATATAATTCATACCTAAGCACACACACGCACAAACACACCAATCTTCCGGAAGCGATTTATGGGGCGCGGTGGTGTAGTGGTGGCGTCGTTGCCTTGAAGCCGGAAGGTTCGAGGTTCGAATCCACCTCGCCACGTAAGGACCTTGGGCAAGTCCTTCACTCACAATTGCTCAGCGCTTCGGAGTGAAACTCCGATGCAGTGTCCGCTCTGCATTCGGGAGCGCCTCTGAGTAGTGAGAGAGAGAGAGAGCTTGAAGGGGCGCTATAACAAGTGCACATACAAACAAACAAACAAACACACACACACATACACCCACGCACGCACACACACCCACACACACACATTTCTCAACAGTGGAGGACTGTTGGAAAGGCAGGTGGAGCAGAGCCTACCAAAAGAAACTTAAATCAAATGAACGCCTGGTCATCAATCACAGATTCCTGCATTTTGCATGATCTGCGAAAAATATTCCTGCAATGCAATCCCTTCACTGACGACGTCAATCCGACGACGAATGAGTGACAGAGAACCTAATGAATTAGCCAATCAGAGGACAGCTATGCAGAGGGTTAATATGATTAAGGGGTTAACCGGCTCATGAGCGCAGAAGGCCCACCGTGCAATAAGGCTGCAAATGTTATCGGGAAGATGCCGTGTTGTACATCTGTTCATTGTCAAAATCACTCCAGCAAGATAAGAGTTTATCAGGATAAGACATTAACATGCCTGCCATCAGCTCCATTTACACTTTTTTAAAGGTGCATTAACCCAAATAAAGAATTTAGATACATACATGCACATAGACATATACAAAACATGCACACACACACAAACACACACACAAGCAAACACACACATACAAACACACACAGTCATGCATGCATACATATATGTATGCATGCATGACTGTATACGTTCATACATGCACAAATATACAACATACGTACATAGAGAAAGCTATGGTAATATCAGCCACTTTTTAATTTTTTTTAATAAATCATGATAAGTTGACTGCTAGAATGACACAAAGTCACAAATAAATCAACTTTGACAAAACACTGCAGGATAATTTTTGCTCATTACAAGGAAAAACCAACCTAAAATGCGTTTTAGTATACCTGTCAAATGAAATGCTTTCTGAAACAGTCAGTTTTACATCGACACATGGAGTGTTATTCGACCATCATGAGTTGAGCTATTATGAGCAAGAAATACCATCAAATGCATCTTCCCGATAACAGGTATTATGAAATACTACTGAAGTAATAACATCAGAAAATGCAGAAGCTATCAGGGCTGTTTTTAAGGAATTTTTAGAACTGCACAACTCCTTCTTTTCCTTCCCATCCTCCATGGTAAATTACTTCCAATCGGAGAACAATAACAATTTTTTGCTAGTTTTGACTGTACAGAAGTGCTTCTACAACTGCACAAATCCATTTCGAACTGCACATTCTGTGTACAACTGCACGTTAAAAAAGCCCTGGAAGCTATGCAAAAATTAGAGGTGACCTTAGGCCACTATACTTGGTCATTGTGAATATTACGTTTCGAGTTATAGGCTACTGGGCAACAATTAACTGACATTACATTCTTAAAATAATAATATAGCGGAATTTATCCTAAGACACCCACCATCCGGCCGTAAACATCTATAGTCTGCCAATTGGACAATGAATTTTGATAAGGAGAGTTTTTTTAAAGTGGCTTACAGAATTGAAATCCAATTACGGTATTAACATTTGAGCAAGATAACCTTCGATTTTTTTAGCTCTAATGGCGACAAAATGGAGAAATGGGGAATAAAATAGGGAAATGAGAAATGTTGGCGCGAAATCGTTTTGTTAATATTAATTCAGCCTGCAACAAAGCACAACCGTCTTGATTAACAGGTTTAATATGATTAAAATTGATTATATTACTTGACAGAGTGTAGCCTTAAAATATCCTTTTACGCTGGTTCTCTGGCGATGCCTCTGGACGAATTTATTCCATGCCCAAAATTACAATGCATGCTTCCCCTACATGTCATAGATGTATGCATTGTAGCATAGCACACATTCCTACATGACAGACAATTAGACATAGATATAGTGGCAAAATACTCACACACTATCATGCTACGTAATGATTCTATGACGCAGTCTAACTTTGTGGTCACAATCCTATGTCAATCTCCTAATTGAAATGTATTCTCCAAATTTAAATTCATCCTTGTAACTGAAACGTATTCTCCTGATTGTTGTGTATTCTCGACAGTGTCTGCACCTGCACGTGAAAAGTCAAAACTCCATGAAAACACAAACGTTTTCCAGTGATGTGATGATGACAATGCGAATAGACGACATAAGATTATTTAATATACAAGTCTTTAACGGATTTACTTAATGCGCTCTAAGTCGACAGCCAACCAGAGCTGCAGCTGCTGCATTGACGGAAACTGCTTTAGGCTCATCATTGCACATTAAATCTTTAATGGAAATAAGATCGCCTTCGGTTCCAACGGTGCTAACCTCAGTCGGCGCCAGCATGCGAATTTGTCTGTCGCTCCGCTGTTCCGACGACCATTTTATCTCACCCCGAAATAGCTCCGCGCATCACCAGAGCCATCCGACCGCTGCGCCTGGCATGCAGAGACGATGTTCCAACGAACAGTAGCTGTTCCGACGATCTGTCAGAAATCGTGTCGTTTGGTTTCTGGCGCCTCCACAGCCGCCATTCGGGGGGGTCGAGGGTGGGTGTGGGGTGGGTGATAATATCATCAACACGCGTTGAAAACTCATTTGCGCCGCATCTGCGGTTAGAGCGTGCCACGGGCGACCATTACACTGCGAGACGCCACACGCGGCACTTGCGTGCAAGGACCGCTTCTTCCGATGGTTGGTGCTAACTCCGACACCTATCTAATGGATTAGTGGCGTGCTAATGCCGCCGCAACTTCTGTCGCCAAGAACTGTCTTTACACATGTCAACGGCTCGGCGACAAAGAAAGCCATCTTGCCTCAAGGATGTAACTCAGGAAAGACCTGGATATGATGGTGCATGATTATAGAGAAATAAAACAAACTGCTTTGAAATATGGAAAAGATGTAGAGTTTGACTATGAGAGAGCATTAGGCTATAAGCATATAATTTGTATGTCGTGATTTCTGGAACAAAATGTAGGGTAATCTGCCATTTTAAAGTTCCAAATAATTCGCCATTGCATGGGTTTTACAAATACCGTTCGTCAAATACAGGTTGTTGGATTGACAAGAAGAATTCTTGCCAAATATAAGTGGGATTGATGAATATATTTTTCTTCGAATGGAAGTGGGATTGATGAAAAGATTGCTTAGATTGGAGAGTAATTGATGAAAAATAATTGTTTTTCAACTAGAAATTGAATTGATGAGAAATAATTGTTGCTCAAATAAAAGCTGGATTGATGAAGCAAATTCTTGCATAACATGGATTTAATGAAAAATAATGAGGCTACATTTGGTGAATAATTTAGAACGCTAAAGTGATAGATTAGGGCAATTTAAGCAAAGTTCTATACTGTAAGCTAATATATTAAGACAATTAATAGACCTAACATGTCACATGCCTGTTACATACCTCACAAAACAGTAAGGGAATAGAACTTTTTATTAGGCGTACAGCAATCAATCTTTGCATAACTGCCATCATTTAGCCATGCAATGCTGGTATACAGACAACATTAAAAACAAATTACAACTCAATACACAACTAATCTAAGTATATAACAATAACTATATTCTGCAGGGTGTATACGCTTTATATAGTGAAGAGAAAAAGACCACTGCGAGCAATCAGTTCCATACCTATACACTTTATTCTTGTGTGAACACATTAAGAAGTGCACTCGTATCAGTTCTCCCAGCAGATATGGGAAGGGGGGGCAGTCCAATAAATTATTTAGCAAATTAGTTCCAGCGTCCGATATAGGTGCAGACAACATCTGGGCATTCGGGCGAACCGCACCAAAGTGCAATATATTCATAACGTTTGTTTTGATGTGAAAGGTTCTGGCGTAGGCCAATATGTATAATTTGTGTATAGCCTATATATATAATAAATATAAATATGGCTGACTCATTGAAACACGTGGTATATATATACGTATATAATACTGTATGTATATATATGTATATATATATATAGCAGTCCATTACCGAGGGCGTTCGTTGGGTGCTTATAATTGCTATATAGGGTACCATGGCCACGTGCACAGTATAATTACATACTATAAAAAGTAAATGTACGAGCTATTCTATAAAAATTATGTGGAATGTCTGGCCTCAACACAGCTCATTGTTCAAGTAATTTATAGAGTGGGATCCTTTCAATGTACTTCTGCTCGTTGGAATGGGCGCCACGCAGTTTGGGATCACAGTATACTAAGAGATTGTAGGATGATCTCAAACTCCATACAGTCATCATTTGATCATGATGGTTATGACAAAGTTTGCCATAGATCTACCCTTAGCAGGTGGGAAAGGGCAGTCGAATCGCTAGCGGATTCGAAACCTGGGTCGTCACATGGAAGGCTCTATATCGGAGCCTATAGAAAGCCATGATCAAGTGCGATAGGAGTCATGCCGCCTTCTACTCCTTCTTAAGTGTAACATTTTCAACAATAGGCCTATAGCTATCTAACCATACAGGATACAGGCATAATTATAATTATTATATCCGACAGCTGTATAGAAGACATAACTGACTTAGACCAACAAAACATCAAAATTTAAAGCCCTTGCCACCAGATCATGCGTGCACGCCAATAATTATTACAGGCTATATAGATCCAGACTATCTTGTGCGGGGCATATAATATTATAGGCCTATGAATAGCCTATCAGTTGAGGAAAGTCCCTTAGATATACATGTCATGCTCTGCTTTGCTGCTTTCGTTATCCTTGTCCCTTTTCTGGGGTGAGATTTATCGGGGGGAAGGGGATTGTGGGGTTCAACCCCAGGTCTTTCTTATAGGAACCATGCATATAGTAAAGTCTTCATTACATAACCCAACTCCACAAAAATCAACGTCTGACTCCATTCAGTTATTTTTATACACTTCGCGAACTGTCTTTTCTTGCCCGGTCCTCCTTATCCCACGAGTCCACGACTCAACACTGAGTCCCGCATTCGCACTCGTCCAAGTGCAGGACTATTATACGCCGCGCGTCTGAAGTATATGTATACGCTCGTACTACACTCGTTTGCTCCCAATTCCTGAGTCGACAACCATAAACGTAAATAAATTCGGTATACAGCATGTACGCAGAGCAAACGCAAAACACAGGTATACCCTGATAGGCCATTAGAGTTTAGGAGTCTGCAGGGTTTTTTAACGTGCAGTTGTACACAAAATGTGCAGTTGTAGTCTTGTAGAAGCACTTCTGTACAGTTAAAACTTGCAAAAAAAGTCATTGTCCTCTGATTGGAAGTAATTCACCATGGAAGATTGGAAAGCAAAGAAGGAGTTGTGCAGTTCTAAAAATTCATTAAAAACAGCCCTGGGAGTCTGAAAGAAATTATCACCTTTCTGATAATAAAAAACGACGGACTCACCTCAGATATAGACCTATATTCTCCGGTTTAATAACCACCATAACTGTAATCTTCAGTATACCAGCGACATGCACACGCTTAGGCTACAGTTACAGAACTGTGGCAAGGAGTCAGTCAGAGCGGATGTCGATTTTTAATAGGCCTATATATAGGCGAGTATATTTATTATGGTATCCGAAGATGACGAGGAATCACAAAAGACCCCATGAAACATAATACAAATTATAGTAGGCTATACACCGTCACAATAGCCAGCAATTAATGTGGTTGCTGAAAAGCTTGGGGAATTTCCGCCAAACCATCAGCGACGGAGCTCACAAATATATATATATATATATATATTTTAATTATAATAATATATAATATATATGTCTCCCATTATAGATCCAACGGTCGTCGTTGTATGGCTGTAGGCCTATTAAAAATAGGACCCGAGAACTACTAGGTCTATAGTGGGGTCAGTGAAAACGTTACGAAACGTTTTGTGGGTCGGTGTGCATGGGAGCTGAACGGGTGGCTAATCCTCTCCCTTAACCGTCTTATCTTCCCACCGACAGTGGAGGTCAGTGTGTATCCATTATACGAGATGCCCCATGGTGGAGTAGAAACCTCAACTCAAACTTTCTGCCGTGAGATTTGAACTCTAATCTCTCGCTTGACAATTCAGGCACTAACCAATATAATTATGCTATGGAGCAATTATTATTTTCGATATTAATGTCAATTGTTGCCGTACGATGTCACCAACGTCGAGATTCGAATCTAACCAATTACGAGCGATCGAGGGAATCATATTAAAAACATTCAAGTCTGTGTCAGTCAATTATGTCCTTATGCTTTGTGTACACGGTGATCAATAAAGTATATCGATTGATTGATCGCGTGAATGATTGACTGATTGATTGATCGCGTGAATGATTGACTGATTGATTGATTGATCGCGTGAATGATTGACTGATTGATTGATTGATCGCGTGAATGATTGACTGATTGATTGATTGATCGCGTGAATGATTGACTGATTGATTGATTGACGGGTAGTTAGATAGATAGATGGATGGATGGATGGATGGATGGATGGATGGATGGATGGATGGATGGATGGATGGATGGATGGATGGATGGATGGGTGGATGGATGGACAGACGGACGGACGGACGAATGGACGGATGGGCGGATGGGCGGATGGACAGATGGATGGATGGATGGATAGATGGATTGTTGGACGGATGGATGGGTTAATTGATTGGTTGATTGACTGCTTCAATGATTGAGTGATTGATTGATTAACTGATTGACTGACTAACAGATTAATGAATTGATTGATTGATTGATTGATTGATTGATTGATTGATTGATTGATTCAATGTTGTGGTCAAAAAGACCCGGTTCCTCAACCACAACAGAAATCACATGCAACCGGAGTTCATATAGCCAACTCCGATCCATCCGGAAACTGAGACAAGTGCAACCATGGCTAAATCCGATGCTGGATGGAATGTCCATTGATTACCGTGAAAGATGGAACATCTGGTGGAAGTAGTGCCAGAGAAAAACGAGAAGTAGGATTTTTTTAATTTAAAAATGTCAGTCAACGTGAAGAATATTCAAAATAAACTGTGACAAACAAAATAAAGTCGAATTTCTCCATATCGTTTTTGCTTCAATAAAGCTACCTATTCTCGCAGACTTTATATATAGGTTATAGAGTATAGACACATGCATACATGTAGAGTGCTCAATTAACGGGACTAACACTCAAATAAAAAGGCAGACATATACAAGCATAGACACACACAAACACCCACACACTAACACACCCACCCACCCACACACACACACACACACACGCGCGCGCGCGCACACACACTAATGTTGATACACAGAGGCAAACATATATACAAACTGTCGACGAACGCAGCCAAACAAAATTTCCAAGCAGGATGCAGAAGTATAGGCAAGATGATTAGAAGTAGCATTCGCATTTGACGAACTCGTTAATTATGTGTAATAAGACAATTAGTACAAGCGATCACAAGCTTATAAGAAATCAGATATAGGATACATTATGATGTGAAAAGGTCAATCCGGCATATCCTCAACCTGAGAAAAAAAGTGCTCATCTAGAATATTATACAGGCCTATAAATATTCATATACTTCTATATACGTACATTTTGAAATCTTAAACCACTCTTTTAACAAGCACAAAAAAATAGCGCACAATCTATTTTTTTTTAAAATATGCATGACATCCTAAATGAATGCCATTCTGCAATGTGGAAATTCATTAAAAAAAATCCTGTGCGGGGGAGGGGCACATCCCACTCCGCAAACCCCTCTCAACATTTCAGACAGACAGACAGACAGGCAGACAGACAGGCAGACAGACAGACAGACAGGCGGACAGACAGATGTTGATGATTAGCAAACACACATTTAGATCCATCGGAAAAAATTTCCAAACAAATAGACAAACCGGCGCATGGGAGGAATAATATGCAATTATTGAAGTAACTCATACAGAAGTAATCCAGTAATTACTGACACGGATGTGAAGTAATTGCACGTATACCAGCCTATACAAAGTCTATAAAGACCCACATAAAGCATTATATAGCATGCATATAAAGTATACCTTATAGCACATCAAACACTTTATAGCATATGAAAACACTTTATAGCACTTTATATAGCACAGCTTGTAACAACTGCAGTAGTTTGATTAAATGTTTTATTTATTAATTATATTTGTCACATACCTGTATAGTATTTAGTGTATATCCTCCTTCTTTTCATTCTTCTCC
>OX457045.1:13855426-13945426 GCA_949752735.1 Lumbricus terrestris | reverse complement strand
ATATTGTTATTATTCCCATACAAAACAAAACAGAAAAGAGACATGACTTTAAAAATTACAGAGGTATTAGCCTATACTGTACAGAGCATTCTTGTAAAAGTTATCCTCAGATGAAATAAAGAACCAATATTATGTTCAGAGAGCGCACGGTGAAAAAGAAGCCCAGTTCATCCTGCATGGAAGAAGCACAATTGACCCCAGCTGTTCAAAATTGGACAGACACTTAATTGACGACAGCATGCAGCACAGAACACAACCAGAAAGATTGCATTACCGCAACCATCAGAAAAACACAGGGAAAATAAACAAGCAAAGCGCAAACGTGTATAGGTCCATTGGCTACACACAGGAAGCCTAGAAAAGATCAACAATACCGCCAGGGCTGTTTTTAAGGAATTTTTAGAACTGCACAACTCCTTTTTTCCTTTCACATCATCCATGGTAAATAACATCCAATCAGAGGACAATGACCTTTTGCTAGCAATTAACTGTACAAAAGTGCTTCTACAACTGCACAAATCGATTTAGAACTGCACATTTTGTGAACAACTCACGTTAAAAAAGCCCTGAATACCGCTAAATGGGGACATTGGATATAAAAAAAGCCGATACAAACTGATAAAAGGCAACGAAGTGCATGATGCTTCGATTGGATTAAGCCATCAAGTAAGAAAACCCAGTTCTAAACATTGCAAAAATCCATCAAATCACAGAGGGCAAGAAAACAAATTAACCTTTGCAACGAGAGCAAAAACAACTGGCATTCAGACAAATTAACGTCACCAGCAAAACAGGAGCGCAGCATTTTTTAGTCCTTTTGGGATAATCATGGTAGATGGCCAGAAGATGTAGAGCAATATGCTCAATCATAAACGAAAACAACGGCCACCTAGCGGCTGTCAATTTTACGTTCTGACAAGGGCTTGTCACGTGAGACTTGGGAATTCACACCTGGAGGAGAAAGGAGAGGAGCTGCCACAATTAGCAATCTACCACTATTCTCTGCAGGCATCCATTTTAAAAAAACTATTTTTATATGCCACAACACATAGCTGAGCGTCAAACTTGTTTTCACCAAAACTGCAGTGTTAGCGGAAATCGAAAATCCGATGAGAGATAATGACATTACAAATACGGCCACCGGCGAATGAAATGTGCAAACAGTCAATCAATCTAACAGCTACTGTGACAGAACTCTGCACCCCGGTCAGGCATACAATTGGCCATCAATCAAACTCAAACAAAGGCAGAACAGCGTTATAACAGACCTGACAATTTTATACGCAGGCGGCTTTCACGCCTGCGTCAGATGCAAGTATCGACATGCTTTTATGGGGGCGCACCGCGGTATATATATAAAACATATATATATATATACCGCAGTGAAGCTGTTCATATGTATATATATAACATATATATATACATATATAAATAGACCTGCTCTACCACAGTAAAACACTCAACTGTGGTGGCTAGCAAATTATTCTCAACACTTTGACGTAGACCTACGCTGGTTCCCCAATTACTTTTAGTACACCATAGTCGTTGCCAGTGCTAAAAGTGTGGAAAAATAAGTTCCTGGACGCCCCGTTCCTTTCCAAAAGAAGTGCCTGGACGCCTCTTACCTTTCCAGTCAGTGCTGGTCAATAAGTGGCTGGACGGCTTTCAGATTTTAAAATAAGTGCATGGACGCCATCCATGACCGTCCAGGCACACTTTAAGCCCTGGTCGTTGCAGGGTGTAAATTCATTCGCATATTTAACTCCACCACTGGTTGTTTTCTACCAGTGCCAGTCATCAGCCTGGATAAAGGAGGAGGGCGACACTAATCATCTTTGATATGGCAGTGTCGTTAAACATGTAACAAGCAAGCATTCGCATAATGCGTTATCACACTAATGCTATTTAAGTGACTTATTGCTGTTTTCTTCTTCTACATTTATCCTTTCTCTCACACAGCTTCAAAGACGTCTGTTATGTTCTGTAATTGCATAATTATTATTATTAATTATGATCATTTTTATTTGATTCTTCTTATCCTCAGTGACCCGAGGCATGTCCAAATGTCCGTGGCATCTTCTCTCACGTGAAAGCGTAACTGGATACTCTCTCTCTTAGGTCTTCCTCACATATTCTAGAGATACTATGCTGTGATTCGTTAATTGGAAAGGGATTTATCACCAGAATGCTGTATATAATTATATGACTTGCTTGACGCTAATACTTTAGGCCTAGTCATTTTGTTCAACTTGTGATTTTATTTGTACATTTTATTACGTAGCCATGGCCAACAGTGACAGTCATTCTTTAGTGAACAATAAATATGTTCTTGTTAAAGTATGACATCCATATTGTAATGTAATTGACTTTCAAGCTATGCCTATTAAAGGAAAAACTAAACCCTCTACAGCTTAAACAGTGTCTGCTATTAGTATCTTGGAGTTTTTCAGCAATAATCGTTTTAACTTGAGATACTTTTTATAATTTGTAGACCTATCTTTTTGGGATTTGCAACTTGACATGAATAATCATAAAAATTTGTATAAAAAATAAAGCAATTCTACCTGCAGAAAACAACTCAATTCATGGCAGTGGAATATTCCAGCCCACAGTCATAGATGAAGGGCGTATTGTCTTTCACGAACAACGACCAGCACAATGGAAATAGCAGCACTACTAATCGATGTTCTCGACAGCTTAAAAAACCAACCGAATAACCATTCACCCAATTATTATATCTACGTGACGTGGCTAAACCGTGTTTGCAAGGTAGACTAGACGTCATCGTCATCATCATCACCTCACCGTTTAAGGCAGATTTTTTCTACCGCTGACATTCGTTCCATTGCGCTGCCAGTCTCCCAGCTACACACTAATCCGCTCTAAACCTCAAAGGCGCAATTAGCCGTCAGTCAAAAGAACAATAATCGTTAGAGGGTCTCATTGTTATGTCGTCAGCAAATGCCCCTAACAGCTGACTCCCCACCAAACTTAGACCCACTTCCGTCGCGTGGCCTCAGAAGCCATATGTCTAAGCCTCCCCCCAAAACACCCCCTCGTGGACTATGTGAGATCAGAAAAGCCACGGCATCAGCGGCAGATAAACGATCCTTTGTGCCTGGACAGGGCAGACACCTGTTGGGATCGAGACAGCTGCTTTCATTGAGGATAAATTTCTGCGGACGGAAAAGGTAGCCATTTTTTACACTCCTGCTGGTCTTTTGAAACGCGTTACTATCGATTCAGTCCGTCATTCTCTTCCGCGCTTCGCTTTTCCGCCGAATGATGAAGACGGACTGAAAGGACTGAAAGGATTGCCACCGAAATGCATTTATAGTTATAATAGGTCTAATTATAGTCCGCATGTAACGTATTGTAATGTACTCGGCTTTTAAGTGATGCCTATTCAAGATACCCAGCGGTGTTTCTGATCAGCAACGGCACAGAAAAAGGCTTCACCTTTTTATAGACGTGTAAAGTAAGAACATACCCATACAAACAAGCATATACCTAATTTTGGCTAGACTAAGTGTATAAATAGCCCTGATTATAGTTACACCTGAATCTGTTCAACGTCCAACGTTGTTTTTGTCCAATTACAATTACAATTGCATACACACATACACATGAATGCAGGCATACACATATGCAAACATCAAAACACACAAGCATACACTGCTGCTGAATGCAATGAGGAATGTCGACAGTATGAATTCAATATAATACATGTATATAGGCTATAACATAACTTCACTAATACCATAAATGTGACAGATAGGCCTCCAACCTGACCCAGAAATCAACTGCTCCATTGGTTCTAAACGGATTGCACCGACCCATTTGGCATGCAGTGAAAGATTAGACTATCCCGAGTGCCATGCCGCAAAAGCCTGATTAATCGTAGCCAATCCGGTTATCAGAATGAGACCAGAGACCGGTCGCTAACTTAACTCCTCTAAGACGGATATTGTTGTCATTTTGCACTGTCCACTCAATGCTGAAGCCGCATTGATCATAGACGAAGCGCCTTTTGACACCGGGTCCTTTGTCACGAATCATGCAACCGTACAGCGTTCCGATCTTGCTGCAGCGCTTCACGGCGAACGTCAGACTGGGGACAATGTTCTATTTGGTCAGGCAACGAAACAAAGGACCTGGTAAATGCTTTCAATAAGAATGTACTTCAGAACATGCCGATACACTTTCGCCTGTCATGTTTGCCAGTGAAAGAGTGATTTATACCGGTCGATTTTTATACGTTTGCTATTTATTTTTTTTCTTTCTATTCTCATCGTCAAAGAATAATGCATGCTGCGTGTATAGGCAACAACGCATAGCCTACAAACAGTCGCTTCTGTAAGATATTCTTATTTATCTAAACAAGAAATTATTCAAAGACTTCGTCCTTTTTTCTTGCAAACAAAGACCGAAAGTAGCTACCAATGAACGTCAGTTTTGGACGCTAGATCGACAGATTTGAAAGAGAAATCATAAACAACATGCAATTCATTGACAACATACATGTATTTTTAAACAACATTATTAATATTATTATGTTTGACATACGGCAGTGACTTTGCTGTCGGCAATTTAGACTGTTTAGAGGTTCATGCTTGGCTTTCTTATCAACTACCAGAGGTCTACTTTCTTAGCACCTCCATGAAAAACTACTTTGCTAATGCTATGGCTACTACTAGAAACTACTTTACAAAAAGGTGCTAGAAAACTACCTAGGTATAATAACTGTGTAATAACTGTTGGAGAACTACTCTGCTATCATCTGCCTGAAAACTATACACATTAAGAACTATTAGGCTATACTGCTTGAATGAAAACTACTTTGCAATTGCTTGGAAACAACTTTCACTGTCATAAGTATATTCATGTAATGCTAGGTGTTCAATAAATGTTTAGTTCATTACAATATCAATAGTATTATATTTATTACCATATTACGTAAAATAAATAAATAAATAGACTAAACGAATAACTTAAAACATAGACGATTATTCAAAATTTTGCCATAATTCTGTCTCAATGATATTCAATCCAAGTACAGTTTAACAAAAGACGAAACGACTTCAGGATGAATCTACCACAATAAACCTAAATTTACACCAAAATGGCAAAATGTTGATAGAACTACCAAAAACGCAAATTTAAACAAGATAAAAAATAGTAGACAAACCAGTCTGGTAAAGCCATGCTTTTTCAGAATCAAAAGTTACCGATAGACACAATTTTATGTAAACTAATAAATAACAAAGAAATAAATAGGATATTATTATCATTATTATTACTACTATCATTATAATTAATATTTATATTATTATTATTCATATTATTTCTATATTATCACCATTATTTCAACTATTCATTTTATTAGTCTACCTATAAAAAAAGCAGGCCTCAAACTACTGCAATATTTATAATATAGTCAAAGTTTAAAGTATCATTATCACACCATAATATAGTATAATGGTCAAATGCCAAGCTACTTCAGACGCAGCCTCACCCGCCGAAAAAGCTGCCGCGGCCGCGGCGAAGGTGATTATTAAGCCCTCGGAACGTGGAGCGCGTACGGCGATAGAATATCGATGAGAGGAAGCTGAATATCCGAACGCCATTAGAGAGATTCACGTCTGCCGTTAGATCATCAAAGCTCAAACAAAGCCAATCAGTAACACACCGACCGCGCAGGTACGCCGTCCGTCCGTTCCCGTACCGAATTACGGTATTAGTCAGTCTATTTTAAATGACAATGGCCACGGAGGCCCGAGTAACAATTATAGCCGTGGCAAATGATGAGGCTTTCCAACGCAGATCGCTTGATTGTGTTTGGGTACGTCGGTGAAATCTGAACGTCAGACTTCATTATATATTGTCATGCATGAACTAGCTAATGTGAAGTCGCATGAAATCTGTCTGAGTTTTAACTATTTTTTAAAAATAGACTGAAATACATTTGAAATATATTCGACTAATATTTTGTTTAATTTTAATAATAATTTCAAATAATTGAATTAAATAATATATTATATAGATAATGTGTGCACACTTGTTTAAATGACAAAGCATGTAAAGCAATGCAAGAGTATTTTCACTGGTGAACTATAGTTGAGCTATATTGTTCTGAAGAAACATCTCTCTTATAGATCTGTGCATTCATTCATTCATTCATTTCAGACATTTATAAAGCGCCTCTTCCAGAGCATCTACTCAGAAGCGCTCCAATATTCAAACTATAGACATTCAATAAGCTCCGGATTACCATCTTTTCACTGTTTAATTCAACGCAATTTAGACATATAAGCTTACATGCAGCCTAAATAAAATCTCAATAGAAACCTGAGTGACAAACCGCAATTAGTAAAACCTTACAATTTCAGATGCGTATACATGCATGAACAATTGAACATACATCCATACATACATATATGCAATCATACATTCATACATACATATATGCAATCATACATACAAAATACATACATACATACATACATGCATGCATGCATACATACATACATACATACATACATACATACATACATACATACATGCATGCATGCATGCATGCATGCATGCATGCATGCATACATACATACATACATACATACATACATACATACATACATACATACATACATACATACATACATACATACATACATACATACATACATACATACATACATACATGTGCAAATCTGTCAGTTGACGGTGCAATACAATTATAGCAGCCTACTAAGAATGCAATATATGAGCAGAAAAGACCTCAGGGTAAGAACAGAATATTTTCATAAAATTATCTTTAGAAACGCGAATAGCAAAGACACGGCGGCTCAAATGGATCATAATCTACGGATGCAAAGAGCCTCAGGCCAGGTAGGCGATAGCAAACAGACAGACAGACAGAAAGACAGACAGACAGACAGGCAAATAAGAAGGAGGCTAGAGGAAGATAGAAATTAAGAGAGGATAAGAGTAGAAACAAGACACTCCGCCACTGGTTGTTCTCTGCCAGTGCTAGTCCCAAGCCTGGATAAAGGAGGAGGGCGACACTAATAATCTTTGATATGGCAGTGTCGTTAAACATGTAACAATACATGTATATCTAATAGAAACAAGAGCAGGAGAAATAGAAGGCAGAGGAGTAGGAGAAGATGGAGAAAGAAATGGAAGAAGTAGGAAGTAAAGGAAGTGGTGGAAGAAGTTGGGTAGGAAGAATTGAAAGAGAAAACGATAGAGAGGGAATACATGACCAAGGTTCAGAGGAAGAAGAGGAGGAGGAAGAGGACGAGAAGGAGGACGGCGAGAAGGAGGAGGACAAGGAGGAGGACGAGAAGGAGGAGGACGAAGACGAGAACGCGAATGAAGAGAACTTTAAAGGAAAGGAAGGGGTGGAAGAGGAAGTGGTGACGCAGTATATTAGAAGTGTAGGAAGACAATGAAGCAGTAAGCAAGACAAAGAGTAGCAGACGATGACTTCAAGGAGAGGAGGAGGAGGATGAGAAGGAGGAGAAGAAGGAAGAGGAGGAGAGGAGTGAGATGAGGAGGAGGAGGAGAAGAAGGAAGAGGAGGAGAGGGACGACGACGACGAAGAGCAGGAGCAATTAAGAGCAGGAGGAGGGAGGGAGGGAGTGGAAGGAGAAGGAGGCGGAGAAGGAGGAGGAGAAAGAGCAGAAGGAGAAGGAAGCGATAGCCACTGAGATGAGAAGGAGGCAAGATTAAAGAAAGAAGATGAAGAAGTATGGGCAGAGAAGAAGGAAGACTAGAACAGGGAGTGTGAAAGTAGAATAACCGCGTCAAAGTGGAATCAATTAGCAGAAATTTCTTCTGCATATACTGGAGAAAAAACGAAAACCAAAGAACGGCACCAATGTCTATAATTAGAATTCAAAATGAGAATGGGACCAGATAACACAGCTGCAACATTGTACCATTGAGCATCATCGCCCTCTCTGTCTCTGCCTCTGTCTCTCTCTGTATGCACTTATGTCTGTTTGTCTGTCTGTCTGTCTGTCTGTCTGTCTGTATGTATGTATGTATGTATGTTTGTATGTCTGTCTGTCTGTATGTATGTGTGTGTGTGTATGTATGTATGTTTGTATGTATGTATGTATGTATGTATGTATGTATGTATGTATGTATGTATGTATGTATGTATGTATGTATGTATGTATGTATGTATGTATGTATGTATGTATGTATGTATGTATGTATGTATGTATGTATGTATGTATGTATGTATGTATGTATGTATGTATGCCTCTCTCTCCTTCTCCGTCTTTGTCCTATTCTCTCTACATCTCTGTTTCCCTCGGGTCTTAACTCGGCTAAGCACTTCTTTAGGAGCAACGGAATCAGTTCAAAGTGTGTAGTGTGAAGCAGCAGCAAAAACGTCATGTCAACCTTATAAGTCTCAGTCCCTCCGACCGCAATATCCGCTAAAGGTATCAAGGTTAACACCGGTAAAAAGCCAGAAAACTTACTGTCAGTTTTAAAGCATCAGCAGCAACCGTTCATGTCAGGCTCGAGAAGTTATTTTCAGCCAAAGATGTGAGAAGTTGTTATCAGTTCAGCCCGTAAGCAGTTTTTTTATCAGATAAATGTATGAGAAGTCAGTATGAGTTCAGTGCTTGAGTAGTTTTTGTTATAAGCCAAAAGTTTGAAAAGTTGTCATTGGCTAACAGTATGAGAAGTTTGTAACAGTTCAGTGCCTGAGTATAGTATTTATCGGCTATATAGATAACTATATAGACCTTGAAGGGGCACTATATAAATTCTTATTAATTGATTAATTGATTCATTGATTAAATGATTGAAAGGTACGAGAAGTCATTAACAGTTCAGTGCATGAGTAGTTTATTATCAACTAAATGTGTGTGAGAATTTTCCATCAATTCGAGGCTTTATAAGTCACTACAAGTGAAAGGTCTGAGCGCTGGATACCAGTTATCGCCTGAGAATTTCTTATCAGTTAAAGGTGTGGAAAGGTACTTCGAGGCCTGGGAATTTGTTTTTGGGCCAAAGGTATGAGGCTAATTCCAGTTAACCTTACATAAATGTGACCGTGCATGAGAAAACCTGGCCAAAGTCGAAAATATTGAAACCGAGTAAATCGAGCGGAAAGGTCTACACCCAGTTCTCAACGAAATGCACGCTACTGTGGGGAGACTCCTATTTAAATCTGTGCCATTCCTTCAATTTAATTTTCCAAGAAAAGCCGTTGACACCATTGGAAAGAGCAGAAAATTTTAAGTTTAGAACATAATACTAAATTCTGATGAAAAATCTATTGACTTTTGTGTGGTTCGTGTAATGGATGTAATTTTCAACTGGCGATTTCTCCCTAAAACGATTTCTCAAGATGCCAAAAACTCATAAAAATTTCATTTCAAAAGATGCAAATATACGGTTTTCACCAATTTGATCAACTATATCTGTACTATTTAAAACAAACTTAAACTCATTTTATGGAATTTCCGACTTTGGGAGGGTTTTCTCATGCATGGTCACAAATAGATACGCACACAAAAACAAGCACGGCCACAATCGCCACATGCATAGCCCCACACAAGCACATATACACATACATGGATATAGGTTACAGAAATAAATAACTACTCTAATTAATTGATGAGTTAATTAATTTACTCTATTGTACAGGTCTTTGCAGGCATTAATTGAATTCTAGGATGCTAGAAGTTATTTAAACAGGATGACAATCTGATATCTGCTATCAGATTAGACTAACAGTTAAAAATATCTTAATTGCTATTGCAGCCATCCTATTCATTTACAATTTTCTCCAAGCCAGGGGCTTCTATCCCTATACATGGCGGGCGCAGCTTGCGCCCAGTGAAAAATAGGGGGGGAATCAGAAGACAGCCTAAATTCGCGTCGGTTGGGGGGGAAGGTCGGACATGAAGGGCAGCGTTCAATCTAGGCATCACTAGGAGGAAGATCCTCCCAGAAAATACTTCCCCTCCATATAAATTTGGACAAAACTGGTATAGGCCTAATAGTTTTCAGCAAAATGTATACACTTTATACACTTTGAGTTTTTAGTTAGGCTACTATCTGCATGTTTGAATCACATGAACTGCTATAACAGCTATAATATACCATAATAAAAATTTCCTAATACATGATTAAAGTTATGTTTTTACTATTTTAATTAATAATACAATCATATTATAATTGAAAAAAATAATATTACTACAAATACTATTTTGCACAACTAAATGACTTCTCTCCAATGTTATCTTTCAAATTTCAAACAGTCAAATTTGGTTCTTGAACACTTAGTAAAGCAACATCATTATTACGTGGGCTTACAAAGTAGGACCTACATTATATTTTATTGTATTACATTGTGCTCTAAAAATTTATGTAACGCCTCTCGAGCGCACACTGATCAGAGGCGCAAAACATATGGCTGCCCAATTTTGGCAGCAATTCCTCCACTGAAATAGTAGAGTAATTTTGCTAAGAGGACAGCTTAAAATGCTGAAATTGCAATGTGGAAATCGCAAAAATTTCTTATGGAGAGGGGCACATTCCCTCCCCATACCATGTCCCTTTTCGGCGCTACACATGCTTCGGCGATCGTCTGCTGGATGCTCGTTTATCCCCCTCCAAACAAACCTTCATTCCCACACTAGAGGAGGGCATGCGCTAGATTAGGCCTACATTATATTGCATACATATATAGAGGAAGGCCGGTTCAGAAAAGGGGGGGAAGAAGATGGATTGCGCCCGGCTGCTTAGGGGGGATAGAAGCACCTGCTCCAAGCTATATATATAATATATTATATATATAATATATTATATATAATATATATAATATATACATAATATATATAGTCCGCTGATCAGGCTGAAGGGAATAGAAATGAACCCTGAAATTGATTCAAAAACATATTTAGATTTTATCTTTCGCCAGAATCAAATGCCACAGTTAAAATAGCACCGTCGAGAATACAGCAACAAAACCATCAAAAATAGAAAATCCGATTTCTCCATAAAGGCTTATCTTTTAATTTAATCAACGTTTGGCCAAAATAACTGAATCTGAGTATTGCAGTTCCAGATTTATGCTACCAATCTATCCTACTGTTATAAATCGAAGCCCTCGCAATGAGAGCACCAACAAGTTCTTTGAGAGAATAAGAGAACATTGTATTGGCTCTATATATACGCTATCTGGGAATGTCCCATTTCAATGTAATCTCTCCTAAGTTGTCTGGTATTTCGGCTACATTACCGTTATCTTAATGGAAAAGGCATCAATCAAACGGTCAGTAAGTAGGATTCTTATCGCAATCCTTCTATATAGAAGCACATCTGCTGCGATTAGAAGTGCAGATGAATGTAGAAGGACGAGGAGAAACGCTGCACCTTAATGAGGTTCCAAAAGATCTCGTTGTTATACACCTTAATATTCTATCAGCAGCCTCGGCTCGCAATAAAACGCTACCTATATTATTATAGGAGTGGCAATTTACTTTCCATCATTGCCAAATCTCCCACCAAACCAGACGGAAATCTAGCCGAGAACACAGCTGAGAAACAAAAACAGAAACTTCTAGTCCCGGGAGGCAACCCAACCCCAACCATCAACACAAAAAGTTTACCGAGTATATCCTACAGTTGCCTAATCAAGAGCTATCCTATACCGCCACGTCTCGCTAAGATATACAGAAAAATAAATTCAGCTAGCTTAACAGCATACCGGATTTTTTCATCGCTACTTACCTCGACGGATCAAACTTCAGTTGCAAGGTAACAGCTGCGTTTATTTCCTTCACGGAAGTAACAAACGTTCTTCACCTCTCTCGTTCTATACCGGATGGTGCATCCCTCTAAGACTCAGAACGTCTCCGTCTGTCCGCTTCCTGACGATGATACCACCGCCTGCGAACCTGCAACCGCTGACCGCCAGAGTGCAGCACCAGTGACGCCACGAGTGCGTCCTCCTCCGACCATAAATAACTCATGCGGCCGTTCTCCACCAATTTAAGCAATCTTAGGTCGCTGATTACGCAGCTTCGGCCTGTCGTCCATGCAGATGACCGCTGCGCTGACCAGTCCGACTGACCAGTGACCACCCTGCTGCTGCCCGTTGCGTCCGTTAGAGATATAAGCGCTATATAAGTCTTTCCGATCGACGCGTGCTGGTAGACGGGCGATAATTGAATGATGTCGTCGCACAATGGCGGACGTCGTGTCCTCTTGCGAGTCTCATATTCATTGGTCCCAAAAGATCCTTATGGAAGCCTGGATAAATTTCGACGGTAATAATTATCTTTGATGAAAGGACGTTAACAAAAGTTATCTCAGTCAAAAGCTTCGCCGTTCGCATTTTGCAATCTAATATATACTTATTAATTGGGTAGGCTATACGCTAACAAGAATGAACAACGGTGTGAACAAAGTCTCAGATCTATGCTAGATTATGTTTCCGGTATTCGGAAGAGCTGTGGCATTTAAAAGGATTTGATAACTCTGATTGGGTGTTGCAAGATTTCAAACAAGTCAAGTTATGTTCCTGGAATTATAAACTGATCATCATCTTGACCCTCGTTAGGCCTAGGCCTATACTGCATGCGAATTGGAGACCAAACCCAACGACGTCAGTCATAGGCGTAGGGGACATTTCGGCAGTGGGGGGAGGCAAAGATTTGACTTTTGCCCGAAAAATATACTTTTAGAATTTTTGGCGGACCGCGAGTTTTTTCATTTGTTCTTCGGCCAAATTTTCTGGCGACCATTTTTAGTCATTCCGATTTTCCAGCCGAAATATCCGAGTTCCCAGCCGCCGAAATAACTGATGACCTTTTTTCACCGTTGTGTGCCCGAAAAAATTCTCCCGTGCCTGTTTGCCGAAAAAGTCACAAAAAGTTTGACCGTCCATATCTGCTTTGCCCGAAAAACACCCTTTCCCCGAAATTTGGGTCGCATTTGCCCCTGGCCCACGCCTCGTACGCCTATGACTTCAGTCCTCCATCCCTCTCTGTCCCTTGCTCTCCTTACGCAATCCGCCATCGAATATACCCCACCCACTCCTCGACATCGTCCATCCAGCGTCTTCTCAGTCTTCTTCGGGCTCTTTTTCTGTCCACATAGCCCTGACATAATTATGAAGGCCGGTAGATTGTCCTCTCTGATCATGTGTCCAAAGTTAAATTGATGAACAACTTTAAAGTTCAAATCCGTAAGCCTAATTGTTTCTGCAACATTTGATTGTTTTTTAATTTCGACTCGACCTCTCCGAGTGATTGATTTCTGACTCCGATTTTTATCCCAAACCGACCATCAAAATGATTAGGCGTTGTGCTAGCCTAGAGTTTCCCTAATCTCTAATCGAGAAAATGTTTCATTTTTTCATTCATTTACGCATGTAAGGATTATAGCTATTTAGACCGGTTTAAAGAAAACTATGCACTCTTGTAGATAAGCAAAACTCGTCCCAACCTCACCGGAAATTAAATGCCGTTTTAAAATAATAGGCCTATATTCAGAAAAGTAGAATTTAAACAAATCAGATTGGGCCTATAATTATTTTTTAGATGGCGCAAGCATGCAAAGGGAAAATGTTTATGAATTAATCACAATTCACAGCCTCAATTTTTGTCAATTCTCATGAAATGTGTAGCCTAATGACGCATATATCAGTCATGTTCATCAACTTTCACATTGGTATGGCAAAAGACAACACGAAAGAACGATTCTTCACTTGATTTATGATTATTTATCTCAAATAATATTTATAGGCTTATTTATATTTCTTATACTATAAGAAAACTTGACAGCTAAAAAGGCATGCAATGATTTCTGTTCAGATATTCTGAGCCAGATACAACCGAAATATGTGACAGGCTTGTCCGCCGAGCCAGGATGCGTTCTTGTCAGGGATAATGATGGATGGATGTCTTAATTACACGACATGCGCAGAACGCACGGCAGGAAAAATGCGCGTTACAAGAAATCTGATTTGAGACGAAGAAACGGAAGGGCAGGGATTATTTGCAAAAACAGAAATTACTTTTCCATCTGTGTTATTGCTATTCCTACAAACGAGCCAACCGATCAATAATTATCCAGTCTACTGAAGTCGCGTTATGACAAAAGTGAATTAAGATATTACGTGACTTGTACCACTGACGTTATTATATAGGCCTATACTGGCCTGGTCATATTTTTGTGCAAATTGTTTGCTAAATGAAAGCACTGATGTTCAGACTTGTCTTGGCCATTCTATGCTTACTGGTCAAATAGTGATGGAACTATACGGAACATGAATTTTAGCTGCAATTTTACAGGGCTAAGTTCATGTTACACCTGTAGAATAACACGTAAGGTCATGTATACCAAGTGGAACATCAGACAATCTTTGGCAAGTTTTGTTAGTTACAGCCTGTCATGCAGGTTGCAGCAGCAGGCAACACTATTATAAAATAGTAATTATTTTACCCTTTGCCGACCAAAGTATGGTAATACATTTGAAATCATGTATACCCTCGGTCGGTAAAGGGGTAAACTACCCAGGCTATAATTATACATGTAAGTGGTGAGTAGCCACTCTATTGCTACATATCTATTCTCACATATGAGGCAATGTATCAGAAGTAATGGTAACCAGTAGTTTAATTGCTAGATAGCATCTTTGATAGACTCATAGTTAAGTTCTTTTCTATAGTTACTTTTTAGCGAGAGGGTTTTCCTGCTACATCTTTATCAGTCTTCTATAAGCTACATCATAATAATTACTATTCTGTTTCAATGGCCAACTCTACTTGTTCCAGTCACAAAACAGTCGTCTGCAGACTTCAAATTAACGTCATAATTAATACCAGTGACAGTTTGACATTGCTGAATTTGCTGTAGTATTATACAAGGATGCAACCGACAGTGAAAATGCAAAGGAAGCATTTTTGTACAGCTGCATGCAATTACTGCTCAAAGAAGCCTGTTTGATATATGAAACTCTCTCAGCTTATTAAATCTACGGCTAGGAATGAATGTGATAGAGAGTTCGAGACGATCAATTCTCAAAGATCAGGTCGAGCATTTTCTATTATAGATGAAGAATGCTTGAGAAAATACATTATCAGAGTACAAAAATACCGGTGCTGAATAAAAACATATGCAATATCCGGTGTAAAATTGACGTTTTCGTGATGCATGCAGGTAAAGTTAAACTGGATACAACAGTCATTTTGCACGAGTTTCCATACCTTTATATACGTCATACAGGTATAAATCGCAAATATACACTGTGTCCTGGAAAAAGGGACCTATTTTGTAAATATGAGCATAAGTAGTAAATAAGGATCGATTTAAAAAATTCAAACATCGTTTTAATCCAGGCAAATTTATCTATAATACTGATGAAAATATAAAATGTCCAGTCATATAATAATGACCTCACAACGACGTCATTTGCAATTTTGCACAGAAATCGAAAGTTTAATTTTTTATGCAGTTCTCTGGCAACTGCTTCCCGTGCGATGGTGGCCTACAGACGATCCAGTTAATTTTCTTAGAAGCTTAGACCACCAAGTGTCCAACCCTTGTCAGGATATATCCTAATACACTTCTGTGCACTGTAATGTTTGTTTTATTCAATTTAGTAGCAACTTTGTCTTTTTTGCCGAACGCTATTTTCTATAGCATGCAGCGTTGTTTTAAAATAACTACTTTAACAATGTAATCATGACGTAATTTTTCATCAAGGGCCATTCATAAAATCACAAATTTGTTGATAGTAGCCTATATGCTAGGATTAAAACGGTATTTGAATTTTTAAAATCTATTAATATTTACCATTTATTTTCACATTTTCAAAATGGGTCCCTTTTTTACCGACCACAGTGTATATAGGCCTATACATATACATTGATATAATAATAACCATCGTAATATTGGATCTCAGGCCGGAAGAGAAGTGCTAATAAAGCGCTATAATACACAAGCATCTTGTCGTATTGCGCATGCGCTTATCCTCTTGACTATTAATGGAAAATTCCAGAAATAGATTTCGTTCATAAAATTAACAGGACTGGTCGTATAGCACGAATAAGAAAATTCAAATACTGGCAACTCCAGGCATGCGTATATAGATAGTTAAATCCAGGTATACCTTTCTGGGCTGGTATGCACAGGACACAGCATAAGGTAATCACATATAGTGCCTAAACGCTGCTTTGCAATTCCCGATATAGCCATTGGAATGTATCCATATGCACGAGAAAAAATAGCAACGAGAATAACTAATCTACACATTCCTTGCACCCGACGATGCATGACGCTTGCTCTTCCCCCCAATTCAATGGGTTATAGCTGAGCGCGCATGCGTGAAAGATATTTATATGCGGTCGGTGCAGCGTGGGGTAAACATATTCAGACCTAAAGACGGGCCCCAGGGAAATGTCGACGGCTGCCTATTGTTCGCGCTGTCCAGCTAACGTCGGCCGTCTATTGTTCACAATGGGAGTAGCCGGCGTACTCCTTCCTCGGAATTGGAATAACATTATACCTAGTTTTATTCGCTAATCTCAAGCCGTGCATACGGAAATAACCCAGTATTCCTGTATAGGCCAGATTTAAGCCAAATATACGAGTTATACCCTCATGTGCATACGGGCCCAGGAGATCGACGATAGCGCAGAATCCGACAAGATCCGACGTTGCATGCGACACGGAAAGATGAGTGGAATTAGCAGCAGTCATTTCGTGTTCGAAACGTCTGCAGCGTCGGGCAATCGCAGCGCGGTCTCCTCCGTGACAAGTCAAATCCCGCAAGTGACTGATCAAGGCGTTGCGCAGCGTATAGCGGCTTAGTCTGTTTTTCAATCAGAGCTGCCCGCAGAACGATGCGAAGTTCGACTTTTCTACGGCGCGAATACGACAGACTACGGTATATAGTAGCTGACTGCAGCATGCAAGATGGAGCGAATCATTATTATTGTTCTTACCATGCGGCTTGTCTTACAAAACAACCAATGTTGTACATCAGATCTGACTGTGGAAACAACCAATTTTCTGCAGTTAGCTTTTCAACATCATCCATGCGGAGATTTGTCAGCTCATGTCGTCCACATGTAGCAGATATCCACGCAATTCGTGTATCAATGCACGCTCCGAAAGCAGATTAATTCAGTCGAATGGAGATTTAAGCCCTGTAATTATCATGCAGGTTCTTTTTAACCCAGTGCGTTATCCAATGCGCCACCGCTCCCCTCCCCATGCACTATCCATTTCCTCTTCTTTGCATTCGGAGACAGTGGGAGAGCTTTCTATGTAGCCTTTCTGATATTACTTCTGATATGACCTGACTAAAGGCCTATAGGTCTATACGGCTTATGGTTGCATGTCTGTCAAAGATTGGAACCCCAGGGAAAATGGTGTACATTTCAACATTTCATGCAAAGTTGGACCAGACAATTAAAGAAAGGGTCATAAGTTTTTTTGGCAGGGAAATGGTGTACATTTCAACATTTCAAGCAAAGGTGGACCAGACAATTAAAAAAAGGGTCATAAGTTTTTTTGGCAGAGAAAATGGTATACATTTCACGCCAAGTTCGACCTGAAAAAGTCATCCGTTTTTTGGGGCGAAAGATCAATAAATTTTTCTAAAATGTTGGCCCTCTTTAAAAAATGTCTGTATCCGCCCCTGCTAATATATACATTAACGGTACCGCAATCTGTGGAAAAATTCTTCGTGAAGCAATTAAACAGCAGATCTCCATAATATTTGTTTCTCGATATCTGGAGCAGGTTCTGGGTGGTATAGCAAATATTCCCTAAATCCATGCCTTAAAGTCCCATACAATGCATAATATTATGCCTAACACTTTAACGGCGTGCTGTACCGGTATTGGTTATACACACAGTGCTTAAAGTGTATAAAAAATAGGTGCCTGGACGCTCCTTACCTTTCCCTGCAGACACTGGTCAAATAAGTGGCATGCATGCAGGACGGTGTTCGGATTTTAAAATAAGTGCCTGGACGCCGTCGATGACCGTCCAGGCACACTTTAAGCCCTGGATACAAAGTCGCCTTTAGTACCAGTAGCCTATACACTCTCGTAGATTTATCGGTAAAATGATAAACCTTCCCTATAGAAAGTCTATACTTTCCTGAAGAAGTCCGAAGATAACAGTGTATATAGGTCCATTGTCTGTCTGATTAGTCTATAAGCTTATTTACGTTTGCACGGTTTACAATTAAACAAAAATATTGTATCCGGAATAGCTGAGAACATCTGTAAAAACAACCAAATATATATCCGGTCTCGCTTTCACGTGAACTGTCTCAACCCCCCGCCCCAGTTTCCGCTCTTCTGCCCGACAATCGTATAATTCCAGGAATTAATTAGGTCTATAATCGATTTAGAAGGGAGCGCTATAATGATTCCGATTTTTATCTCGCTGCATGCAGCGCGTTAAATCGAACCGCTGGATATATATATAAATATATATGAATGCATATTATATAATATATATATATATATAATTATAGGCGACTGGCTTCGGAACGAGTTACAGCTCACGCAGATCACAAGCACTTATTATCTCGTCAAGAGATCAGTGCTCGCAGATGCGAACGCTTGGCTCCATGGATATCACTCATAGCTTTTTCAACCTATAGATCTAGGTTTTATCGGTTTGTATAGGTTTCTAGGTTCTTTCATGATCAAGTATGTTTCTCACGGAGGATTTTCTGATTTTTTTTAGACGAAAACAGGCATTTCAAGGTAAAAAGAACACACGACAAACGAGGTCAAATGGGCAAGATTTAAGATTTTGAAGGAAAAGACTAAAAAAAGTCGTCAGAAATTTTAAAAGAAGACATGTTTCTCGAAAGACCACAAGAAGGTCGTGAGAAATTTAAAGTCAGAAAAATTCATATATTTCTCGAATAAGTTCTCAATCTAGCTTTTTTCTAGCCTTTTTTAGTCGGATCTGACCTTTTCTAAAATTCAGAGTGGCATCCCTGCTTGGCTCTGTCTGCTTGATAACTGGGACGGATGGAGTGAGGCGGTGGAGGACAATAATCAAAGTCGGGATGCATTAGGCATTGGCAATTAGGTTGATATCGCAGACGACACAGAACGTCGTTAATGGCTTCACTTAGATCTCGCTCAGGAACGACTGCCTTGACCTTCGTCATAGGTTTGTCCCAGCAGGGGCTTCTATCCCCCCTAAGCAGCCGGGCGCAATCCATCTTCTTTCCCCCCCCTTTTCTGAACCGGCCTTCCTCTGTGTATGCAATATAATGTAATATAGCGCATGCCCTCTAGTGTGGGAGTGAAGGTTTGTTTGGAGGGGGACAAACGAGCATCCAGCAGACGATCGCCGAAGCATGTGTAGCGCCGAGAAGGGACCTGGTATGGGGAGGGAATGTGCCCCTCCCCATAAGAAATTTTTGCGATTTCCGCATTGCAATTTCAGCATTTTAAGCTGTCCTCTTAGCAAAATTACTATTTCAGTGGAGGAATTTGCTGCCAAAATTGGGCAGCCATATGTTTTGCATTCTTGATCAGTTTGCGCTCGAGAGGCGTAACATAAATTTTTAGAGCACAATGTAATACAATAAAATACAATGTAGGTCCTACATTGTGAGCCCACGTCGGCCTGATAATGATGTTGCTTTACTAAGTGTTCAAGGACCAAATTTGACTATCTGAAGTTTGAAAGATAACATTGGAGAGAAGCCATTTAGTTGTGCAAAATAGTATTTGATTTAATATTATTTTTTTCAATTTTAATATGATTGTATTATTTATTAAAATAGTAAAAACATAACTATAATCATGTAATAGGAATTTTTTTTATTATGGTATATTATAGCTGTTATAGCAGTTCATGTAATTCATAAATGCAGAGAGTAACCTAACTAAAAACTCAGTGTATAAAGTGTATACATTTTGCTAAAAACTATTAGGCCTACCAGGCTACCATTTTGTCCAAATTTATATGGAAGGGAAGTATTTTCTGGGGATCTTCCTCCTAGTGATGCCTAGATTGAACGCTGCCCTCGATGTCCGACCTCCCCCCCCAACCGACGTGAATTTTGGCTGTCTTCTGATTCCCCCCCTATTTTTCACTGGGCGCAAGCTGCGCCCGCCATGTATAGGGATAGAAGCCCCTGTGTCCCAGTGGGTTCTGTGTGTAGGGCAGACCGTAAGAATCAATAGGAAAACATTTAATGTAATCAAATCATTATCAAGATATAACTATGGCTGTCGAACGTCTGGCAAAATACTTCCCTGCTTATAAACTGTGTTACTATATAATTATATTGCTCAGCGCTTCGGCGTGAAACTCCAATTCAGTGTACGCGCTGTAGTCTGGAGCGCCTCTGAGTAGGGAGCTTGAAGGGGCGCTGTAACAAGTGCACTTACAAACAAACAAACCAAAAACAAATGCAATGCATAGCTAAAAAAAATACCTGCTTCTACTAACAGGTGTTCGTTGTTCACACTGCTTAAAATAAGCAGCGAATTCCTGCACAGAAAATCTCAAAATATATACTAAACGATGAAGCAAACAAGGATAGTCTTACCATTTGGAAACTCCGAAGAAATATTGTTCGACGTCAAAAGCTTTTAAGAAACTACAGCAAAGAGCATGTATACATCAGCCTATAGAGTCTACTCTAAAATTCAATTCACTGGATTAAGCAATAATCCTGATAAACATGTTCAGGTGCATTCTGACTTTATGCAATTAATATTGCAAACGAAGCTTCGCGATAAAAAAAAGATAGGAAAAGGAGCATCAACAGCGTCTAGCCGTTGGCCGCGTAGACTACTATAGGCCTAGTTATTTGACTGACAACGTGATGTTATTTTCCGCTGCATTCAAAGCCATGCATGCAGCGTTGGCAAAAACCTGGCCAGATAATCACTTATACGATGCCTCAACGAATGTAAATGACCTCTTCAGCATTTGGCTCCAAGGAATCTATGCAGTTCCAAGATATCTGATTCCCACTGGCAGCAACTCCGTTTCCGACTGCTCTCGGGCAGGCACGGACAGCCCAGGTGCAGGGGATGAGCTGCGGGAAGGTATACACGCGGCGGGACGTCGTTGCCGAAAGGCTTAATACGAAACCCGGACGACGGGATGGTGTATCCTAATCTCGGAGGGGCGGCACCCTTATCAAAGGCCACCAACTGGAAAATCAACGGGTCTGTTAAGACCAGCGCTGTCTGCGCTTTAGATAGCAGGAACTCAGCGCTGGCTAATGTGATGAAGCACAGCGTCTATATATACCTCTCGTTGCCCTGATTCAATTTGCGTCCATCAAAAGTGAAAAATGCCAACGAATGAGGTGTTAAGGTGTATAATACTGTACTGCGGTAGGAAAAGAAGGAGAGACTCTCGAGTGACTCTTGTTAGCGTTCATGGCACAGCCATCTGGCAAATTAGTGTCCATGTGGCTAAGTACATAATCGAGTCATTTTGCTCTCAAAACTCATCCTCCATCTGATAAGGATTTCCATTGACTTTCCATTTCTGCATGCTATCTTTTTCGCGCGGTTTTAGGGCTTCTGTTACATTCCGCTGTCTTATCACGTGGCCTCGAAGACCCATTAGGGGTGTCAACGGTTTATATATTTTTACTACAATCATTACTTTAACGATCATTACAGGTATAGGCGCAAACACGTCCTAAAAGTTAGGGGGAAACCAAATAGAAATTCTGAGTGGGAGTATTAATAGCGAGCGCGAAACGCGCGAAGGTGTGATTGCGAATTAGCAAGAAGCCCCTATAGAGTAACAATTGCTCTGGTTTGACATGCCACCAAAATCTTGCATTCTTGCTCAGACTCATTTTGGAGCAAATTCGTAACAAGACTGAATGCGAGATTGTAATTAAATAAAGATATGTGTAGACAACGAGAATAAGGTTCTGGAATCGTATGTTAGGTTTTATTAGGCGCAGGATAATGGCGTAGTGCCAGTCAGCACTATAATGGTACAGCTTCTGGGGATGCAAAGCTAACCCTAAATGGACAGAAGTCATCAGCAAATGTTCATTGATTTTAATGCAGGCATACACATCAATTAAGACACAACGGAACCAAAGAATGAGAGTCATGAGTAGGCCTATTCATTTCCATCTAACCGGAAGAAAGGACAGAAGTCCCACTTATTACCAGAATCTCAAAAACGGTAAAATGATACCAAAATTATAGTCATGAAACAAATATCCAAATTATCCATTGATTCAAATGCACATATTTAAATCATCACACAGTGGAACTAAAGAATGAGAAACACATGTGTCCATTTTCAGTTTCCAACTCCTGATATAGTGTACACCATATGCGAATACTTGGTACTGAGGGGGGGGACGAACAAGCGGTCGAAGGACGATCGGCGAGGTGCGAAGTGCCGAACAGGGGATGGTTTGGGGAGGAATGTGCCCCTCCAAATCTTGAAACATTTTCAATTTCTACACTGTCAATAGGTAACATTTTAGGCAGACATTTAACGAAATTGCTCGTCATTTCAGTGTTGACAGACGTGGTTTAAAACTTCAAAAGCATCTCCTACAATTGTTAATTACTTTCAAATTTTCAGGATGTAAAATTTTGTGACATTCTTAAGCTGTCATGTCAACAACATTTCTCATAATTTCATTGCTGAAAGGCATGCTTAAGATTTCAATAAATATCCTCTACACATTGTTTAATTTTTTAAACTTTTAAGCCGCTAATGGCAGATTTTTAGTCTGTCATTTGAACGAAATTGCTCAATCATTTCAATGTTGATAGCTTTGGTTTAAGACTTCAAAGACTTCATTGTTTAAAGTTTTCAGATTTCTTAAGCCGTCATCTGAAAATTATTTCTTATAGTTTCATTGCGAAATTCACGTAAATTTATGGAAAGTATATAGCCCTACATAGCACTCATTGCTTAAAAAATTTCAGACTTTTTAAGCCATCATCTAAAAATAATTTCTCATAATTTAATTGCTGAAAAGCATTCTTTAACACTTCAATAAATGTCCCCCTTCCCATTGTTAAATTTTTTAAACTTCTAAACCTGTAATGGCAGAATTTTAGGCTGCTATTTGAACGAAATTGCTCAATCATTTCAATGTTGATAGCTTTGGTTTAAGACATCATTATTTAAAGTTTTCAGATTTCTGAAGCCGTCATCTCAAAATTATGTCTTATAGTTTCATTGCGCAATTCATGGCTTAAGACTTCAATAAACGTCTCCTCCCATTGTTTAATTTTTGAATTTTCATACTGTTATGGTAGCATTTTAGGCTGTCATCTTAGCAAAAATTGCTCATTATGGATGAACAGTGGATAACATGACAAAAATTTATGATGATATTTATTATATATTTCTCAAATATTGAGGGAAGGATATACTTCCGTCTCCACAACAAACTTTGGAGGGGACCGTTCCATGCTGTCCCCCTATAAAATTGTATGGACTACCTACCATCATATAGAAGGCCAGTACAAGAGAATAGATACCGTTTATGGGTCTATAATTCTGTACCGCAGGCCTATAATTATTAATATGCTTCTAATGTATACAATCTATCCAAAACAAACGAAAAACTGCCTCAGTTTGAACTGACAGAAAAACCCAAATATTAGGTTTTCCAGCGCTATATATGTCACTTCTTTGTAATGGAGTTGTGGTCTAGCAGGCTCTTCTGGCCATTTCATGACCAATGACCATGGACATTGTACACATAATTACAGGCGATTCAAACACTCATTCAATACCGTCAAATATCCACCATTATATTATTTTTTCAATCAATCAACCAATAATTAGACTTTATTGATCATCCAATACGCATATAGCATATAGCACAAGCAAATAGTTCAAATGGTCACATGTATTGGCATGAAAAGGTAAACCAAAAGGAACGTTAGGTTCCGCTGACAGGGTCACCCTAATTATGCGATCAATCGACCAATAATACTATCTCTAGAACATTAATACATTATATTTATTTATCAACTCAACTCAACTCAAGACTTTTTAAATCTCTATATAGACGATATCATCATAGGGACCTGTACCGGGAGCAAGAACACGAGGGAGGCCGAGGATGGGCTGGCTTGTCAACATAGGAACATGGATGGGAACAACACTCGGGCAGACTCTGGTGGACACAAGGGACAGGAATAGATGGAGGAAGCTCGTCCATGATGCGACCAACCCTTGGATCGAGGATAGTTGACGATAAGACAAGTCAAGACATAGGATAAATAGACGATTGCATATCATCATGATGTGCCACATTCTATTCCATTTAACGAGTTCATCAAATTGTATTTTCACCACCTCTTTGTATGAAGCAGCAAACTGCATCATGATGTTTATATATACGTACATTATATCAATCAATCAATCGTAATTTATATAGCGCCCCTTCAAGATACCTACTCAGAGGCGCTCCCGACCGAGATCAAGCGAAAAAACCCAGCTTTCAACAGTTTGTGAAATTGAGAAGAGCTTGGGAGGTGTCGCATAGTCAAGGGAAGTCCATTCCAGGTTGTTGGACCAACCACAGAGAATGAACGCCTCTGCATTGTTGCAGAGCGAGTGAAAGAAACCATTAAGTCACCATGGACAGCAGAGCGCAGTGCGCGGCAGCCTACGCAAGTGGAAAGAGGGAGGCAAAGCTCACACAGATAAGAGGGTGCCCAATAATTATATATATATCACCATGCATAATTATGTATTATCTGAAACTTCTGCATACAGTCACACCTGTTTATATGGATGTATCATGCAACCATAATGTGAATACTGGTATAAAGCATGCCACGTTTGTGTGTGTCTTACGTATGTGTACCTGTACGTGTTCGTGCGTGCATGTGCGTGTGTGCATGTGTGTATACGTGTGGGTTTATGTGCGTGCGGGTGTGCATGGGTGCCCGCGTGCTTGTATAATAATTTGTATGCGTGTGTGCGTGTGTGCGTGTGTGCGTGCGTTTTATTTGCCTGCCATATCCTGACTGAATGTCGGTTCCCCTTAGCTGGTTGTGCCACCAGCGACCTCGTCCCGTTGTGAAAGGTGTTATTAATTATTGTAGCCGGTCAATACACCTTCATAGCGAAACAGTGTATTATAGCAGCAGCAGCAGTCTCTTCAATCACGTTAACCAGTTCTGATTGGTCGGTCGGTCGGCCGTTGAGGGCCCCGCTCGGCCCACGAGGGACGTCGACATGATTTATCGAAGCCCGGAGTAGCCTGCAGCAGCACCGACGACGATGACGACCCCACCCTCTTCCTGTTACGGCAAGAGACGATCAATTCGCGGCTTAAAAGGCAAAGGTGCTAAATGACTAAGTGACATCATCCATCATCATACCTTTAATAACAGCAATGAGAAATCAATGATCAGATGCCGTCACTTGCAGCAGCAGCAGCTGCAGCAGCAGCAGCAGTTGAAGCTGAAGCAGCAGCAGAAGCAGTGATGCACGAGGTAAAGGCTACAAGGCTTACTACTACGTCCGCGCCCGGTGCGTCCGCGCGCAACCACTTCAAACACGAAGGCGTGAACAATGAACCGGGGCATACGCATCCGTCACGTCTCTCTCGGTCACCTCAACAACTATGTGACGTCTAGCACCTCATAAATGTCTAATGACAGGTAGAGTCATGCGATGCCCTAGTTATGAAGCGCTACGTCTTTGTCACTTTCAACCTCAAAACACAATTGTAACATTGCACGACTACTCAGTCTGCGGGGCTGTATGTAAGGGTAATAGTAAAATTCAAATTTACTTGGCGCATAATAATTATACTCGAAGCCAAGCGCAGTATATATATATATATACTAGCTGGGGTACCCGGCATTGCCAAACTCCGCCACTGGTTGTTCTCTGCCAGTGCCAGTCCCAATCCTGGATAAAGGAGGAGGGCGATACTAATCATCTTTGATATGGCAGTGTCGTTAAACATATAACAACCCGGCATTGCCCGGGAATTTTAGGATTCGGCCGTTCTCGACCAATCCCTCCCTCTCTCCCTCCCTCTCTCTACCTCCCTCCCTTCCTCCCTCTCTCTCCCCCTCCGTCCCTTCGTCCCTCCCATCCTCCCTCCGTCCCAAAAATGTTTTCCCCCCACCCCCACCACCCTCCACCACACCCCATCACACCCCGACCTCGACCGGTATGCGACTCGTTAAATTTTGGTTTTCGGGGGGGGGAAATATATGTAATAAGTGTAAACATCGAAGATTGTAACTATGATTTGCTCATCACAGGGACAATCATTCTTGCATGTAGGCAATATTAGGTGGGTTAAGCTAAGCAGAACCCAATCATATCAAAACCATAATCGCTTTCTGAATACAATTACAACCAACTAACCTGCCAAAATTAATTATATCAATTTTTACACGAACATTGATGTATTGAATTATTGATACATACATGCATTCAGGGCTTATAAAGTGTGGCTGGACGGTCATGGACGGCGTCCATGCATATATTTTCAAATCTGCACACCGTCTTGCCACTTATTAGGCCAGTGCAGTCTGGATAGATAAGGAGCGTCCAGGCACGCCTTTTTCTACACTTTAAGCACTGCGTATACATTTATGTTACACATAATTATAAGCCTATATATACACCGTATATTAAAAAAAAAGCCAATCTGTTTTTTCAAATATCTTCAATGCCTGATAACATATTAACTTTGTCTTATGAATTTTTGGAATCATATTCTTGGTTCAATTCTCTAAATATTTGGAAAATTTTAGCGTGATATGGTAACTTATGAGGCATTAGAGATATATGAAAACAGCTTGGTTTACTTTTTTGAATCACGGTGTATACACATTTGCCGAAATTTCTCAATAGACTCGAGATTAAACAATACGCAGTCATCACCATCACAAAGTTTTACAGCCAACAAACTCCATCGAGCAGCTTTAAACAATGACCAATTATTGTCCATCTGGCAAGAAGAATGGTCTGCTAGTCATGTCAGGAACAGTTGTCTAGCATGACCAGATCGCTGACCAATTGAACCATGGTCAGTCTAAAATCAACCGACACGCATCACTGACCACAGAAATTGATGCATGGTTCGTTGACCACTTCCAGATGCTTCTAAACAAGGCCGTATCCAGGATTTGATTTCGGGGGATGTTTCTTCAGTTTCCGTCCGAAAAACTGATGACTTTTTAGTCATCCGGCCGAAATCTTCAGGAAATGTCACCAATTCATTTCATTTTTTTACATTTTTAACTTTTTCATTTCAGGGGTGTTTTTATGGTTTTATTTTATGGTTTTTACATCTTGAGCTAGTAAATGTATTCTTTCACTTTTTTACATATTCCATTTCGGGGGTGTTCAAACACCCAAAACACTTCATAGCTACGGCCTTGCTTCTAATTCACTCTCTGGAGCAGATTGCGGTTGTTGGATTTTTAAGATCTTCCAATCAATAATGTAAATTCTCAAATAGTAAAATATGATGCTTTCCTCGCGGACGCTCCATATTGCTCGTGAATCCCTTTTTGTCCGAATACCACGGTTTAGGTAACTCTATTATTGGATGTTGGTCCTGGGCACGACGTTAAACTGCATCCATCCTCTGCCACAGGGAACCAGCAACTTCCCTGTGCCGGTCCTAAGCCCGGATAAAATGAGGAATGTTTGCCAGATGGGTGGAGATACACTGGCAGTAAAAGACCAAGACCATAGAAATCCGCAAAAAACCACGACACAAGTGACATAGCGACCCAGATGCTTCAAGGTGTCATGATGTGGAGCTGACATGCACAGGCCGGTCAGTACAGACCAGTGGAGAGAGTCGGGGCGAGAGAGCTTTGGACACATACGGGCATTGACCCAGGTTGTCCTTCGTGCATCTCTCCCCATATTCTCTTCATCAGACAAGGTGGTCTAGCTGGTTCAAGATGTTAATAGTATGGACCTGCAGACCGGACAGGTTGAAGATGGGCAACATGACGCGAGACAGACTCAAACAGAGAGTGGTGCCGGACACCTACGGGCGTTTAGCCCAAGGATTTCGATGATGATGATGATGATGATTATTGGATGTAATAAATGAGCCGAAACCATACGTACGCGCATAACTCGACTCTATTTGTTTAGGTAATTGTATTATAAGTTGTCTCTTAGGCCTACAATGCACGCCTCAGTTTCTTACGGCGCCAATTATTATAAATATCATCACAATTCGACATGCCTTTGGACATCCCCCTGCATGCAATGGTATCTGAGGACAACCCTCCAACGAGACGCAGCAATCGTTCATAAGCTGGCGCACGCCCTGTACTTGGAGCTTTTAATTGGCGCTCAAAATATTTCGATACTACGCCTACGACAACGCTGATTGTGTAAGTAGCACGTCAAAAACAATTCGGCATTGTGAAATGTGAATGTTTCATTGGAGATTATCCCACGGCTCGAGCGATCTCTCTTTTATCGTTGGCTTTCTGACGATTAATCCTTGTTTTCTTACTCAATTCAGCCGTCCTATAATACTACAGGAAGTTGATTTAATTAGTCGGGATCATCTTTTCCTGAGCCTCCCGGTTTAGTCCTTAGTCCTCCTCTAGAATTCCTTCTCTCACGAGACAGGACAGGAGACACTCTTGCCAATCAGTCAAGCAAGACAAGAGTCCTCTGGTGGATTTAACTTCGTTCAAGACGGTGGCACCCCCTCCGCTAGGGGCGAGAGGGTGCCACAAAATGAAGAAGGCGATAATCTTCCCGTCTTCCCTTAACACCACCCACATCAGATGCCCCTCACCCTGTCCCCCTCGATCCCCGTAGTCCGTGGATGACAGTCGTCTTAGAACCCCAGCGTCACTAATGATTACATCGATTCCGAGTCCATTGTCCATAATCCTACCGCGAACATTGACAGGCAGGACGAGGGAGGCAGAGGCAGAGACAGAGACAGAGGAAGACAGAGACAGAGACAGAGACAGAGAGAGAGTGAGAGAGAGAGAGCGAGACAGAGGGACAGAGGGACAGAGGGACAGAGCAAGAGATAGCTAGAGGCAGAGACAGAGAACAGAGAGCGACAGAAAGAGGGACAGAGTGATAGGAAGAAGAGGAAGAATAAGGAGAGGAGGAGGAGGAAGAGGGAGAGGAGGAGGAGGAGGAAGAGAGAGAGAGGAGGAGGAGGAGGAGGAAGAGGGAGACGAGGAGGAGGGTTGCGGGTCATGGATAGCCACTTAAATGCTGAAGACCTCCAGAGCTCAAGGCGGGAAGAGAATGGATTCTTCTTCGATAGCCAGGCAAACTGCATAATTGATGAGCCAGCTCCTTGGATGGTAATCAGCACTGCGCAGTCACCTTCCGCCCCATCCGCCCCATCCGCCCCATCCGCCCCATCCGCCTCTTCCACCTCTTCCGCCCCATCCGTCCCTCCCGTCCCTTCCGCCCCATCCACCTCTTCCGCCGCCTTCAACTCATAATGGCCAACATGAATTATTACAGGCAGAAATCAACCACTTCCATTTTACTGCATGCAGCCTCTCCAGCTGGCTACACTCCAGCTGACCAAGCTTAAGGAGAAATCCTAACCTGGAGTCTATGATTTTTCCGTTTATAATACGGGATCCTTTCGTTCGGTATAGATTCATGTTCGGATCCATTCATCCATCCGTCCATCTGGTCATCCGTCCATACATCCAGCCAGCCAGCCATCAATTAATCCGTCCATCCAGCCATCCATCCATCCATCCGTCAATCCATTCATCCATCCATCCATCCATCCATCAATTTAATCATTAATCCATCCATCTATCCAGCCAGCCATCCAGCCATCCATCCGTCCGTCCATCCATCCATCCATCCATCCATCAATTTAATCATTAATCCATCCATCCATCCATCCAGCCAGCCAGCCATCCATCCATCCATCCGTCAATCCATTCATCCATCCATCCATCAATTTAATCATCAATCCATCCATCCATCTATCCAACCATCCATCCGTCCATTCAACCATCCATCCATCCGTCCATCAATCCATTTTGTGCATCAACTTTGTAAAGCATCAAAATATAGACAGCCGTTGTTACTTTACACACAATCAATCAATCAATCAATCAATCAGTCAATAATATTAATCGTTTCTATCAATGAATTTTCGTTTATTCGCAAGATTGGGCTGACAATAACGCAGCTTGTTTACATTTGGCTTAATATTATTGGCCGCATGGTTTCTATATACGGTAGCCGTCAAAATGCTACGCCTGTTACCATAATTTTATGACCTTTGTTTTTTCGTTTGTAGCTCAGATTACAGATTCATTGATTGATCGATTGACTGACTGTTTGTTTGATTGATTGATTGATTAATAGATAGGTCTAGATTAATTGATTGAATGGCCTAACTGCTTGCTGTTGTCCATCTTATGCCATGACATGTGCAAAAAGTTCATCAGCATTCAACTGAAATAGTATATGAGTATATATTATGACCTTCACTGGCTGCCACTGTTGACCTTTTGTGGATATACCAGTCCACCTGCAGGTGCCCAATATGTCCACTCTATCCTTAATTGATCGGTGTTGACGGTCGAATTTCTGCCTCGGCCAAAGTGATCGATGAAACTCGAAATGACGTTTTAGATAAGGGCGGGAAAACATGACTTCTGTTCTGTTGTGGTTCCTTCTTTTGTTTATCTTTCAGTGCATTGTTCCAACAACATGAGCTGAAAAGTGCGCATCAGGCATAGTATATACTGTGGATTAATTCAATTAAAGTCATTAAATTAATTTATATAGCGCCTTATTATGGGGACTGCTGCACAGGTGCTCCCAACCTCTGCGTCCATGGCCAAATAAAGCTGTGCTAAGATGAGAGAGGAATTACTGAGAAGGGGTTAAATTGAAAGGGAGCGAAGCATCAATTAAGGGGAGTCCATTCCAGGTCGATGGTCCTATACCAGTGAATAGACAGGAATAATAGGATATCACAAGCATTGACCTATAATTGACCCGCATGCATGAACTATTGCACATCAACTCACCCATGCATATATACATACACCTACAGACACCTACACCTACACACACCTGCACACACCTGCACACAAACACACACACACACACCTAAATACACAACACATAATTATATATGTTATATGCAACGTATAAGCTTGTATATTACGCACACACATAATAATGTATATAGGTCTACAGTATTATATACACAAAATATATTGGAAGTACTTGTTTATAATTATGTCCGTCAACGAGATTATCTTGCGCTCTCATATACCTTGCAATTCCATTTCTTAGAATAAGCCTTATTCCCTGAAATAGACCTTACCTTACAGTTGGTCTGCAGCACCTCTGATAGCCATGTACAATTGTACATTATGAATTAGTACCATATATTACAGAAAAGTATTTGCAGTCACATTTACAATACTTTACCTTGCCTGTCCTCTATATAAAATGCGGTTATTGGGCATAAGAGGATTCTGACTCTGATCCTTTGGAGTGAGCCTGTCGAAAAAAACTCACTTTTTGACTTATTTCATGATATAAAACAAATCCTCCTTTAACAGCCATGAGTCGATGATGGCTTTCAACTTCTAATCAAGCGAGGATGACGGCGATAATCTTCTCAGTCAACAGATAACAGATTATGCTTTTATACGAATTAGCTCAATGACATAAATTGTATTATATACGAAGTGAAGAGAATTGCAGAAACATGTACAATGTATATAGCGCTACATAAATAAAAAGCATAAATAGAAGATAATATATATATATACATGCCAAACAAATGGTAATGCTGCATGGATAGCTTTGAAAAGATGCTGAACAGTCGAGTATTTAATCAGATTAATTAGTAGCTCTATAACTAAACATTATGAGGGGCATTTAATTACCCATCCTGTACCTTACAAATTGATTTATAGGCTATATGTCCTACTAAAAATAATCTATTAAATGCCATATAATATACATATACATATACATGTACAATTGTACATGTATAATAGTAGACTGATGATATACATGTATGTATACATTGTATATGTAGGGCCTATATATGTATTCATGCCCATAAATACTTACGTAATAATTATAAACGATGACATAATAATGTGCAAACAACATTCAAAGAATTAGTCACAGATGAATGAAATAATTCAATATTCCATTGCAAGCGTTCGATTTTATCTACAAAGAAATTCGCGCATTTGTATAAACTCCTATATGCTCGTTATCCAGTATTTCAAATATACATGTATATATTTATTTAGATTTTCATGTTGCACGCGCATACATATAAGTGCATGCACACCTGCTAGACCACCACACATAAATCATTCTGGACAAGATGATTACCACGGATGAGGCCAAAAAATCAGACTGCACCACGTCTCTCTCCGTATATACATCCGTTCATGCATCGTGTATAATACATACCTACAAATTTTCTTTCAGCCAGATTCGATCGATCAACAAGTCAAAGATAAAAACCCATAAACCGTGATCCTCTGCCACTCCCCACCCCACCCCACCCACCCCAACCCACCCCAACCCACCCCAACCCAGCCCATACTTCTTTTATACTCACCCTCCTCGTTCTCCTGAAACACTTCCACCTCCTCTTCCTCCTATTTCTCTCCACAGTCTTCTTCCTTCTCATTCCCATCTTGCCCTAGCTATTTACTCTCCTCAGTTTCCGCGTTCTCTCCCTGTTTCTCTCCTCTTCTCCACCTCTTCCTTCTCTCCCTATTCCTCTCCACAGTCTTCTTCCTTCTCATTATTCTCTTTCCCTCCCATATACTCTCCTCAGGAATTCCGTGTTCTCTCCCTGTCTTTCTACTCTTCTCCCAATCCCCTCTCCTCCGTCGCACCATTCCTCTTTTCCATCTTCTTCCTCCTCCTCCTCCTCTTCTTCCTCCTCCTCCTCTTCCTTCTCCTCTTTCTTCTCCTCTTCCGCCTCTTCCTCATAGCCATGCCTCAGGACTTGTCCCTCATCTCCCGTTAAGATCCAGCTCATCCATCAATGTCATCACGTCAGCAATATTCCTTCCAAGGCACAATAACATCGCCTGGGATCCACATTCTGGATCCGGGGGGAAATATAGAAAAATTGGCATCATTCTATGTGAGAGACATTTGCATAACGTCACTCAAACGTTCTCCCCGCTGCAGTGAAGGATCACGAGTTTTCCATCGATAAGTAGTCTTCCAGTGATTTTTATCTTTCACGAAGTTGATGCACACTTTTGGAGGAACTTTGCCAAACACTTCTGTTCACTGCGAGCGTTGATACTTCAGACGTAAGTTCCTACTTAACCCATTTTTGCCATCCTAATGGCACATAACACCAAGGAGAGAGGTATGAGAGAACCTGGAAGATAAGGAGGAATAGAAGAAGAAGAGCAGCTGGAGATGCATGGAGAAGGAAAAAGAATATGAAGAACGACAAAAAAGGCAGGAGGAACAAAAAGAAGGAGCATGCAGGCCATTAACCCTCAGGCTACCAAGCTTTTTTGTAACACTGACTACCAAGGGGGAGGTGGATACCACCCCCCTGGATTTTGGGTTTGGTTTGAGATATCATAACTTGTAATAAACCATTTGATTCAGCATTCATTTCTGCACAAAATGGTATATTTAGGTTCAGAAAATATGAATGCCCCTCGAAATTATGAATTTTTTACCATGGGTACCCGTCGATTCCACAAATTGTATACTTACGCATAAGGAATATATTAGATTCTGTGTGTTTTATACATGATTTATATATAAAAAGTAGTTTACATATAATAAAGTCCAATATTGAACTATAAAAACTAGTAATAAGTCTGTTTTATGTTCAATCAAAACAAAAAAAACATGTTTTAGCCGCTGAAAAACGTTTACGCAGACATATCGGCTTGCGTTGTAAAAAACCCAACATTTTCACACATTTTAATTTATTTTGAGCACTTCCGGTCATCAAAAGACAAATTATTTAGTATCAGAAAATATCCCTAAATGCCCTCTACAGAATGGCATAATTTATTTCTATTAACAAATAAATTATGGATAAGTTATAATAGCAAAAACATGACAATTTTAGGAAAATAAAACACCTTTATATATATTTTAATTTATTTTGAGCACTTCCTGTTGTCAAAAGACAACTCAATGAGCATGGAAATGTAGCCCCACATTCCCTCTATAGAATTGTATAATTTTTGTCTCTTAATATTAAAGGGCGGAAAATTTACAGACGATATTCTAGGGTGGTGGTATCCACCCCCCTGGTGCCTTGGGTATATCGGGTGTAACTTTTGAACGGTAGGGGGCATCATCAAACGTTTTAGCTCAAAATGTGTCCCAATGAACCCTCTACAGCTACCAATGTTTTAAAATTTTTATTCCAGACGGAACACGTTTGATTTGCGAAAAACCTAGGGGGGGGTGGCAACCACCCCCCTGGTAGCCCTAGGGTTAAGCGAAACAGAAGGACATGTATGATTGTGGCCTTAATCGGTATGAAATACTAGCGACTTCCCATATTAGGTGAAACAGAGGTGAAACAGAGGTGAAAGACAGAGGTGAAACAGAGGAGGAGGAGGAGGGGACAGGGCATGGAGGCGATGGAGAATGATGAAATAGGAGAACAATTGAAGAAGAACAATAGAAAGGAAAAAATTGAAGTTCAACAATAACAACAACAACAATAGCATAGCATTATAGTTCATGCATGGGGGATGGGAAGCATATATTTTATATATGCATATACTAGAAAGTTTCTCCATATCACCAAACGATTTTTCCACTGACTCCAGCACGAAGGAATGCAACTTCATTGCTAATTGGTTTATACGTGCATGAAGAAGTTCAACAGTGGAGACTTCCCCATCGGTCTCTTTAGCCAACAGATGAACGCTCTGTTCTGCTTGACCTTTAAGTTGACTTCAGTCGAGGTTCGTCTCAAAACAGGTATTTTTCAGATGCGCACACATAGGGAGAGATAACTACAAAAATACATAAATATAAAATACAAAAATACATTCATACATACACGCACATACACGCACATACACGCACATACACGCACATACACGCACATACACGCACATACACGCACATACACGCACATACACGCACATACACGCACATACACGCACCTACACGCACATACACGCACACATCCGTGCACGGATACATTCGCCTATTATACTTGAATGTCACGCATGCATTGTCACGAATGCATCATGCATGGTTTTATACTGTATACCTGTGAAGACAATCATATTATTATACAGCAGCAGCAAAGGTGTTTCCCGTTCTGCTACCGTTCCTTTGTGTTCGATGGCGTCTGATGAATTCGAAGCACGCAGACCAACCGAGTAGGAGACGTATTATGCTGAAAGCAATTGGCTAAATCAGATGAGATCAGAGCCACTACATGTGACTGAAAGCAGTCTTCTTCTCACGATCACTGGCGTTTTTACTTGAATCATGACATGCAGCACTGTGTATGTATGTATGTATGTATGTATGTATGTATGTATGTATGTATGTATGTATGTATGTATGTATGTATGTATGTATGTATGTATGTATGTATGTATGTATGTATGTACGTACGTACGTACGTACGTACGTACGTACGTATGTATGTATGTATGTATGTATGTATGTATGTATGTATGTATGTATGTATGTATGTATGTATGTATGTATGTATGTATGTATGTATGTATGTATGTATGTATGTTTGCATGCACATATGTATCCATGTATGTATAATTGTATATATATATGTATGTATGCATGTATATATATATATATATATATATATATATATATAAGTTCTTTGATTTTAATTGCACGCTAGTCATTAATCATGATCTCCTACAAAACTTGAGTCGGTTCGGATAATCGATTTATTATTAGCTTTATCAGATGTCTCTGTCGAACTCCCCAGTGACAGGGAGCGTGTACATGCATTTGATTGGGCATATATGTATAAATTATATATATATATATGTATAAATTATTTATATATATATATATACATCATATATATATACATATACGTCGTGGCGGGTAGAAACTAGAAAAGCGAGAAGCCTCTGGAACGACGCATTATAGTAGGGTCATTGAGTACAAAAGATTTCCATCTGCATGGAAGACTGGGCTTCTGTTTCTGGAAAAACGTATTCGTTACGACACGTGCAAAGCGGATTGTGTAACGGAGGAGGAGGAGAGAGGGATCAGCCTACAGCGAAAGGGTTTCGGATTTCCAACGGCTGCCAAATCAAAACAGAAATAACTTCTGACGATCGGCTCGTCAGAGATAGATCTACAGCCAGTATATGGCTAGAACTTCCGATGAGTCTCTGTGAAGTGGCGCTATAAAAATTATTTGCAATTAACAAACGTTGCCAATAATTACTGACTGCGCCGTTTTTTCAATCAGTTATAGCTACATCGCGTTGATTGCGGAGAAAAAGCACTCCGTCGTTCAAATCCCAAACATCTGATTGCTACAGTGACAGTCATGTAGGCCTACAAATGCGTCGATCAGGACCTACATGTATATATACCACGCCGCCACTGCGGATAGAGAATTTACATATGGTTGAGTTGCATTATTACTTGCATACTTTAGTTTAGTTCAGCTTATTTACACGAACATGACTATATAGTATAATAGTAGCAAGTCCTACAAACTTATAAAAAAAACAGTGCATCATGAGCGTCTGTGTAGAAGCTGATGCACATAACTTCAAAAGACAGTTTACATGTGTCGTATACGCATCGAATAGTCATTACATTTCCTTCCCATCTCTGCTTCAAAGAACACCATGCACTTACACTGTCCAGACGTCTCTGATATAATCATCAACTCCATTACAGACTCATTCTTCTACTCCGGCATAGGCCTAATTGTCAGTTTCCTTAATAATTTCACACTTTGTCTTTGTATCCCCCCCTTTATATAGTGTATCTGGAGACAGGTGCTAATTCAACAGCCTCTGTCGTATAGACCTATGCTACTATGCCTTTTCAAGTGATTATCTTATACTGTTCCTTTGTTCTCGCCTTCCGATTTAGTTGATTCATAATTCTTTCAGACCTTCCTCCATCGTAGCTTAGACGGGTATACATGTATTGTATAACCAAAAACCATGTATAGCCTACTGCTTCTTAACTGGCTCGCTTGGCTACACCGGTAAGGTCGAACGCCGCGCGTCTGTACGCAATTCACTCTGTGAAAGAGCGTGCGGGCCGCGGTTCGAGTCCCGAAGGTGGCTGTTTCAGAGATTCAAATCTCGGGCTAGCACGGTCCGTCCACGGGGACCTAAATGGCGTGGCGACACTAATCATCTTCGATATGGCAGTGTCGTAAACATGTGACAAATACTGCTTCTTAGTAATTCCTTTTGATGTTCATGTCCTGTGTGTATGGATTCCCAACTTGGAAGCAGTTGTTAAACAATTGTGGCTATACCTGAAATGCGTACAATCTGAGCATTGTCTCGTCGTACCCAGGGGCTTCTATCCCTATACATGGCGGGCGCAGGCTGCGCCCAGTGAAAAATAGGGGGGGGAATCAGAAGACAGCCAAAATTCATGTAGGTTGGGGGAAGGTCGGACATGGAGGGCAGCGTTCAATCTAGGCATCACTAGGAGGAAGATCTTTCCCCCCAGAAAATACTTCCTATCCATAAATTTGGACAAAATGGGAGCCCTGATGGTTTTTAGCAAAATGTATACGCTTTATACACTTTGAGTTTTTAGTTAGGCTACTATCTGCATTTTTTAATTACATGAACTGCTATAGCAGCTATAATGTATGATGATGATGATGATGCTGTCCATCCTCATTTCTGAGGGTCGGAGACCAGAGACAACGACAGCAGCTTCCTCCATTCCTCTCTGTCCTGCGCCCGTCTGACACAGTCCACAGGTGATAGTCCGGTCCAGTCACAGACATCGTCCATCCAGCGCCTTCTTGGTCTTTCCCGTGCTCTGGTACCCACAATTCGTCCTTGTATTAGCAGTGTCGATATATGCTATCTGCCCTCATCAGGTGTCTGAAGTATCGGTTACATGACATTTGAACGGACGACAAAAGAACGCGCGACACTAGAACGGCGACAGTAGAACGGGCGACAGATGACCGCCGAGACTATTGAACGGCTGGACAGTTGATCGGGCGACAGATGACCGGAGGACACTTGATCGATGAAGTTTGTAGGCCTAAATTTTAATAAAAAATCGAGCATTTACTGTCTTGGACATGTAGGCCTACCAAATTCAATGTCTGGTTGTGTGACAAATTGGCAACTGAGTTTAAATAATTATATCAAAATTTCTGACTTGCCGTAGCTGGCGAGTGGCAACTATCGAAAAAGTTTCCAGATTGCGTGTGTTCCATTTGTATTGCGCTGACCATCTGGTCGTCTGCGGTTACAAGTCGGGCCTTGCATTTGAATCGTTTTGTACATTCGACATCGCCATGATATTCTGCCTCCTTTGATTTTTTTCTTTCAAATAATCATAATTTCGAGGTATGAGCGTCGTTTTACCTTTTGGGGCTACATCCATGCATTAATGCCATGTCACACATGTAAAAACAAAAACTATGTTTCACACCTAAAAGTAACAGTAAAACTTTGCATAAATTTCTCTAATATTCAGTGCCACCAAATGTCGCGCCCAACATTCAGTCAAAACTCAAAGTATAGGCTTACGTGCATAGTGTAGGCCTAGGCCTACAGCGCCGCATCTTGTGAATTGTTCATAAGTCGTCCCGTTAATATGACGTTCCGGTTAAGTGTCGCCTGTTCTATTGTCGGCGCGTTCTAATGTCGCCCGTTAAAGTGTCGCCGTTCAAGTGTCGTCCGTTCAAATGACCACCGTTCAAATGTCCGTACACCGAAGTATCGCAGTTTCCTTTTTGCACCCTCTCCAGCAGTCTCTGCTTCGGTCGCAGCTCCGCCAAAATCGAGGCATTTGTTCTGTGTTTCCTCCAGTCGACCTGCATCATTCTTCTATACGTCATCGTCTCAAATGCTGTCAATCTCCTTCTATCCGCCGCCTTCAGAGTCCATGCCTCACTTCCATACAACACCACCGACCACACCATCGCCTCCATGACCTCCTCTTCCGAACGATCCTTCCACAAGCAGTCAATTATAATGATATAATTATTATATGATATTAATTATAATAATGTATACATAATAAAAATTTCCTATTACATGATTATAATTATGTTTTCACTATTTTAGTAAATAATACAATCTTATTATAGGCCTAATTGAAAAAATTAATGTTAATACAAATACTATTTTGCACAACTAAATGGCTTCTCTCCAATGTTATCTTTCAAATTTCAGACAGTCAAATTTCAAAATGTGTTGGTCCTTGAACACTTAATAAAGCAACATCATTATTACGTGGGCTTACAATGTAGGACCTGCATTGTATTTTATTGTATTGCATTGTGCTCTAAAAATTTATGTAACGTCTCTCGATAGAGTGCACACTGATCAGAGACGCAAAACATATGGCTGCCCAAATTTGGCAGCAATTCCTCAACTGAAATAGTAGAGTAATTTGCTAAGAGGACAGTTTAAAATGCTGAAATTGCAAGGCGGAAATCGCAGAAATTTCTTATGGGGAGGGGCACATTCCCTCCCCATACCAGGTCCATTCTCGGCGCTACACATGCTTCGGCGATCGTCTGCTGGATGCTCGTTTGAAACCCTCCAAACAAACCTTCATTCCCACACTATAGAGGAGGGCATGCGCTAGATTACATTATATTACATAGGCCTACATAGAGGAAGACCGGTCCAGAAAAGGGGGGAAAGAAGATGGATTGCGCCCTGTTGCTTAGAGGGGATAAAAGCCCCTGGTCGTACCTGCAGAAAACTATTGTCTGTCTCCGCGCACCATTGTCTTCTTGTCTCTAAAAACTATCGACCCTTTTGTCTCTGAAAGCCATTGTCTCCTTGTCTCGGAAGACTATTGTCTTTTGACCATGCATATAGGGCCAACAATTGTGTTCTTGTCAACTACAGCGAATTGTGCTTAATAAAGCACCGTCGGGCGTAAATTTCCGAAGTGCCTTTCTTCCTCGATCACCTTTCATACCTTACATTTAATATCGTAAAATGACCGTTTCGAAGACATTTCTGTTTCCGCTTCACAATACGCATGGCAGAATCCTTTTTACACTATAAAAAGCATCTGCCTGTCACCACTCAAGCATTCTTATCAAATCCCCGCGTAGTATTTAGCCTGCCTCCTTTCTTTATATCCCGAGCTGCTGTTATGCATCAATATCATACTCAGGCAATTAACCATCCTATTAACACAGCATTCAACCAAGAAAAGGTCTTTACGGCATTCCACAGTTAGTGTAGGCCTATGCCAACGTGCAACCGGAATATCTGCTGCCTATATTATATTATATATCCACCTTTTGACTTTTACGAGAAAAAACAGCTTCTCGTTTATATAAATACCTGCGTGTCAATCCAGCAAGTTTGCAGCATCCTGGCCAGCCGTTGACTGGTGCTGAAATAGGGCCTACATGTCTGCCAAACACACGCAGGTTCTATTTCTGTAATAGATGTATACATTTCTGGCATGATACGTATACGCCCACACACATACATAGGCCTATGTAGGCCTATACATGTATATAATAGCCTACACACCCAGTATAGCCTATATGTCGACACACAAATACACATAACAGACTGCCAGTATGCACATATCTACACACACACGCGCACATATATACACACACACGTATACATATACACGCAAGCACACATCCACACACACACACATGCACTCAACTAATAGAAATTTACCAATGTGGCTTTGTATAACTATAAGGTATCGTAAACACACACACACACATAAGTTAGACGAACATGCTCATGCATTAAATATTGCGGGGGGGGGGCGGTGGTGTGGGAGTATGTTCGGTGCCTTGGAACCGGAAGGCTGTGGGTTTGAATCCACCTCAAGCTGCCGACCATGCATGCGCAAGGCCTTCACTCGCAATTGCTCACGCGCTTCGGCGTGCAACTCCGATTCAGGGCGTGCCAAGACTGTAGTCGGGGGCGACTCTGAGTATAAATCTTGAAGTTGCCCTGTATAACAAATGATCATACATAGGCTTATATACATATTAAAGAACCTACTAGCACAAATCGATACACATTAGGTTAAATAGGTTACATGCAAAGCATATAATATATCAGGCTAACCAAATAAATGACCCCATGCAAGAATTTCACTCAAATCGAATAAGCAGACGAGAGACGCATAACGACGGCGGCGGCAGCATTACGACATATACACAATCTTCCTGTGCAGAACGTCAAAATCTGAAAGCTATATACAGGGTGCGCCCAAAAAAGTAATCCCCTACGGTTTTTTGCCCATATCTTGGCCAAACATACGAATTTTTAAACGAAACTTTACAGTCTTTAAGGCGATTCATATTTACGTACAATGGACAAATTACAAACAAATGTTTCAAACAGAACAAAAGTTATATCACTTTTAGCGAGGCCACCCACCGTTTTTTGACGATTCAAAAACGAAACGCAATTTTCTTTTTAGGTTTTTTGCCAATATCATTGCCAGAAGTAAGAATTTCGAAATGAAATTTTACAGGCTCAAAGACAATTCATATTTACACATGATGGCCAGATTTCATCAAAATATTTCAAACACAACAAAAGTTACACCACTTTTAGTGAGGCCACCAACCGTTTTTGACGATTAAAAAGCGTAACGCAACAAAAAGTAACAAAAACGTGATTTTATCAAGTCATATCTCAAATAACTGTTTGGAACTGAACTTGATAGTGATTCACAACTTGTGTTCAATGTGCCCACCACCAGTGCCAAAACTTCTTTTGAGTCTGTTTGCAAAGTTCTTAATGGACCTGTTGATTAATCTGACAGATTTCGTATTTACCAATTTGATTGTCATCTTGCTAAGTGACTTCTCAGTGACGTGCAGCTACGCTGGTACCCTGTTCCTTTTTTAAATAGTAATAATAATGATCATCTGGCATTATCAAAGATTATTTGAGATGAGACTTAATAAAATTGTGTTTTTGATACTTTTTTGCTGCGCTACGCCTTTGAATCGTCAAAAAACGGTGGGTGGTCTCACTAAAAGTGGCACAACTTTTGTTCTGTTTGAAATATTTTGCTGAAATCTGCCCACCATGTGTAGATGTGATTTCTCGTTCAGCCTGTAAAATTTCATTTCGAAATTCTTTCTTTCGACCAAGATATTGACCAGAATAATTAAATTGGTTTTTTGTTACTCTTTGTTGCGTCGCGTTTTTAAATCGTCAAAAAACGGTGGGTGGACTCACTAAAAGTGATATAACTTTTGCTCTGTTTGAGGTCTTTTTTTGTAATTTGACCATTGTGCGTAAATATGAATTGCCTTTAAGACAGTAAAGTTTCATTTAAAAATTCTTATGTTTGGCCAAGATATGGGCTGAAATCCGTAGGGGATTACTTTTTTTGGCGCACCCTGTATATACATCCGAGGAGGAGATGGCCCGACAGATATAAATTTCTTTCCCTATATAATTGGAAGACGGCAACGTTGACTCCAATTCGGTCAAAGGTCACGCGTCCCTTGACCACTAATCTAGCTCACCGCCACGACCTGACCGAGTTAACGCGAAATCTGATTTACAAATCCAACTAAATCGAAGGACAGTCACAAGTGTACTTCTCGAACGCGGATACCGTCCGACACTCGACGGTCCAGTTGGGACGCTGCATGGAGCCGTGGACCAGGAAGACCCACCCGGGCCACCTCACCCCCCCCAGAGATTAATCCGTAATAGGAAGTCCGAGCAAATCCGTCGATGGTCTATTATCCGAATCCCAAAAGACCAATGAAACCGACTGGTGCGGTGGTTATAAAAATCTACCTGCTGTGTCACCGCGGCCGGACGACTTCATAATTCTCTCGACCAATAATGTCATTGGTCGCATCGACCCAGATTTGATTCGTGTTCTGTATACTACATACAAATACACACACTCAAACACTCACATAGATGTATACATTGTATAGTTGTATCTGTAAAGAATGTGTTAGGGCAGTGCTAGGCCTATAGTCAGGAAATGGTCGTCACTGCAACAGCCATTTTGAGAATCGTATGGAATGGACAAACGTGCCTGATCCTGTTTTACCATAGTGCATAATGCATATCTTATTAGACTATAGCATAATAAGTATGCCATACTTCGCCATACTGCATATTATCTTGCTTTAATAGTAAATGGTCTCTGAAGAAGTATTTTATGGTAGGCTATAGCTCTTTTAGACGAGCTGCTTGCGAGTTACTTTTGCAACCAAAACGATGTTGAAATCAGAAGAAAAGATATAGGCCTAATTGCCTCAGGAATGATTAAAACACGACCTCTTGATATTTATTATCAAGATAACCTGCTTTTAATCAAAGGAAAAGACCATCTCCATATTATCAGTTTATCACGAACAAGCAGCGGACTTTTAGTCAATGAAAAAGATAAAACGGCAACAAACCAGCTTTAACAAAGATAATGAGTAGGCGTATACTTTCCAGTGCAACAACCGTCAGCATGGTATGCGAAAGGGCACACAACTATAGACACTGCAGGGTACGGTATAAACCATTTTTTCTGCATGCAGCGACCAGTGGCGTAACAACTGAGCCGGGGGCCCGTGGACATTCTCAGCTTGGGGGCCCCCTATCCATTATCGAGACTAAACAGTGAAAACAATTGGATGGCTATTTTAAAACAAGAGCGCCTATTATAATCTGATGTAATTTTGGTAGCGCAATAGTATAGGCCTACTGGTGAGTTTTCATAAAGTTTCGCTTTATGAATGTCGGTAGGCTATTCAACGCTGTCATCAATAATCCATTGTTAAGACACATTATGATTAATGGTTCAATGCAAAACAAGAAAACGGTCCCACGACAACTGGTCTACAGACAACTGGTCTAACGACAACTGGTCTACAGACAATTAACTCGTACTATTGATGAAATAGACACTGGATTTATGAAAAAACGTTAAATGGTTTTCTAGCTTAAATGGAAGCTGGATTGATGACTTTCGCTCATGTATTTCAACGTGTATCCAGCTTCTATTTCAGATCTAAAAATACCTTCCTCCAGCTTCAATTTCTTGTTCGTTATTTTCGTCAATTCAACTTCGATTTCAGATATAAAATACCTTCATCCAGTTTCCATCTCTTAGGCGTTTTTCATCAATCCAGCTTCTATTTTAGTGCCTAGATCTAAAATTGATACCTTCATCCAGCTTCTATTTCTCATGCGTTATTTTCGTCAATCCAGTTTGTATTTCACATGTAAAAGAACCTTCATCCAGCTTCCATTTCTCTTGCGTTTTTTTTATCAATCCAGCCTCCATTTCAGCTGTACAAAACTTTCATCCAGCTTCCATTTCTCAAGCGCTGTACCAGTCTGTAGCCTAGACCAGTTGTTAGACCAGATGTCTTTAGACCAATTGTCGTTAGACGAGTTGTCTGTAGACCAGTCTGTTGTCGTGACACCCATACAAAGGTCCACAGCCTATGTACACACACGTACGTGCCTGTAATGTATACTCACTGTGGTCTGTTACAGTAGTTCTTCGTAGAATTACTTCGTGAATTTGGCTATTCTGGCCTTACTGCTCGCAAACACAGCAGCCTCAATTTTTCGATTTCCCCAGCTCGCTTCTGACTGCCAGAGGTTCAGAACTGTACGTGCGTTTCATATAGCATTCATCTTATATTATGATTATTTTCGATTAGGCACCGCAATAGTGATAATCCAGATAAAAATAAATGAATGACTGTCATTATATGAGCGCGAAGGAATGAACACTGCAATGTGCAGTGTGTATCAGTCACTTGAACACTTGGCTCGTATAGACACACTGACAGAGACAAAGACAGGTACACACAATGCACACACACAGAGTGACAGAGAGAGAGTGAGAGACAGATAGACAGACTGAGACCAACCTCTGTCTCTCTGACTCTCTCTCTCTGTCTGACAGACAGAGAGACAGAGGTATCCTATCATTTGGTCGAAAGTCATTTGGTCGAAATCATTTGGTCGAAATTATTTGGTCGACGATGAAAAAATCGACCGATCAAAAAGTCGAATGATCGTTTGGTCGACAATCAAAACGTCGAACGATCAAAAGATCGACAATCAAAAGGTCGAAAATCAAAAGATCGACATTCAAAATGAAGCATGTTTTATAGCCCCTCAAAATCCATATTCGGGCGCTTTCCATACTCAGCAACGACTCTCTTCAGCCGTTCAGCACAGTCCTTGAATTTCTTCTTTCCCGCAGGCGGAAGTTGTCCAGCTAAGAATTGTTCCAGCTTCAGTTCGTCCAAGCTTTGCTCCTTCTTCAGGGCCTCAATAAACTTCCATATTGAAGGATGATAGGCATCAAGCAGCTGATAGAACCCGCGGCGCTAACCTTAACAAAAGCAAAACATAACGCATTTGGTGAACAGAGCGACTTCGACCTTTTCATCGTTCCGATGCATTGAAAAATTTCGCACCTTTCGTCTTACAGTCCGTTAGGCCTATACACTCTCCTTGATTTATTGGCTAATTAATTTTGTTTTCATTTCACTTTCTGTGGATCACAACCTCCCTCTCTCACAGACTGATCAGGGTTCAAGTGTGTATGTGAGTGCGTGTCGGAGTGTATGTATGTATGTTTGAGTGTGCGCACTTGTAGTAAAATCGTTGGAATTCTCTTAAACATGCTTCATTTTGAATGTCGATCTTTTGATTTTCGACCTTTTGATTGACGATCTTTTGATCGTTCGACTTTTTGATTGTCGACCAAATGATCATTCGACTTTTTGATCGTTCGATATTTTCATCGTCGACCAAATGATTTCGACCAAATGATTTCGACCAAATGACTTTCGACCAAATGATAGTAAACCGAGACAGACAGATAGACACACACACACACACACAGCCAGCTAGAATTGGAGGGAGAGGAAAAAGAAAGCAGATACCATTTCAAGCATCATTCCTTAACGCTGTGTCGGACACTCGGATGACCATGAATGAACATATACCCTAACCGAGGACCCCTCGCCCTAACCGTCGACCCGCCCGCCCCTAACATACAACTACGTGTTGATGTCTACTACGGGTCAGATGCTCTCACATCCGATGACCCATACAGTCCCGACAGACACGACACATGCGAATCATTTATCATATCCGTCGGTCGTATCCAGGCTAGGCCTAGACTCTACAAACTGAAACTATAACTGTAAAACGGAAAAACTCCGAAAAAGTACATGACACTTTTTACTTAATAAGCTTGGGGGCCCTTTGGGTCTCGGGGGCCCGTGGATTTTGTCCACCTTCGTTATATGGTTGTTACGCCACTGGCAGCGACCCGTCGATAGCCATAAAAAGAAGCAGCAGTAGGCTGTTCATCGCAGAAGGCTATGAATGTCCATCGGTCATAAACTGACATCACCTTCACCGATCACTGGCAGCAACCAAGCACGTGTAAGATCCTTACCGGCAACATAAAGCAGAGCTTCTACCTCTTCAAATACGTCTGTGATCTTGGGAAGCAGCCGTGTTATCCCATTGCTTTTTCTTACATGTAGCTAATCTATGATATGATCGAGTATAGCCTATGGGTGGATCACGTATAATAAATAGAGGCGGCGCTGTGTATCGAGTGTTGATGGATCTTTATGTTTCCTATGATGTCCACTTGTTTGTTTATTCTTTCGTCCGTCTTTTCTACCTAAATACCCTCCTTCCATCATTAATTTATTTATTCGTTGCTTCTTTTCTCACTTATTCCTTCCTTCCTCTCTCCATATTTCCTTCCTTCCTTCCCTCCTCTCTCCTTCCTTCCTTCCGTTCTTCCTTCCCTCCTTCCTTCCTTCCTTCCTTCCCTCCCTACCTCCCTCCCTCCCTCCCTCCCTCCCTCGCTCCCTCGCTCCCTCCCTCGCTTCTTCCTTCCTTCCTTCCTTCCTTCCTCCTTTCCTCACTCATTCATTCATTCATTCATTCATTCATTCATTCATTCATTCCCTCCTTCTATTCTTCATTCATTCCATGATTTCCTATGCTTTCCTCCCCCATTCCTCATTTCCTTCTTTCCTTCCTTTCTTCCGTCCTTCCATATCTCCATCCTTCTTCTCCTTGCTTCCTTCCTTCCAGAGAATCTTTCCTACTTCCCTCATTCCTCCCGTTCTCCGCGGCGTCTCCGAGGAATCGTTCCATTCATCAAAGAGACAAAATCAATCGGGCATTTTATCTGTCTTCGGGCTGCTGTAAATTGCGCCTTCTCTCTCTCTCTCGCTCTTCTGGTGGTACAGCGTCAGATGAAATATCAGCAGAGATAGCGGAAGAACATGATCGCCGTAAATCAAGGCACCGCTGTCAAATGGTCCGACCTCGGCACCATGCCTCATCTCCAGCATGCATCTGACCTCCACAGAACCGGTTATTCGTTCAGCTCAGACACTATCGCAATAAAAGCGATCGAGAAGGAAGCAATCAGACACCGATCGAACATATCTTAGGAAAAGCATTTAGAAATCCACTGCATATGAGCAAAACGTTGGAATATCAGAGATCATGGTTTAAAGTCTGACTGGACGGACACGGTTGGCCCCACGTACTTATTTTCAAATATGAACGCCGTCCTGTCACTTATTAGGCCAACACAGCCTGGAACAGTTAGGGACGTCCATGCACTTATTTTTTACACTTTAAGAGTATGCACTGCCACAGATACTATTGTTACTATAATCAACAACACAAGGCCCTGCAAGCCGTACTTCTTCAAGTTGCGCATCTATTGCAGTGTTTAATTGCATATAGCCTACATTTAGCATTTATATCACCAGTCTGACTGACACCAAGAGGTTCTGCCGACCTAAGCCAGTGATGTGCCGACGCATGACACCAAGATTCGACTCATCATCGCCACCAGCCTGACTCCAGTCATTTGGCGGTGATGGGTAGGAACAAATGAATTCCATTCTCATAACATTACATTTAGGAATTAGCAATGGTTTTACCTTTTAAGTGGTTCAGAAGGCGCATGTGTACATGCTTTTAGAACCACTGCATGCAGATGCGTCTGGTTCTCTTAAAAAGGTTAACTTTCCATTCACAATATCAGTGCACTATTATTAGGCAAAAGTTCCGTTGAGTTCTCGTCTATAGCGCCCGTGAATAAGCTGGTGCCCCGCTTTGGCTTTCGAGTAGCGCCTTAGACGCTTGGAGATTACGATTACGGTAGGCTACATTTCTATCTTGGTGTGCTTTTCTGTTTCTTTTTCTTTCTTTTTCGTATGAATCTCAAACGTAGCCTATAGCCTATCATTGTGTGGAATTTGATCAGCTCGCATTCTCGCCACAAGTTCATGGGCATGCTATTTTAATGTACAATGAAATCAAGTACAGTTTAACATCTCTAAATCGGCATTTTTTAAATTAATAAACTTTCATTGAGGCAGATGAGCCGTGAAAAATATAAAACGTGAGCCAAAACACCGTATAATAGCCACCATTGCGGCGCCTATCGTTTTAACATCGTCACCGATAAGTCTGAGCTTTTCATAGTCAATAAATCGCGCGATTAATTATAAATGCACAGACTTCACAATCTTCTCTCGAAGACCGTCATTCGATGGCCATAATTATGCAATTATATGGCCATAAGCGGTAATAATTCTCCTGTGATGGAGGTGTAGCGACCTCAGAGAGGATCTTCCGGAGGAAAACCAATTAATTAGAGGCATTACTATCGGTCAGATTGGCTTAATTTCGGGAAAGAGAAATCTGTAAGTCTAAATAAATGGCACCTCAAGGCTCAGCCGCTGTAGGGATGCACCATCTGGCGTCTCTGTACGTCGGGATGCAATGACCAGAAATGCTAACATAATAATTATCGTCAGCTATAGCCTACCATTATGGAGGTAGTAGTGGGTTCGGTGCCTTGAAACATGAGGGTTCCAGGCAAGGCCATAGCCAGGATTTGATTTCGGGGGTGTTTCTTTCCCGCCCGAAAAACTCATGACCTTTTTTTCTGTCATCCGGCCGAAATCGTCACAGAATGTCACCAATTGATTCAATTTTCTTGCATTTTCCATTTCGGGGGTGTTTTCATGGTTTTGTTTCATGGTTTTTACATCATGTACTGAGTACTCGTAAATCCATTCAATTATTTTTTACATTTTCTATTTCGGGGGCGTTCAAACACCCAAAACACCCCCTAGCTATGGCCTGGATTCCAGGTTTGAATCCACCTCAAGCCGCCGCGTAGGGACCTTGAGCAAGTCCTTCACTCGCAATTGCTCGTGCGCTTCGGCGTGAAACTTCGATGCAGTGGCCGCGCTGTAGTCGGGAGCGCCTCTGAGTATAGAGCTTGAAGGTGGCGCTATATGGAAAAAGCGAGAAATAAATATAAAAATGCGACTTGTCATAACGTCACCACCACCGCCATCACCATCATTATTACTATAACTATACCACGATCAACAACAACACCTCACTACCTCCATCAACCCAACAGTGACACCATCAGCACAACACCATCACGGTCATCATCATAACAACCACAAACACCACCATCACCAGTTGTAGTATTTAATGGTGACGACAGTGTAATAGAGTTTGTTTGTATGTGCACTTGTTATAGCGCCCCTTCAAGTTAACTACGCAGAGGCGCTCTCAACATACATAAATAAAACAGCATTGTGAGTTCACTATCCTTCAACATGGATCCTCACTTTGAATCAGTTCGGAACTGACAATCAAAAAGTATGAAGTTCTATATTAAGATGAAAATGTGTAAGAGTGTTGGTTCTATTATACAGTTATAACATCGCATCCCAGTATATTTTGTAACCGATGGCCTCACATCATTATGTCATCTTCCAGAGTTTGTTGTGTACGATCATCCGTGGGCAAAGGATTAGTAACTTCGCTGCTCGAGCTTTCTCTCTCATCCCACCAATTTTGCAGACTGGTCAGCCTAAAGAACCTGCCATGTTTCTTAATTGAACTTTTTGATAACCTAACATACTAGCTCATGGTATGTTCACAGTGCATGTTTAGTACCTAATCTGCTTCAATAAGGTCTGATTTTCTCTTTGATTGATTGATTGATCGATATGGTTGACTGACTTGACTGACTGACTGGTTGAAGACTGAGTGACTGACCGATTGACTGATTGACTGATTGACTGATTGACTGATTGACTGATTGCCTGATTGGTTGGCTGATGTATGCAACACAGCTGTACACAGTTATGGATCCCAAAAATGAATTCGGCTTTAGAAGAACCACTCGTAGTAATACATGGTACTACTTTACGTCTCCCAACGGTCGCATTTGACAAGGTTTCATTGCAAGGTCGATACAGCTATTATAGTGTTTATATATAATATATATATAATTATATATATAAATAATATATATATACAGCATGAATCAGTCTGGAGATGTATCAGGAGTGCTTTTGAGATTCACTTAATATAAATATCAACCAAAATGCTCGGACACTGACTGTAGAAACATGTAGGCTTATCAGGCACAACTCTATGAGCACGTAGAGCTGTAAACGTATAACAAAATAATATGACCATAAAAGCACGGTGGCCATCCAGATTGAGTCTATCCATGCATTATGACTCCATGCGCATGCAAGGTATAGTATAGTATAGTATGGTATGGTATGGTATGGTATAGTATAGTATAGTATAGTATAGTATAGTATAGTATAGTATAGTATATTTATAGCATGGCATGGTATGGTATGGCATGGCATGGCATGGCATGGCATGGCATGGCATGGCACGCACAGCACAGCACAGTACAGTACAGTATAGTATAGTATAGTACAGTATAGTATAGATTAGTATAGCATAGTATACTATTAGTATAGCATGGAATAGTATATATATATATATATATATATATATATATATATATATATATATAGTATAGTATGCTGCGCCACTTCAAGACCCTAGCCGTCAGTCAGTAGTATTCGAAAAACCGGAATCTTGTATTTGGGTCAATTGAAAGAGTCGGTTATGTGAAACCGAAACACTGTCTAAGTGGGATAAGCATGGATAAAGCAAATAAAACGGACACTAAGGGGACAGATGCAGGAATAAATACATACATACAGAGTCTTACAGATACAGACAAATGCACAGACAGATAAACAGATAGGCAGCAAGAGTGATGCAGTAAATTCGCATTATAGACAAATAGAAAGACAGATAGCGAAAGATAATAGATAGACAGACAGACAGACAGACAGACAGACAGATAGACATACAGACACAGCTAGGGAGACAGACCTACAGGCAGACAACAGGACGGACAGACATTATCGGTTGTTGTAAGAGGACCATTCAAGCGCGGCAGTGTCCTCCCCTTGAATCAGATGAGATGTCACCCGGGGTGGGATGGACGCGGGGTGGGACGGACGCGGGAGGGTTCGGACGCGGGGAGGACGGTCGCGGGGTGGGACGGCCGCGGGGTGGGACGGACGCGGGAAGGGGGACGGCCGCGGGGTGGGACGGCGGATCCGGGCAGAACCGAACTGGAACATGAAGCCAAATCAAGTGTGAACCATTTACATGGTTCCCTGTCAAAACGCGGAGATCGGATTCCCCAGGATGGATGCTCCAGCCCCCACACCCCCCAGAGGATGGACGAACGGACGAACAAATAAATAGATGTCAGGGATGAAGGAATGAGGGAAGAAGGACGAACGGACGAATGGTTGAGCGGGAAGAGAAGTCCGATTGGAGGAGTGATAGGAATGGAATTGATGGAGAGATGGAGAGAAGCGACGGTCAATCAAACGCGTGGAAACAATAGAATCATCGAATGACACGACTGCTGCGGCGGTGTAGCCAGCCTCCGATGCCAATTAATCGGGAAGATTGATTAAACCCTTGACACTCATTTACAAAATCAATTTCTTTACTCTAGCCAACTGTATCTGTCTGTCTGTCTGTGTGTCTGTCTGTCCGTATGTACTTTTGTATTTATTCATGTATAAATAGAATGTATGTACAATTGCGTATTTATCTACTTGTGTGCAATTATGTACGTACGTATGCATGTATGTATGTATGTATGTATGTATGTATGTATGTATGTATGTATGTATGTATGTATGTATGTATGTATGTATGTATGTATGTATGTATGTATGTATGTATGTATGTATGTATGTATGCATGCATGTATGTATGTATGTATGTACTATGTATGTATGTATGTATGTATGTATGTATGTATGTATGTATGTATGTGTGTGTATGTATGTATGTATGTACGTACGTACGTATGTATGTATGTATGTATGTATGTATGTATGTATGTATGTATGTACGTATGTATGTATGTTTGTTTGTATGTATGTATGTATGTATGTAAGTATGTATGTATGTATGTATATATGTATGTATGTATGTATGTATGTATGTATGTATGTATGTATGTATGTATGTATGTATGTATGTATGTATGTATGTATGTATGTATGTATGTATGTATGTATGTGTGAATGTATGTACATGTATGTATGTATAAATTTAAATGTATGTATGATTTTGAGCGACCATGTATGACCTTTCGTATTTACGATGATTGGCATATGTCATGAAATCCAAATGAAGTAAAGATCGTCGTTGGTTGACTTATTGTTTCATATGATAAACGCGAGGAATTAGATTACACTGGTCAACAAATTTTAACTTTTTTTTTGTTTCCGAAAAATCTTTGACTGTTTTCTATAGAAGTTGACGTGCTGAACACGGTGGTGTTCTCAGAATTTTTGTATCACGTAAGGTTTTTGAGAAAACGGGCATGCAAGATTTTAACTGAAATGCTTGTTTATTGCATATTACACTGGTGAACAAATTTAAACTTTTTTTGTTTCTGAAAAACCTTTGACTGTTTTATATAGAAGTTGACGTGCTGAACACGGTGGTGTTCTCAGAATTTTTGTATCACGTAAGGTTTTTGAGAAAACGGGCATCTAAGATTTTAACTGAAATGCTTGTTTTTTGCATATTATCCACTGGTCAACAAATTTAAACTTTTTTTGTTTCTGAAAAAACTTTGACTGTTTTCTATAGAAGTTGACGTGCTGAACACGGTGGTGTTCTCAGAATTGTTGTATCACGTAAGGTTTTTGAGAAAACAGGCATGCAAGATTTTAACTGAAATGCTTGTTAGCCTTGTTTATTGCATATTATCCACTGGTCAACAAATTTTAACTTTTTTGTTTCCGAAAAAACTTTGACTGGTTTCTATAGAAGTTGACGTGCTGAAAACGGTGGTGTTCTCAGAATTTTTGTATCACGTAAGGTTTTTGAGAAAACGGGCATGAAAGATTTTAACTGAAATGCTTGTTTATTGCCTATTATTTTCAATATACTATAATTTAATTTCATTGGAAAACAAATCTTTATGACAATTCTTCCTCATAATATTATGTGCTGATGATGACTGTATCACTTAGTTTCCTTTCCTATTCTTGCCCGAGAAACCAGAAACATTAGGGAGACAAACTGATCAGCCCGTCACAGTCATAATCTTTCTGCTCTCGCCAGACCATCGGGACGGCATACAGCATTGCTTTCGCAGGACCCCCGGAGTCAAACTCTAAGATCTGCTGCAGCACATCTTCCACAGCAAATGAGAGGCACGCATTCCTTGGCTTTCTCTCCAGTCTTGCAACCAAAGTACAGCTCAAAGCTTTATTGACAAGTTCAGTCACTGCGTGTCTCTGAGGATTACTCATATAGCATAGCCTACTCTCCACAACTGTATCAAAATGTGCATGTATCACATTTCATGCAACACTAGCGAGATATTTCTGCTGCCAACAACCGTCTTAAAATATATTATAATTTAAAGCTTATCTGTATATAAACTGGCTAACTTGTTATACATCTTGCATACATGTAGACCAAACTAAATTTTGGAAATACGACATCAAACTACAAACAAACTGATGTCAACTTCCTCAGTAAGATATACATGTAGGCCTATGCAGAGAAGCGGCTCTAATAGTGCTTAGAACTTTCGGAGGAAGATTCTAACCAGCATTAATGCATATGCAGGCCCAAGTTTATATTTTATTATGCAAGACAAACATATATGTAAACTGTCCTAAGTGCATGCCTGGACATACCTCAGTTACACGAAGCTTATTATAACGTTATATCTGAAAAATGGAAATAAATATAAAAATTGAAGATTTCTCAAAAACGGTACGTGCTGGGACAATTTCAAGGTCATTTTCGTGATCAGCAGCAGAAACTGCATAAGAGACACCTGAAAGTGTTCAGGAAACAAAATCACTGTTGACCAGTGTTAGCAACAGAAGAAGACGCAAATGTAGACACGGGAAATTTCATTTCGTAAATGAAATCAAGAAGTGACATGACCAATTATTGGGATTCTGTCCGTTTGCAAACAGTGACAATAACACAGGCATAATTATTGCAGTTATTGCAGTCACTACAAATGCTGCAGTCTTAAGAAATTCGTTACTATTATTATCATTATTATCTTTATTATCATTAATATTATGCATGTTATTATTATTATTATTATTATTATTGGTATTATTATTATCATCATCATTATTATTATTATTATTATTATTATTATTATTATTATTATTATTATTATTATTATTATTATTATTATTATTATTATTATTATCATTATTATTATTATTATCATTATTATTATTATTATTATTATTATTATTATTATTATTATTATTACGAATTTATCACTGAACGATTGCACTGTGAGTGAAGGGCGGCGTTCTCAATGCCCCAATTATCACTGTAACCGTCTTGAACTCGTTTCCTTCGCATTACTAGACAAGCACCATATATCCAGTCAACCACCGTAGCCTATACATCTGTTATATCACAGTATTTTATTGTTATTATCCAGAGGCTTGCAAACTTTTTGCACCTTCTAGGCCTACACTATTGTTCACACAGGGAAGTAGACAAAATAAAAAAGAGAATGAAGTTTAGACAAAGTCTCTATTTTTACTTTCTCATTCAAACACTTTTAGGAATTTAAGTGAGTCTCAAACGGCAGCAATATATTATGGATCTGTCAAGACTGAGGCGCAGATAGACAGGCAGATAGACATGCAGACTAGAGGGAAAGACAAAAAGAGAGATAAAGTGAGGCGGACAGACCAAGAGACAGGCAGAACGATAGACAAGCGGAAGCAGACAGCAAGAGAAGAGAGAAACAGATCGACAGACATACAGTATACATATTACAAAGAACCAACAAGAGTTATTCAAAGACAGACAGAAAGACAATAAGATAGGAGAGAGAAAGACAGTGGAAAGACACATAGAACGACAGAGAAGAACAGACATAGGGACAGAAATTGATGAGACAGACAGGGGAGACACAGACAGACAGACAAAGACTGAGACAGAAAGACAGAGTGAGAAAGACAGAAAGACAGATACAGAAAGACAGAGACAGAAAGACAGACAGACAGAGACAGAAAGACAGAGGGAGAAAGACAGAAAGACAGATACAGAAAGACAGAGACAGAAAGACAGAGGCAGAAAGACAGAGGCAGAAAGACAGAGACAGAGAGGCAGAGGCAGAAAGACAGAGACAGAGAGACAGAGACAGAGAGACAGATTCAGAAAGACAGAGACAGAAAGACAGAAAGACAGAAAGACAGAGGCAAAGACAGATAGACAGAGGCAGAAAGACATATCTAGAATACAGAAATACAGAAAGACAGAGACAGAAAGACAGAAAGACAGAGGCAGAAAGACAGAGACAGAGAGAGACAAAGCGAAAAGAGACAAAGACGACCCGGCGGGGCAGAGCACGTCCAGACCTGGAACAGCGGCGGGGGGCGGCGTCCCCGTGTGATCCATGGACATGGAAAATCCCTGGAGCTGTGGAGAGCTCCAGTCAGTCGATGGGATGATACAACATCAATTCTGGCTTTCGGGAGGAGACCATAAAGATGGACGAACGAAAGACGGGAGCCCGACCAGCTCCGCCGACTTTTATGACTTTCTGGCTGGACACAACGGACAAGTCCCGGACGTGAATAATGACTGCGGACGAAGAAATCTTTAAAGGCTAAATGAGTTAGTGTCCGGCCGCACTCCACCGCCAGACTCGAATTACCCGAAATTACTGAAGTCGCTGAACAACCAGAGCTTATCAGTTCTACGCGGTTAATTATGCATTGACCCATTTGTTCGCTTGTATTCTGTAATCCAGAGATGCCGTTTCAAAGAGCCAGACCAAGATAATTTTTGGCTCACAGACGATGTTTTTCTGGCTGGTGAAGTCTTGTCTAAAGACTACGCACGATTTGAGTTAAACTGTTCAAATATGTCATTTTCGACGTTTAATTTTATGTAACGTTCGTGACTAATAACGAAAATAAAAATTAACCTAAGTCTTAAATCTATTTCAATTCAATTCAATGTATCTCAATTTGTTTTATTGCAAGCAGAGAAGGTCTACACAAAATAAGGGCACCAACTGTATCATTTGACTATGTGACTATTTGCGCGCTACATACATACACACATACATACATACATACATACATACACGTACATACATACATACATACAGACATACATACATACATACATACATACATACATACATACATACATACATACATACATACATACATACATACACACATATTATTATTATTATTATTATTATTATTATTATTATTATTATTATTAAATAAATTTGTAACGCGCGCAAGGTCACACCGAAATGTGAATCTGAGGCGCGGATAGTCAGCCGCCAGAGGAAGATGCAGTTAGATAGATATCCATGTGCGTGAAAGCCAAGGAGAAGTAGTAAGTTTTTAGCCGCTTTTTGAAGGAAGGAAGTGAAATTCATACATACATACATACATACATACATACTTACATACACACATACATACATGCATACATACATACATACATACATACATACATACATACATACATACATACATACATACATACATACATACATACATACATACATACATACATACATACATATATAGGCCTACATACATACATACATACATACATACATACATACATACATACATACATACATACATACATACATACATACATACATACATACATCGAATGTCACCTCTAGGGCTCTAACTAAAACCGCGCAATGAGAATGTAATCCACGTGATAGAACTACAATGTCCTCGAGATCCGCAAAACCCTGTTCAGCAACCTGTTACATGTTGTCTAATCATAGCCTGATGCTGGTGTTAAATGAGCAATCGGTTTCTACGATAATGTGACGCGTTCTAAATATAAAAGACAACAAAAGAAACAACTGCAGTGGTAAGAGTGGGGGGAAATAGTGCGCCGTTTCGATGGTTGGGAAACGACCATACCATGCATGCATAAACCGTACAGTCAAGTAGGAATGGAAACCCATTCATCATCTGTCAATGTCAATTTTTCAGAGCAAAAATAATCCTTTGACTTCCTGACACAGTGTCACCAGTTAGACAGGAATCAAATTTTTTTCACGAATCCATGTGATCCATCAAAGTCCAACGTTACCGAAATTGCTGTAATGCTCATTAAGCGAAGGTTACGGGATAAGGGACAGGATCATTGGAGTCAAAAGTCAACGGCAAGATTGAAACCGCAAGTCGATAAGTAAATGCAATCTGGATTGCCTCTTCATTTATTTATTTTCTTGTAGATCATAAAGATCAGAAAAAACACCAAGGCTTAAAAACGCCGTCATTTCAGTTTTCGCGGAGAACAAATTTGGTCAGTTTCCAAAAGCGCACATTTATGTAGGCCTATACTGCTAAATGAAAAACAATGAGCTCTAGTAATATTTTGCTACTCATGAGTTGGAAATTACAAGCAACATGAAATATCGTATAAAATCATATGAATTCGCACTTAACTGTCAATAAAACTTGTCACATGACATTTCAACATAGGCCTATGACATTATAATAGAAAGTCTCTATCAACTAGGCCTATTACCCCGATTCACCATGATGTTCCACCTTCAAATTCTCGACTTAAACACCACCCACCTTAATTAATAACTACGCGGCTCTGCCACTTCTGATACTCGGGTAATCGTACAACGACCTGCATCAGACAACTCTTTTGGACAACACTTCCGACTAGACACAGCGCTCGTGAATAAGCTGGTGCCCTGCGCTTGCCTTTAGAGTAGCGCTTTAGAAATTTGGAGATTGCTATTACGACTGTAATAATAATAACTGTAAGGTAATAATAATTATGTGATCTGGCGAATGCTAGTTTGAATTTTTATTAGTTTGAATCTTATGTGGCCAGTGCTGGAGAGAATTTGAAATACATTGCAGTATGCGTATCTATAAGTAACTGTATTTCAACATAGAGGTCCATTCAAATTATGGGGTTTAATTTTTATTTCAAATTTTTCAGAGGAGGCCTATTTTGTATTTTGCACTTACAAGTGCTTTTCACAACTTGCTCAGAGGTAATTATTATGTTGATATATAAAGAAAGCGCTAAGATCAGAGAGCATAGTGGAATACAGCTCCATTTTAGAGCAACATTAAGGCATTGAATTTGACTTCCTAGAAGTATTTGACATGTTGGTTCATACGAAAATGTCATCATTATCATTCATTATCGTCAACGTGTTTGCTAAATTGGTTAATTCAATTCTGGCTTCTATAGTCAGGTTTTTAAAGTCACTCAAGTATTTTTCTTGGTCGTGGCTGGGCTGGGAGCGCAACTGAGTAGGTTCATTGAAGGGGTGCTATATAAATGCTCTGAATGAATAAATGAACGAATGATCAGGATCATTATCGTCAGATTCCTTTTCACTCTCTGTACGTCCATTCTTACCAGCGAGATAACAGGATCGTTCGAATTACTGTCATCATTACTGTCAAGACTTTTCCATTATATACCTGCCAACGTTCATAGCATTGTACCTGAACTGCACCTGAAAAACATTACAAACGTCCAAACGCACACACTCAAACATACATGCATACATACATAATACATACATACATACATACATACATACATACATACATACATACATACATACATACATACATACATACATACATACATACATACATACATACATACATACATACATACATACATACATACATACATACATACATACATACATACATACATACATACATACATACATACATACATACATACATACATACATACATACACACATACATACAAACGTGCATGCACACATACGTATGCGTACATGCACAACTATGTAGGCCTACATGCATGCACACACAGCTGCAATCATTAAGAAGAAGAATAGACTGTTATGTAAGTTCTCGATGATGAGAAGTCTTCCACATGGAAGCAGGCTCCATCTGGAGAAGTCAATGTGATGACGGTGGCATCATGCAACCAGCATCCGATCTTTCAGCATCTCACGAAACCCGTCGGATGTTGTTGTCAGCTGCAGCAGCAGCAGCAGCAGCAGCTCATTGTCACGCGATGCATGCACCAGGTATCTGAAGGGGAGAGATTTCGCATCCTCCTCCTATCCTCAGATTTACACCATCTTCTAATTATTGTGTTTGGCTGCAATAGCAGCTGAATCGCGATAAGCGGTTTACATGTAGAAACCCCTCGCGATCCAAAAATAAACGTTATCAGTAATCCCTTTGAATATAATTATGGACCTTGAATGGGCGTTTTTTTAAATTCTGGTTGATTGACTGATTGATTGATGATTGATTGACTTATTGATTTATTGATTGATTGATTGATTGACTGATTTATTGATTGATTGATGGTTGACTGACTGATTGATTGATTTAGTGATTGATTGATTTATTGACTGATTGATTGATTTATTGATTGATGGTTGACTAACTGATTGATTGATTGATTGATTGATTGATTGACTGATTGATTCATTGATTGATTGATTGACTGACTGATTGATTGATTGATTTAGTGATCGATTGATTTAGTGATTGATTGACTGATGCCAGGCATGAGTTATTATTTCCGGGACATTTCTCAAGGAAATATTATCCTAAGATATCGACCGAAAGCCACTTAAGAGGAAATTACAGTCAAAACTAAAGTCATAACGAAACTCCACTGGAAATCTACCTACAAGTACAACTCAAATGCAGGTAGATCTAGAGTTCATCAGAGGGTTGAAGCGAATGCCAATTAACCCCATGCACTGACCCTAGCCATGCACTGACCCTATAGCTATGCACTGACCATAGCCATGCACTGACCATAGCCAATATCGCAACGTGTCATTGCTGCTTGGTCAGCAGTGATCTTTCGGAGCCTGTTTATTATAGACGGGTGCTGACCGAGAGGTTCCCGCAATCAATCTCGCGGTGGCGGCGTCTCAGCCATCATCTGTCTCCATGTAGATTCTGTCTACAGCTGCTGCTGCTGCTGCATCAGTCGAAGTCCGATTCGAATCGTCGGTTGCGGCGTTCGACACACCCGAATCATCGCTTCAATTGATGGCGATTCCTTTCGCCTCCAGTCTACTCCAGTAATGAGGAGGATGGGTGGAGACGACTGGAGGAAGACGGATCCATGTGGAGAACGAACCGAAACCGACTGGAATGATAAAATACAACACGCAGATAAACGAAGGGAATCTCGAGTATGCGACTGAAACTCAGAAGCGTCGAACGCACCGGCAGAGCGATACACGACGTCCTAGAAGACGCTTAGGATGACGATAAGGATGACGCTTAGGACGACGCTTAGGATGACGCTTGGGATGACGCTTAAGACGACGCTTGGGATGACGCTTAGGACGACGCTTAAGATGACGATAAGGATGGCGCTTAGGATAACGCTTAAAATGACGCTTAGGGCGACGCTTGGGATGACGCTTAGGACGACGCTTAAGATGACGATAAGGATGGCGCTTAGGACGACGCTTAGGATGACGCTTGGGATGACGATAAGGATGACGATAAGGATGACGCTTAGAATGACGCTTGGGATGACGCTTGGGATGACGCTTAGTATGAAGCTTGAGACGACGCTTATATCATGGCGCTTGGGATGACGCTAGGGTGACGCCTATATGATGACGCTTGGGATGACGCTTTAGTGACGCTTAGGATGGCGCTAACGACGAGGCTTAGAGTGACACTATAGGACGACGCTTAAGCTGACGCTTATATGATGGCGCTTGGGATAACACTTAGGATGGTGCTTAGGAAGATAGGAACGCCTGTGATTATAATTATATATCTCATTGTTTACATTCTCCATTGACCAAATTTCCTCAGTTGGTGAATTAAATGTTCAATACGATAGGCCTACGATATCACGTGATATCAATATAGGCCTAATTTAATATAATATTATTTAATAACAATTACTCTAATATAGGCCGACATACTATAACAGCATGATAGGCCTATATCAAAATAATGCAATAAAAGTATAAATCAATCATAGACTAACTTGACAGTAATGATAATAATAATAAATAGCAACAACAACAATAATAGAAGTAGGCCCATTTCCTTTATTCTAAAATGTAGAATTAAAATAGGCCTCAAGCAGTAGAAGCTCGTTCGAAGAAGGTCTTTGACCAAATAGAAGTGAGATTTACGAGAATGATCTCACATAGGAGAATAGAAATCGGATTGATGGCAAACATTCTTGCCTAAACTAAAACAGAATTTCGATTGTTGACAAATTTCTTCCTTTATCGGAAGCTGGATTAAAGAAAAGTTGTCATGGACTTGGATGGACTGCCTACATAATTATACCAACGTCAAGTAGGCCTGTATACGACATCAGGGGCGGATCCAGGGGGCCAATCCGGCCATGGCTCCCCCATTTAAAAATTGCATGGGACGTGGCCCCCCATTTGGTTTCAACAAACCATTAAATAAATGTAGTGGGAGAGAAAAACAGGACATCTGGCCCCCCCATTGAAAAATCGTATGGGACGTGGCCCCCGTTCGAAAATGGTATCTTCTTTTCCCGAAAAATTGGTCGATGACGAAAAAAATAAAGGTCATCAACTTTTTGGCGGATGAATTGGTATCTTTCCCCGAAAAAATTGGCCGATGACTAAAAAAAGGTCATCAACTTTTTTGGCGGCGAAAATCGCACAAAATGTTTCCCTGTTCCACCAACAAGACCGAAAATTTTGGCCCCCCCCCCTTCGAAACGTTCTGGATCCGCCACTGTACGACATTGAAGTCAATAAACTAACTTGGATCCGTAAACTTACCGGATAGGCTAAGCAAGTTTTGAACGCCGACCTTTAAGGACCTGCAAATTAACAATCTGCTATCATATCACAGTACCAATAAAAAATTTCAGTCCAGTGAAGTTCCACTGCGCACAGTGCACAGTACCCATAAATCACTGAACGCAAATTGGCACAATGTCGCGACAGAACTCAAAATCATGCCACCGCAAAATGCTACCGGGTGGAGCAGAAAATCGCCGGATATGACGTATCGACCGATAGTTTTCGTTGGAGATCAGACAACATCTGAGCTGAGATTCTGTAATTGGTTTTCAGCTCGGATCACGAACCCGAACTAAGAAGGTTATGGAGAAGGCATAAATATCGAAGTCGTCTCATAAACGTCAGAAGCAGGCTATCGGTTCCGCCTCGCCACCATTTATCACCAATTGCCATTCGGAATAACAAGTAGGCAAGACTAGTCGCTGACTCCTCCGATGGCGCGAAAGGGGCAAATCGATCGGAAATGGGTTGGATTTAGGGGAAGGTCACCTGACAAGAAAGTGCCGCATAATTAATATCCGGTCGAGAATTATTGACGAGAACGACCCATTACAAGATGACGATTACGACGTAACAAACGATGTAATGTATTCAAAGAACAGTTCTGTAGCGCCTTTAAGGCACGTATACCAAGCGTTGCTTCGTAATAAGCTCGATTTTATTTTTATGGGCCGTCCATAAATGGCGTCACGCAATTTTTAACGCTTTTTTTTATCTCTCATCATGCACGCGTCAACACAAAAGTCATAGAGTACATAGACTAATAATAATAATAATATTTTTTCTTTAATTAAACGCCTGCAAGACGCACTGCGCTTTACATTTACAAGTTATGCAGTAATCTTAATTAAACTTAACTACTAACTGAACAGACAGCTTTGTAATTACACGGCGCCGATGGCAGCCTACAAAGCAAATCCGCCCAACGGGGGCTCGAACTCACTACCTCTCGCACTCTTGGCCAGCGTGTTAACCACTACTCTACCGGGCCCCACAAGACTATGATTGTTATAGGATGTCAAACACCGTCACAAATGGACATGCAAAAATATGCAGTGTGAGAATTGTGGAAAAATAACTGGGGGGTTGGACTATGATCCACATGGAATTTTTATGTGAATAACATACTCTAACATGGGGCTCTAAGAAAGACTGGGGGGTTGAAACCCCCAAACCCCCCGGCAATTCTCACCCTGAAAATATGTGACCCTCCTCCTAGGTGTGTGCAGTCATTTATGGCTGGTCCCTTAGGTAACCGGGAAATAAACAGAATCAATTGAAAGAGTTTTTCTAGTTAGAAGAAGATTGCTCCAAATTAGCTGACATGTATCGACTTGGGATACTTGGGTCTGTGTAGGCGAGCTCGAGAAAACAGCAATGCTCGTTGAGAAGAGTTCGCCAGAGATGATCAACGGTAAGTTAGCATGAGGTAATTGAAGGGAAGTTAGCATAAAAGATTAAAAATCCCCTTAATTTTTTCACATAACCCCTTGATATGTGTACATTAAAATTGTTATCCACCATTAATTTTGTATGAGGCCACAGCAACAGTAGAGCATGGGTACCCTATACATACTGACATATTTACTTCATACCTTATCGCGACAGCCTCTCTATCACCGATAAGCTCGCGGACTGCTATTCGACCGCGCTGTTCATTCTCCGAATATAGTTGGTCATATACAGCCTGGAATGATGGTGAGCTCCCTGTTACACTGCGCTTATTGTCCAGGCGGGGTTCACTCTGTTCCTTAAAATTCTCGAAAATTGTCCTATTAAGCCGTGGTTGGGTCTGGAGCGCATCTGAGTGGCGCCATATAAAATATCCTAAATAAATAATACATTGCGTATAGTACAATAGTCTGCGTTGTACAGTATATACACCTCACGCCCAGCGAAGGCCTACATTGAAATCATCTGCATGTTTGGATCATACATGTAGGTGAGAGTACTCGAGACGACTTAATTGTAGCACGCAGATGACAACGTTTGGCATGCACGTCATTCGTCAAAACAAGCCACTGAATGGCTGGCTGACGTCTGCCCCACTTCATCTGTCAGACGACCGAAGTCTGACGTCAAATTTCTATACGGCTTTCTGCTCCTCGAAGCCGATGTTGCGAATCACGTCGTCACGGCTGACGTGTCTGCAAGAAAGGAGTCCGAATGTTGGTACAATTACGTAAGCAAGTAAAGCTTTACTATTATGGAAGCAGACAGCTTTTACGATGAATGCAAGCTATAAGCGTTGACAGCAGTACTTACTAATTCATAGAGTCAAAGGTTAACTCATTCTGGTCCTGTGATCTAGGCTAAATAGCAAAAATTAATATCAGAACGCTTAAAACACCATTTATCAACTAACTGTCAGCGCCTTATTGCACGCTTGTGGCGAAAAAAATCGAAGTGCGTGCCAAAGTGGGGGTATCCAAGCTGTTGGAAAGTAAGATGGCACGCAAAAAACCGGTAGAATATATAAGTGTGCAGTTGTAATCACCTCGAGAAAGTCGCTGTGAAGAAATGATGCAGGCTCCCGAAAGTAGCCTACACTCGCTTAGCACATAGAACAATAATTTTATAACATTTCTGACCCTGACAAGGCTACAAGAAGATTATTCAAGATTGTCATGCAGTCACTTAATTATCATAATTTCATTAGACTTTGAAGGTGCTATTACAGCGAATATCTTAGGCAGATAGTCTATACTCATAGGATGTGAAGATGTAACTGCAGGCACATGAAAATTAAATCACACACCAAAGCAAAACCTATGTCACCCCAACGCTGAATGAATTATCCCGTTGAATATTATGAACGAACAAATGTGAAAAATAGATGGAAAGATCCAATAACTGGACAAAGAAACGGACGAAATGCATAAAGTGCATCTGTATAACAAACGAATGAAGGAGGTTGCGAACCAATTAGAACGAAGAAAGGATATATAGAGAAATCATAGACGGGTTCGTGAAAAGAACAAAGAACTTTATTAGTAGGCCTATGCATAATCTCTCTCAATATTATGTATATACATGCTCAGTACTATAGTATAGTAGTAGAATAGTAGTAGTAGTAGTAGTAGTAGTAGTAGTAGTAGTAGTAGTAGTAGTAGTAGTAGTAGTAGTAATAATAGTAGCAGTAGTAGTAGTAGTAGCAGCAGTAACAGTAGCAGCAGCAGCAGCAGCAGCAGTAGCGGTAGCAGTAGCAGTAGCAGTAGTATTAGTGGTAGTAGTAGTGGCAGTAGCAGTAGTGGTAATGGTAGTAGTAGTGGTGGTGGTTTTGGTGGTGGTGGTGTTGGTGGTGGTAGTGGTGATAGTAGTAATGGTAGTAGACCTAGTAATAAAAGCATAATTTTTTCCCATAAGATTATTCAAGCCTTTGCTTTAAAATGGCAATAATAATGATTATAAAATTCATAATAATAATATTTACAGTAGGCCTAAATGAGCAATCTGGAGAAAATACTGTTTCTAATTTTAAAGTCCTGATGGATCGTGTAATAATAGCAACACCAACATCAAGAACAACAAGAACAACAAGAGTAACAAGAACAACAACGCCAACGACAGTTACCAAATAGCAATATATATGTATTAATTTAATGATAATGATAATGACAATGATGTTGATAATGATAATGATTATAATGATAATAATAATTGATATCGATGTGAAAGGAGTTTTGTATCTCACGATAATTTTTTATTCCTGCCGTAGCCTACCTGGGAAACCCAGGGAAAGAATAACAATATGAGTAGGTTCTGAAGCAATGTATGCCAAACAAGCAGCAATCTTTTATTAATAATAATTCAGGCATTTTACTTGATGATAGTTCTGACAAAAAGACTTTTCGTTTCGTCTTTTCGTCACAGCTTTTTATCCTCCTTTATAATTGCAAACAATTTTAGCTGTTGCGCAATGTATCCCTTGTTGGTAAAAGAAAACTGTTTTTCAGTCTCTGACAATTACATAGCCATGCAGTCTGGACAAACTTCCGCTTACATACTTTTAGGGAGTGTCGCGTAAAAGCACAGTCGATTTCCACAGCGGTGGTTGAAAGCTTTTCCAAATCCAGGTGTTCTAATCCATTACACGAGTCACATATTTTGCCTATATAATTATACGATAGCTTACAATGCAAAAACTACAATACAGCAAAATGTCTCATAATGCACTACAATTAAGCTAGATTATAGGCCGCGCTCTATAGGCAGGACCAGGGTTGGCGTGCCATCGTCAAGTTGCAATTATTGGCGCAGCTACGTTCTGATAGTCTATACGAGCTTCGCCCTAGGTCTAACACATGTCTGTTGGTACTGGCTATAGACAGAACGGTCCAGTAGGTAAAAGCGTGTATCCACCCACCTTAGTCATTGTTTACATACACTGAGGAGGCCATTTTCTCACAACTAGGCCAATGCAACATAGGCGTCTCCAGTCTGCAGTCTGCACGCTAGAGTCCTTCACTCGCCACAAGTGCCGGTTGGGTGAAGTTGGGTCTTCCTACATTCTGCACAAATGTTCAATGTAGGGCCAACCCTCAAACGACAATGGGATGTGAAACCCTCCACAAACCAACCCCAGTCTCAACCCCCGACCCGTCGGATACAACGCAGTGATGAGACAACGCTTGTGAATAAGCTAGTGCCCTGCGTTTGACTTTCAAGTGGCGCTATAGAAGTTAGGAGTTTACGATTATGAGCACGATGTTCGTGACAATGGTAGGTATATGAACACAAAGGAATGATGACCTGGCAAACCATTGAAGCGCTTTTCACTGCAAACCCATGGAGGTCAAATTCTCAGTTATAGGTTAATTATATATAGGCCTATATACGTTTATGTAACAGTATTGTAACTGTAATGATTTGAGTACTTTACATGTACTGCGCTGCAAGAGATTCAGACGATGTGTGCTGCAAACAATGATCGGAATATTACAATCGAGATACGAAAAACAACTTTGCGACCAATTAAAGAAAAACAAGTACAGTGTACCAGAACAATATATTATAACGAAAATAAACACACGTACATTCAAACTACACAATTAGCCAGACACTGTAAATTATAATACCTTATCTCCCCTTTTCTTCTAGTTGTGTTCATTGTTCGTTCACTTCATCAACGTCAACATCAACGTAAGCAACAACAACAACAGCAGCAACAATAACAACAACAACAGCAACAATGACAACAGCAACAACAACAACAACGACAACGTCAGCGATCGATAAAAACAATGAGAATTATTATGATTATGTGTAAAAAATAACCTAATGCTGGTAGGTCTATTAATATTGAAATTGTAATTTCAAGTTGAATAGCCTATTGGTTATTGAGTTGCTATGTTAATAATATCAGTTCGCATAAGAATAATTAATGCTTGTTGAGTTTATAAAACGGCTTTGGAATAGTAATTTGTTTTCGCAGCAAACTATCTTCGTATAGGCCTACTCTCCAACACATTCAGAGGTTCCGTTAAGTGTTTACCAGTAGTGGACTCTGGTGAATGAAACGAGGACCATGCAATGGCCGGGATTTCCACCATGAAACAAGATTCGTTTTGGACCTTAGTAATTATAGTTAGAGTAAAATAGTCAGAATTTAAATAATGACTAATAACTATCCGTGCCAACACCTGCTCCCAATTTGATTATTGCAACTCCCTTCTTGTGTTCGCCTCCCAAAAGTTCGTCTCACTTCTCTCTCCAGTCCGTTCCAAAATGCAGCTGCCAGACTAACTACATGACCTCCTCTCTCTCGTCCCACATTTCCTCTTTCATGCTTAACCACCTTCACTGGCTCCCTTGCATTGCTCGAATTCTTACTAAAGGTTACCAAACTTACTTGTGCCATGCACTTGGCTTTCGAGTCCCACCATAGAAGTCTAAAGTTTACTATGATGATCACGATGTTTGTGGCAATGATAATTACGAACACAAAGGAATGGTCTGGTACATCATTAGACCGCATTACATTACATACCCAGGTCGAATTCTCAGTAATAATAATGTAATGTATAGGTAAAACTACAATGACTTAACTTGACTTCAGTAAATTACATGGGCACATTGTATTGCGCTGCAAGGGACTCAGACAATGTCAGATGTTTAACGACACTGCCATATCTGAGATGATTATAGTGTCGCGGCTGTCGCCCTCCTCTTTTATGCAGGCATGGGACTGGCACTGGCAGGGAACAACCAGTGGCGGAGTTCCGACTCGGACAATGTGCTGCAAACAATAGCTTAAAGCTTAGCGCCCAAATGATTGTCTTCATGATCTCATTCGAAGTCGATTTCGTCTCTTCGTCTATTGCGCCAAATAAATTCGATAGTAATGATCGTCTTGTATCAGAGTCAAGGACTGTATACTATGACCAAACTCGACCTTTTTGCCTTCATTCGTTCTGATTTTTTGAAGTATTATAGACCCAGGTGTAGGCCTAACTTTAATCCAATTATGGACGTGAGTTTCTGTGAGTCTACAGCCGACGGTATGGCCTTCTCACGTTAAAGCCTACAAAGTAAACATGTAGGGCAGTAACATTAGCTTTGGATATTCATGTACACGGGCTGTCTGTATACCCGGCGGGCTTAACATTATTGCCACAACATTTAAAGGGACAAAAGAAACTCACACAGTAAGCTTAGGCCTAGTCTCATCTTTTTCCATTAAAGCGCTTGCAGCACAGGGCTGAGTTCTTCTAACGCAATAGAGCGAGCGAGGCATCGCCCATTAAACTGACACAATGTAGCAATTGCCACGATAGCCCTACTATAGATACACACACATGTAGGCTACGCACTCTGCTCGCTTTACTACAATAGAACAGAGACTGTGTGGAAAGCGGGTGTGCCTGCGAACGACTCAAAAGCTCATAAAACTTCATAAACTCTGAAACAGCTAAGAACGTGCGTTAAGTTCAAGTGTGACGTCTCATTTTTCTCGGTGTATTCAGCAACAGATGTTTGTTTGTCGCCAGGAATGAGTCGATGCAAGACAAATACTCAACCAACCCCATGCACCCATATCACTTCCGGAATGTTTTTGCCTGATGCTTGAAAATTTCTACAGTAAATGTTGGTTTTAGTTAGTAAATGTAAATTTAGTTAGTATGCCCCGAAATATCAGGCTGACGCTATACTTCGGTCACATTCAACTCCCTCCCACGTCGACTCCGTTCTTCAATGGTTACCCCCTACCCCACCTATGAGTACCGCCATGGCTCAATCTCGATAATTTACCTCAAATTATTGGTCCTTCTCTTTGAAATACACTTTCTCCCTACTGTTCGCTCTAAAATTCTGTCTGGCAATCTCTCTTTTTCATTATCTCTGCTCGAGACCCGTTTCTTCCTGCGGAGCCTCGTGCACTGGCAGCGCTTCTCAACAGTTCCCGCCGCGGTGCCATAGCGCTAAACAAATGCTCAAATAGACTACAAGCACGATAACTTGAGCAGACAAAAATACGGAAGTATTGAATTAGCAAGATGAATAATGCATGAACAGTTTCCCATACGTGTATGAAGCGGAAGGATACAGACAAAAATTCAATTGACAGTGGCGAAAACAATTTAAGCAGGCCATCCGTCACGCGCAGACTCAAATTTTCAGAAAGTGCTCGCGGGCACACTGAAGCCCACGGCACCGCTGCACTTGCGCCGCCTACTGACCTCGTCGGAGGTCGATGATCTCTTATTTAAAAACTTCGATAAAAATTATGACTAAGGTTAAGCCAGTAAACAGCTACCACCTGGGCGCTAGGGGTGTATAGGCCTTGACAAGTCAGCGCCGCCACAACGCGTCTCAGCGTGCAATTATGAACGCTATGACTCGTCGGTGAAACGCTGTACGACACTCTCCGTTAAATAGGCGAACTGCGAGCTAATTCAAATTGTAACTCCTCCCGTATAATACCAGACAATAATAGTCTGGTCGCGAGGCATTAGCTATGTACCAGCAAGTCTGTCTGTGTGAGAACCACAGGGCAGCAGCCTATATTCTTCACCGAGACTCGTCTGTGCTCGGCTTCTTGGGAACCGCCGCAGTTGCTACTAATAAAGCAACGTTCCCGTTGGCTGACTGCCTATAAAGCATGCGAATGTTTACCTGCATGCTGGCATCATAAAAGTCGGGCGCGAGAACGGGGCACGGTAACGCCCTTTACCATTAAGGTGCATAGTACAATGTGAAAACACTGCGGGCGGGGTGGCGGTTATACATGTCGTACCTTCCATTGACAATCCATGAACTAGCTCGTGTCTTTTTTTATTTCAGGAGGGGCATGGGCATGGGCAATTTGGCTTAGGCTGAAGAACTTAAGAACGGCTGTAAGCTTATAATAATACAGGGCGTCATGCGAGAGTGCGCTACTAATGGTTTCATCACTAGCGTCGGCTGTCGGCATTTAGACGAGCTTTTGTACCGAACCACGCAGTGAGGTTCTTGACTGAAGATAATATTGGCGAATCTCGGATTTTCAGCGTATGACTTCAGAGAAGGAGAGACTCGCTGCTCTTCCACATTTACCAAACTTAAAACCAGGTATTTATTCCGTGAAGCTTGGAAAGTCGTTTTAGTAATAGATCAGCTGTTTATCTCTCATTAACCTGTTTACATGCATAGATCTATTTCTGCTACACTTTCGTCACTGGCTTCCTGATCACCAAATGCAACTAGTAGGCCTATGTATCGGGCATATATTATGATTATCTTGTGGGGCGCGGTGGTTTACTGGGTATGTTCGTCGCCTTGCAGCCGAAGCGTTGCAGGTTTGAATCCACCTCAAGTCGCCGCGTAGGGACCTTGGGCAAGTCCTTCACTCGCAATTGCTCATCGCTTCGGCGTGAAACTCCGAAGCAGTGTCCGCTCTGTAGTCGGGAGCGCCTTTGAGTAGTGAGCTTGAAGGGGCGCTATATCAAGTGCCCATACAAACAAACAATTATGCATACCGCTTTGGTTTGTTTCGTTCCTAAACCGGTGCGTGAGAAATGCGACAATTAACTCTATAATGACAGAGTATAAAATTATAGTCTGTTGAGTATTTTGCAATGTATTGCGGAATTCTCCCGGCGCCAAATTATCATAGCGCCCTCACATTGCAGTCTATTTTTTCGCATAATTGTATAAGCTTACCGATTGTATCGTTGTATGTTTTACTAACTAAAACCAACATTTACTGAACACTGTTGTACTATGTATAGTCTATATATATATATATATATATATATGTATATATATATATTGCTTTCTAAAGACTATAATTATTGTCATGTACCGTGTCATATTATATTGAATTGTATTTAATTGAAAGTGCGCTATATAAAAGCTCCTTAGCAAATGTGATCAAACGTATTTGAATTCAGTCCAGGCAATACAGACCCCCCAAAATAACCGGTGAAATATCACAGATCATGTAAGGCTCTTGCGAAGCTGTGGATGGAACAAATTATTGAGCAACTCGAGCAACACAGTTCTCGTGAAAGGTGATTCCATCTGGTGGGTCCAACATAGGCAAAGCATATTGGACAGTGGTCGTGGTCTTGCCTACCGGTCAGTCTGTTTACTAAGTCAATGTCATTTCAAGTGGTATATGCTGTCACAAGCATTCTTCATTAACCGAAGCTCTTGCTATGAAGGTCAGTTTCCAGTCGTAAAGGTTTTTGTCAATAGAGTGTCATTATTCTCTTGTTGATCACAGACAGACATAGACAGACACAGACAGACACAGACAGACACAGACAGACGGACAGATATACACAGACACCTACACAGACACAGAATGATTGATAAGCCCTTCCGACAACGCCATTCGCATTATTATAGGCCCATGTATGGTCAAGTACAAGTCAGGGAGCGTGAAGGAGTTAATGAGGGACCAACAAACCAGGTTCATTTGGCCCATATAATTATCATAGCTGGGTCTACATTCTTTCAATGCTAGAAGCCGCACTATAGTCAGCTACGAATTCATTTTGGTTCAACACAATAATACGTCTATCCTGCAGAAAGACATCGCATAAATACATGATACACTGAAATTTTAGGAGGGATTCTATGCTTGCAGGGAAAACAACACATTCTGCATTTTATTCGAGAGTCAACAATTTATAGGCTGAACGGTTAAACAATAAACAATTCCACATTACAATTTGTCAAACATACAGGACTATTCCAAATTGGTGTCTGCCAAAGCTCGAGGGTACGCGTACCCTAAAATAGAATACGTTAAAATACGTACGTACCTTTCAAAAAATAGAATACGCGTATGATACGTACCATACACGAAAATTTCATTTATGGTTTACTCAGCGACCCATAGCCAACGTATAATCCGACGTCAACTGCAGGCCTATGCGTCATTGAAACCGGTACTTCCGGTAGCGCAGCAGTAAATTTAATTCGATAAATTCTTTGGTTATAATCATAGAGATGTATTATATACTAAACATATCACTAGAGAGAGAATCGCCCTGTATATCTACGTCGCTGTCTCTTTACATACCGACCAATCACATCCTACCTGCCTCATTCATACCGACCCAATCACAGGCGAGTTCTCGTACCAACCAATCACAGTCTTACAGCATCGATTTGAAAAATAAATAAAATAATATCAGCATTTTTATAATAAGACAAACTTGTCGATGTTTACTTGTCAATATTGCAAGAAACGGCAAAATTAACAAGCAGGCATCGACATGTTCGTCTTATTATAAAAATGCTGATATCGTTATATTTATTTTTCAAATCGATGCTGTAAGACTGTGTGATTGGTCCGTATGAGAAATCGCCTATGATTGGTCGGTAAGATACGAGCGATGTAGGCTTAATGTGTGACTTCATATCTGATTGCAGGGCAGATACGTCATACTCTCTCTAGCGTTATGTTATACATGTAATACATCTCAATGGTTATAATTAATTTAATGCAAATTGTACTGTCTTTGTGATGAGAGCTAAGTAGGCCTACACGTCGCTGGTTTAAAAATTGGTGTAGCCTAACTCGAAAGTTGCAGTAGGCTATATCTATAGGCCTATAACCTACGAGTCAGCGATGCCCAGAGAACGTGGGAAGGAATGGACGCACGTGAAAGTTTTGAAAAACGCGAAAAACAATTATTTGATTGAATGCAATTTTTCGACAAGCAGTGTTGGGTTGAATCAGGCAATCGCATAAGAACACATCTTTGAAGTGCTGCAGCAGAACTGAGACGATCGACTGACTGACATTAGTGCATTAAGTGCAATGTAGGCCTATGCTGGAAAAAAAATAGACCTACAATATAGCATTGCAACAATTTACTACGCCGTATACTGGGTGGTGAGTGTTTGCTTAAATTAAATTGAACATTCTTATAATGAGCAATGACGTGGTTAACGTATTTTATTTATTGTTTACGTACCCTAAAATAGGGTACGTTAAAATACGTACGTACCTTTCAAAAAATAGAATACGTACGGTACGTACCCTCGAGCTTTGGTGTCTGCTGAGTTAATATCTATTTAAAGATAATTTCCTTTTCAAAAAAATTATTACCGGATATTTATTTATCATGATGTTACCGAAAGTTACCACAATGTCATACATGTATCAAATATTCACCCAGTCTTATTTTGGATGCATATATTTTGTTCCCCCAAAAACGCGCCATGGCGATAGCCTGCTATGTTACTTTTCCTACTATGTTACCTACGATGTTACTTTTCGCCACTATATTCATAGTTGCCGTAAAGCACGGCCTTAGCCTTTAGTGTCGTGCCAACAAGGATTACTAACTTATTACTTACAAAGCGTACTTACTTAGCACTTGAAGAGGCGATTCATAAATGTCAGATTACAATTACAATGTGTATAAATGTTGTTGCCTGCGACGGACCAGTAGCTGAAGTCCGGAGAGAAGCACAAGCATGGTCAGGGCGATGTCTTATCGCCCTGACCATGCTTGTGCTGTAGGCCTATAGGCTCAACTGGGCGTCCTCTCATTTTGTTGACGCACGCGATGTTGTCCTCGCTTTGCACATTTATTACATTTGTCAGTGAATAGTGATACGCCTTAAATAAAGGACCATTCAAGATCTCCCTCCACTTCGTCAGACGCCAACAACAATCTGAGAATACAATCAATTACGTAAATCATCTACAGCACATATGAAGAGCAAGCAGCCCCCAGACAATCACCAAGGTAGTAAACACGCAAATAAAATGGCGAATTACTCAGCACACTCTAGAATGGAGCAGATTTATTCCCACGCTGCTGATATACATTGCAACCTCCTTCATACACGCATGCCTACACACACACACATACATACATACATACATACATACATACATACATACATACATACATACATACATACATACATACATGCATACATACATACATGCATACATACATACATAGTACAATAGTACCGGTACCGTACATGCATCCATACATGCATATATGCCGCATGCATGCCAGCATACATGAATACATTTATACATAGATACATGCATACATACATACATACATACCTATATACATACATACATACATACATACATACATACATACATACATACATACATACATACATACATACATACATACATACATACATACATACATACATACAATGTCATACATACATACATACATACATACATACATAAATACATACATACATCCATACATACATACATACATACATACATACATACAATACTAGCTGGGGTACCCGGCGTTGCCCGGGAAACTTAGGATTCGACCCGTTTCCGGCCACAACCCCACCACACCACACCACACCCCACCACAGTCCGACCTCCACCGGTACACCACCTGAGAAATTTTTTTTCTGGGAAACCCCCCAAATTTTCCTCTCTCCCCATCACGGCCCCACAACACGCCACCACTAACTCCAACCGCCACCAGTACGCCACACGTGAAATTTTGGTTTTCGAGAAATTTTGGGGGGGAAATTCCCCCCCAAATTTCCCTCACCTCTTTGACCCCCCTCCACAACACGTGACCACTAACTCCTCTTGACGCTCAACGATTGGGGGGAATGCATGGGCCGTCCCCCAACACCTTCATTGGGGGATACCGTCCCCCTGTCCCCTCTAGGTCTCCGCCCATGGCTGAACGTCTTTAAAAGACTCATCATATGTCCAGCTCCATGTTCATGAAACTATTAACTCGTCCCATAACACATAAAACTACTATGTATACATGTACCTCCATTACAATACCATCTACAAAGCTCTATTATTATCTGGTTCAGCTGTAACATACCATTTCTCCCAGGTGCCCTAGCTGCCTCAAGGCATTTTCTGAATATACTGTGACCAGCGAGGCAAGGCTAAAAGTTCACCTTAACCTTTGTCACTGAAAGCAACCGTATAATATAACCTTCAAGCAGTTTGTAGTGTCACCTTTTGTGCGGACTCATCTTTCTTGTGCAGGTGCTTGACAGGTTGTTAAGTTGTGTACAAGCGGTACTGTCACCGTAAAGTATATTTGACTGTTGCAGTATAGTGGGCCTATTGGAATGATAAGATATTTTCACTGTCAAGAACTCAACATCTCAATGGAAATAAAATAGAATTGAATTGGTCTTGATGTAGTATGAGAGCAGGTTTAATGAACTATTCAAATCTGAATTTATGTATATGTAGGCCTATATATATACATGTATGTGTACATGCAATGTATAATGTACCTAATATCACTGACCTATATACACGACAAAATGCATGAAGGTTTTCACTGTCAAAGTTTAAGGTTTTTAAGGGTATAAAAGCAATAAAAATAGTACTAGAGTTGGTCTAATATAATAAAATCAACATGAGCCTATATTATGATATATATAAACATATGTAACAAGTATAATATATATTTTATATTGTATAGAACTAATTTATTTACAAAGGAAGAAGAAGGAGAAGGAGGAGGAGAAGGAGAAAGAGAAGGAGGAGGAGAGGAAGGAGAAAGAGAAGGAGGAGGAGAAGGAGAAGGAGAAGGAGAAAGAGAAGGAGGAGGAGGAGGAGAAGAAGAAGGAGAAGAAGAAGAAGGAGAGGGAGAGGGGGAAGGAGAAGGAGAAAGGAAAAGAGAACGAGGAGGAGGAGAAAAAGGAGGAGAATGAGAAAGCAAAAGAGAAGGAGAAAGAGAAGGAGGAGAAGGAGAAAGAAAAAGAGAAGGGAAAGGAGAAGGAGAAAGAGAAGGAGAAAGAAAAAGAGAAAGAAAAGGAGGAGGAGAAAGAGAAGGAGGAGAAGGAGAAAACGAGGGAGAAGGAGGATAATGATAAAAAGAAGGAGAGGAGCAGTCCGTTAAGGTATATCCCTGAGGCAAACATCAGTATAAAGTGCTATCGACTTCATTTATCGACTTCGTTTTCTCAGCCTTGGCATATGAGGAGGGTGGGTGGACCAGTCCTCTCCCTCACCGTCTCATCTTTCCATCGACAGTGTACGGTCGATGTACTCATTGTGACTGAGTTGGAGAGGGAATGCAGGTGGAGCAAAAACTTCGAGTCAAATTTCTCATCCTGCAATCCTCTGGAATGACATCGAAATATAATTATATACGGTATACACATGTATTTCATACACACATGATAATAATAATAATATAAAATTGAATATGCATCGGCATGAGGTGGGTATATGTATAATGCATGACTGTCCAGGTGGCCCTATGGCTAGCTGGAAGGTTTGAGGTGAATAGTTGCGAAACTGTGGCAAAGTGTGTTGAAATAGTAAATTTTCGATTTTTCGCCACAATCACTCCTCATGGTGGCCCTGTCTAGATGCAAGGTTTCAGATCAATAGCTGTGAAACTGTTGGCGTGCAACGTCGTGCATTCTGAACAAACATGCATGCATACATATATAGGCCTATACACATTCTCATGTATAGATTTTATGTATTTATATGTATTTCAATATTACATGCATATATTTGCGTGTGTGATCATGAGACTCAAATATCAGATTGCTTTATGGTCTGATGACTGCGCGTTCGCCTTCACGAACGAGGACAGCTGTAACACAAGGATTGAGCAGTGAGCACACGAGCTGCGAGCGGATTGGCCAATCTCTTATTTCATACGAATGTTTGAGTCTATTAGAAAATGTACAATCATTATTTTTCAATATTTCTGTATGTGCGCAAACTTTATAAATAAACATATTACGGGCACCAACAAGCTGACCTTTTCTTTCACATATGCATGTGTGTAGGTATGCACTTCCTATATCCAATTCTTCTAGTTTTTTTAAAATCATAATAATGTTTTGAACAATAATGAAACTCAATTGGATACCAGATGTCCAGATTGCACCTCTATCTATAACCCTCGGACATTTCACTCAGAACTAAAATCTCACCTCTTCAAGAATTTTACCCCGACTCATATGAGCTTCCACCTTCCAATCGGCGGTCTAAAAGACACCCATTTCAAGAGCTACTCTATCTAAATCTGGCAACCGGACCCCGCTCCACTTCTGACCACACCCTTTAGAGTTTAGATGACTCCTCTGACTCGAAGTAGTGCTCGAGAATAAGCTGTTGCCCTGCACTTGGCTTTCGAATGGAACCTTATAGAACTTTGAGCTCACAATAATAAGTGTTTCTGTATTTGACAATAAGAAATTATTTCTTTCATTGGTGATTCTTTGTTAGTGGTTATAGTAACTCTTATTAAACTTTGGCAATAGGCCTAGCTATTAAAAACTGTCAAACTGCAACGGGATTAGCCTGTAAATAGTTTGATGCCTAATAAAAGATCTGCACTATAAGAGCAGACGCCATAGAACTCAGTGATGAGGTGTCTGTCTCTAGTCAGCATAACCTATAGGGCCATAGATCTTAGGTTCTCAGTGCGGTTTAAATCTCTTACAGAAAAATATTGACAGAAGGAAACCTGTGTGAAAAAAATTTGTACCTGTCCTAAAAAATTTATCTTTCTGAATTCTGAATGGAGACTGACTATTTCATGATGCAAGCAAGCTGGTCCGTAAATAAACCAGGGTTATGAATAGGACATGTTAAACTGATTAATAGACGTACTCGTGACCTTTGGCTCTGTATTATAAAGTATATTGGCAGGTCTATATCCTTAAACAAGCACTATAACTGATATTTGAAATACCTCTGCCCTGGTTGGCTAAATTTTGCTACATTTTGAGACTCCAGGTCCATCCAGTCTGGCATTAACCGTTTCTGCTATAATTCTCAAACTAATTACAGGTATGCAATTCTTATGCACTTGTGAATGAAATTTGGATCTCAGACAAGTTATTTTGCGCCAACATTCCTGCTTTCTGAGACGATGTGGTTGGGTCATCAATTTCACCTTAATGAGTTTTCATGTAGACTTGTCGCACTTGCTTCTACCATCTTCGTCAAATTCGCTCGGTACGTCGCTCACTTACAACCAAAGCTGCCACTACTCTGATGCATGCATTTATATGCACGAGAGTTGACTATGGTAGTGCCATCTATGCGGGCTTAACACTTTCACGCATTAATAAGTTGCAATCTGTCCTTAATGCTGCGGCCCGCCTGATTGGCGGTATACCAAAGTTTGGGCATATATCAAGTTTTATACGGGAAGAACTGCACTGGTTGCCAATGCAAAAACGTATTGAGTTTAAGATTTTAATGTTCATGCGCAATTGCCTAGCAGGCCAAGCTCCGATCTATCTTATGGAACTCTGTGTACCTGTGCTGTCCATCCCAGGCCGTAGATTCCTTCGCTCTGCTACGCATGGTGACCTGGTTGTCCCTAGGGCTCGATCTTCCACAGTGCTACATAGAAGCTTTGCTATGGTTGGTTCGTCTTTCTGGAATAAGTTACCTATTAGTCTTCGCAATGAACTTCTTTTGTATTTCTTTGCCCCTTTTCCGCAAGCGTTTGAAAACCATTCTCTTTGATTGTGGTTAGGTGTCAGGTCGGGAGCGCCTCTGAGGAGTTCTCTTGTAGTGGCGCTATATAAATGTACGATTACAATTACAATTACAATTACAATTACAATTACAATTACAATTGTAAACTTGATGCATTATATAGCCAGTGAGAGAGTGGCTACAAAGTCTCAAATTATACACAGGAATGCTTTTTGAAAATAGACAATAAAATCTCAAATTCTTCAATACTTTATCTCAACAGACTAATTGAATATTTCTTTGTGGAAACTCTTACCTGAACAGTTGTAGGCTAAATAGCTCAGAATGGCGATCAATACCAAGACCAGGGAAGTTTCAGTCAATGCAATTAGCAGTTTGAGTTCATTGTGTACAATTATTAAAGAGAAGAGACACCTGTTTTCTCACTCCTAAAAATATTTCACAGCTGGATCACTTTCGGTCAATCTTAGATCAATTCTGTTTGACAGTGTTGAACACAATACAGAACCATAGAAATAACGTTGTAGACAGTGAGTAGATGACGTAGTATAAAGACTGTGATTCTACTCAATGCTCTATCATTAAGGCCTGCATTGCACCTTTCAACAATAGACTGTTGTTAATCATAATTACAAAATAATCACCTATTAACGAAATTGTCAAACACAGAAGCAATTAGTAAAAATTGCAAATGTAATGACGAGCTCTAAACTCTAAAGCTCAATCCAAAATAACGAAATTAACCAAATCGCTGGTTTAAAATGTAATATAATTCAGTGACAGTAGCAAAAATACTGACTTTGCTTTCAGTTCATACAACGCCCTACATATATACATATATAAATACAATATACATTATATATATACGACAGAAGATATAACGAAGATGTGGGGTAAGCCTATAATACCAGGGCAGTAGACATAGTCGATCCAGGCCCACTTAAGCCCATTACCTGAGAAGCTTTTGCAAACAGGGTGGAACCACGTGAGATTGGAGAAGTTTCCACAGAAACCGTTCCTTTAAACGACAACAATAGATGCAGCCATGCATGCAAGAACTACACGTAGACCATCATTAAATGACGTCTACAAACAATAGCTACGGAGATGCGTTCATGCATATTATGGCTGTTGCTCGCGACGGAGCCTAGTTCTACTCTGACGCACGAACCAACGTCTGTCCGCCTTATCGTCTGTCTCTATACTTCTGTCTGGCTGTCTATGTGAGCATGAAAAGCAGCTGCGTTCGTGAGTACAGTTCACAAAAAGTCCTGGCTGAGAGCGAGTGGCTCAGATCCCTGATTTTATATGCGTATAGAAGCAGATCTTTAAACAGTTGTGTATCATATCTTTCGCAGGTTGGAGGACTTGAGTGCGCATATAGGATGCCAGCGAAAGGAGCTGCTACGTCTGATGCTGCTCGTGTGGTATCGACAGAACTGAATGAGATGAAGGACATAAAAGCTGTCAAGCCGAAAATGGTCAGGGCGGCAGATGGGCCTAAGGTGGATAAACAGTCTCCACAGCAATTAAACTCAACAGAAAACAAAATGGTAGGCTAATCGTCTCTATAGTACATTATTATCTTGAGTTGTTCATTAGAACATCATCTTGAGTTGTTTATTAGTACATTATCTTGAGTTGTTTATTAGTACATTATCTTGAGTTGTTTATTAGTACATCATCTTGAGTTGTTTATTAGTACATTATCTTGAGTTGTTTATTAGTACATTATCTTGAGTTGTTTATTAGTACATTATCTTGAGTTGTTTATTAGTACATCATCTTGAGTTGTTTATTAGAACATCATCTTGAGTTGTTTATTAGTACATTATCTTGAGTTGTTTATTAGTACATTATCTTGAGTTGTTCATTAGTATATTGTTTTGATTTATTTATCAGTACATTATCTTGAATTTTTCTTATATATGAACATATAGACTTAACCTACAGAACTGTAGCGCACTTATTTAATGTTTTTATTGTTATTCCTGTTATTTATTGCAACTTGTTTTTGCCTTGTTTTTATGTCTTATTAATAAAAAGATGTAATGGAAAATACGGATGCAATCTAGTGAATAGCCTATAGTCTATGCTAAACAGTAACTTGAAAACAAATTAAAAAGATAGTTTTTGTAAAACTTTATGTGGACCGTTGGGATACGCTTGTGTAGTTCCATAAACTGGTCATGATCCGCAACTATAAGTAAAGAAAAACAATAGAGAATTTCTCGGAATGGGAGAGCTCATAGCCATCATTGTTATGAGTTTTACATAGCGCTTTGCTATCGGTAATTATTTTTTGATTGACGTTGAATTTTGATTTGAAGTTGCAGTTCTGTGTTAAACTGTCATAAGTAATTAGGTCACTATTGCAAGTTGCTTTTAATTATTCGGCCTACGTTGAGTTGCTCGCTTCGGTCAAGAACTCGGAGAAGACCTGACAAATAAAGGCCTACACAGGCGATCATTGAAAAATACAAATTCTAATGCTGATGCTAATTTATTTATTTCTCATATTTGCCATACTATAGCTTCCCTTTCAAGCTCACTACTCAAAGGCGCTCCCGACTACAGCGCGGACATTGTATATATATCGGAGTTTCACGCCGAAGTGCGTGAGCACTGAGCAATTGCAATTTGCAAGTGGGGACTTGCTCAAGGTCCTTACGCGGCTACTTGAGGTGGATTCTAACCTCGAGCCCTACGGCTTCAAAGCATTGAACCCACCACTACACCACCGAGCCCCACTAATGCTAATACTAACACTGAAAATACTAAAGGACGAGGGATGATTTGATTTCAGGTGAACAACAGCTGTGAAGAAAATCTGCTGACGCCTAAGCAAACCGCTGGTTAGTTTATTGAATCAAAATGTTGATTAAATAATTATAAACTTCAATAATGTTCACTTGCAGGCTGAGATAGACAAGTAGAAAAGTAATATTGTTCATTGTTTATCCTCTAATAGCATTAAAATTATTTATCTCTGGTTGGTCTATAGTTACTTAAGTTGGATGCCATTTGTTTGTATTGGTAGCCTACATAGGATTCTTGTTTACGTTTTCAATTCAAATAACTTATTTGAACCAATTACAAAACAAACCACCATGCTATAGATCTATATATAAATATATATCCTAAATATAGCACTGCCTTTGTTCTTCTGAGCCATACATGTGCGTTGCTGACAATGCAACCGCTGAAACTACAGTAGAAATCTCTCGATTCGAGAGTGTTTTTGAATTTGTTGATCATAAGGGCTATGGGTCAAATACCAAGAACCATATCGAACAGCCTATAACAAACGATTTTCGATTAGCTGTTAAAATAGATCTAAATCGCTAAATTTAATTAACGATTTATCCATTAATTAATTCTTAACTCCGTCGTGCAGACCTAAAAAAAGACCCGAGACTTTAAAATTACATTTTGAACTTGTTTCAGAAACGAGTGGTGCGGTGTTGTCAGCGAAATTACGAAGTAAACACCAGACACAACCGGACGCCTACGTCATATATCCACAGTACCAGAGCTACGTTGCACCACCACCACCGATCCACGCGATGTCAGCAGTTCCTGGTACTACCACTACCCTACCACTGGGACAGCAGTACGTTCCCATACAGTGCCAGACTCAACCCACTCCACCACACCAAGTCACACACCATCCTCCAATGAACTCCTGTGACGGTGATCCCGTCATATCCAGCGATCAACCGTATGAACTCATGAGCCAACCGCTGCAGGCCTACAGTACCGAAGCGCAATTCTATCAGTATGGATGGCAGCACCATTCACCACCGTCTGTGATGTCACCGTACCAGCCATATCCAGATCCGTTCCAGCAGTTTCAACAGGCCACATTAAGAACGCCATACGGTTGTACAACGGTTCAAGGAGTTCCGCTTGATACAACTAGACAGCACAACCGTTACGGAAGCCAGCATCCACGTGGTAAGCAAATGAACTGTTATTTGAAGATGTTTTTATGTACAAATCGCTGTTGACGTAGGTCCAACCAAGGGCCGGATTAAGAAATGTGGAGGCCCTGTTCGGAAATTTTTTTGCGGATCTTCGACGGAGAATTCTGATGACTTTTTTAGTCGTTTGGTCAAAAATTTCGTAGAATATACCGATTATTTCCCTCCAAAAGTTGATGACTTTTTTAGTCGTTAGGTTGAAATTTGCTAAAAATCTAAAAAAATTCGGAATTTTCCCCTTCACATGTGTGAGGTACCCCCAAAGAGTGGGGGGCCCTGTTCGACCGAACATGTTGAACATTCATTAATTCGGCCCTGGTCCGACCGTAACTGACATTGTTAGTTTATATTCATTGCTGTCTGGTACCGTTCCTGATAAGATTTTCTTTGAGGGACGTCATGTCAAAGCCAAAATCAAATAACCATCATTTATTAAGGCGTAACCGTTGAACATTGAACACAAACAAAATAACAACATAAAACGACTTTAGTAACAGAAAGAATAACCAGCGCATGGCAAAAAAGGATCATATCAGGTTGTGCGCTTGTAAATAGGGGAGCCCCAAAGGGATAAGTCCCGCTATCAGGGGGCATGCTTCAAAAATTATTCGCCGGTGGATGGATAAATCAAACAATGCATAGTCTACAGATTATATACATAATATAGGCTACCTTGAATAATGATCTTAATACAATCACATAAGTAGGCCTACTGCTAGACAGACAGTCTTGGCAAAATAAAAATGCTGACATTTTTATAATGAAGTGATCATATTGGCAAAGTAGGTCAGGGTGGCCGGAAAAGTAGGGGTAGACGGTTATTGACAAGGAAATGTCAGATGGTAGGCCTACTTGAGTCAAATCACAAGTCTATAGTACAAGTACTCTAAAGTATAAGTCCACAGAATTAACGAGTGAATGAATGAATGAATGAATGAACGAATGAATGAGTGAATGAATGAGTGAATGCGTGAATGAGCGAATGAATGAATGAAGGAATAAATGAATAAGTGAATGAACGAATGAATGAATGAATCAATGAATTGATGAATGAATGAGTGAGTGAATGAATGAATGAATGAGTGAGTGAATGAATGAATGAATTGCTCGAGGAATTTGAAGGTCTAATCTTGGCATTTAATTTTAAAAATTAACGAAATAATTGTCTTTGCAGACCCGAAAAGCTCATCGATCGCTGCTTGTCCGAAGGGTTCAGAGGTGAGCAAACAGCTTCAAGAAATAATAATGACTGAAAATTATCATCATTTGCTAATTCACTTTATTGGACTCCTATCAACGTTCAGTTTCATCCGACCTCAATTTCATCTACTGAAGTCACTTAGCAAATTTGTATAGGGTCTCTTGAAAGTGCTAAATTAATTATTGCTTAGCACATGCGGTATTCCCACTCACATTGTGTATGGCATGTATGCGTATGCACATGTACACTACATGTACATAGAGACATACAAGCATACATATGTACATATATACAATTTATACATGCATGAATACATACAATTATACATGCATACATCTATAATGCATGCATACATGCATGATACAAAATGCATACATACATACTGTGATGCATGCATTTGCTTCTGAAACATCAACTGTATTGTGCAGAAATAAGTTGTGTGCCATGAAGATCACTTGGCCAAATAACAGAACACAGAACAAAATATGAACATGCCTACACGTGCTGATCTGCAGTACGGTACTTTAATTACTCGTCTGCTGCAAAATTTGTCTTACAGTACAACTGCAACTGGAACAACTGCCAGGTACCACCATCCAGACCAGTTTCCATAGCTCGGAAAGAACCGGAGAGGAGTACTGTACACAAAGCTGGCAGCATTCCATCATCAACCATGGAACGTGCAGATCCCACTAGAACGACCACCAAGTCAGGCAATGACTTCATCAAGATAAAAATCAGCGCAGCGAAGGAGCGAACGAATCCAGATTTGGTCTTTACACAAAACCTTTCTACTACTAGACCCAGTGGTTCCGCAAAACCAACGGAATCGAGTGGGAACAGGGAGTGGTATCGCCGCGAAAATAACCTCAGCTCCGACAGCGGATGGCTCTCCGACAACAGCAGCAGGGAGGAAGGCGAGGTCGTCGACGACGCCGTGGCAAGCATGAGTCCCACCACCACCAACGAGTTGAGCGACCACTTCCAGCATGGTCTGTGCCTCGAAAGCAACGCAGCATCATCGTCAACGGACGAGAGCAGCTACCAGGAAAGCCCGACTTCGTCCATCAGTTCTCAGTGCCCGAGCACTTCTTCGGATGACAATGAGCAGCAGCAGCAGCAGCAGCACGCTCCATCCACGAAGAAGCACCAGCATCAGCAGCAACCGAGAATAATGCGGGCGATACCGTCACGGTTTGTGAACCTGTTGCACGCCGCTGCCGAGAATGCCGCACTGCAACGGAAGAGGCTCGAGGGATACCCGCTCTTCAGACAGATGTTCTTTCAGAGAAGATACGAGGATCATCATCAAGAACAGGACCAGCTGGTTTGCGGTCCAGAAATGCAACAGGCCGAGCTCTCTCTTACCAACCGGTACGATCAGAGTGCTTCGTGGTACTTTCCTGCAGGGGGTTACGTGCAGTTCCAGTATCAACAAAGCCCTGCGAGCTATGTCCAAGGCCAGTACCAGCAAGGAGCTGGAATCAGTCTTTGCAATCAATTGGGATACTCTCAAGGTCAGCAAAGCAGTGGTTGCTACGTACAAAGTCAACAGGGTCCTGGAGGCGGCTTGCAGGGCAGTTACAACCAAGGCAGTGAAAACTACGTGCAGAACCAGTACAACCAAGGAGGATTTTGCTACACACAACCCTCAGCTGTGTACATGTGCAGTGACCAGCAGTGTGGTCAAGAATACTGCCCAGCTGTCCCAGTGTACATAATTCAGATGGACAATCCAGACGTGGCTAACGGTTGTACCATGTACAACGCCGATTGCAGCTCCCAAGCTAATTACGAAAAGCAGCAAACTCAAGGTTACGCGTGTCCTTCAAATCCAAGCTATGCGATTCCCGTTCCCGTTCAATGAACTCAATTCATTATAGATAAGTGATCATAAGTCAAGACGCTCATGACTTATTTGTAAAGTGACAGCAAGGCTAGACTGTAATTCATGACAAATCGTCATTAACGTACATATCATGAACATTAATACACAATTGTTGTAAATCGTGGAAGCTAGTCTAGCTGCATAGCTTGAGTTGCACCAATGTTTTCATCGATGAACTACAATCTGAGGAGAGTTTGTGGACATGGAATTGTAGCCTACTTAACAGCTTTTCCCTTCCAGCAACTGCATTTTCCTCTCACGAAGAAGGAAGGGAATATATAGAGATGCACGACAAACTAGGCCTGTTTTTAATAACACTGAGATAAGTAGTCCGTTATTATACGTGTCAATGCACTAATGTACAGTTTGGCTCAGAGCTTCACCGTTTCTAACAATTGAAACATTTTCGATGTATGCATGATATGATATCAAACATTGTCCGATGGATATGATGTCACGTAAGTCGTAATCTGCGTTATGTAGCTTTTATCCAGCTTACTGGCTGCCTGCGTTACTAAAACCAAATGTATATAGGCCTACCACGATTCTCCGACTTGCATAGCCTACTTGTAATGATCTTGTTGCGATACTTCTGTTGCATTAGTAACTGCCAACAGTTTGATCGCAAAATATTCATAGCAGAAATGCTTTGTGCGATTTTAGAAAGAGGCATAATTACCAGCATATTATTAGATGAGCAAAAAAGATTGCTTCTATTGTGTGATTAGATCTATAAAAAGGAACGTTGTTTTGATTTTGATCCATGATCCACATGCTGCGAACTCGCCAGAACACCACTTCTTGCAATCTTTTGCGCAAAACTGAACAGGTCTGCTTTTAAGGAATTTTTAGAACTGCACAACTCCTTCTTTCCTTTCCCATCATCCACGATAAATTGCTTCCAATCGGAGGACAAAGACCTCTTTTGCTAGTTTTAACTGTAGGCTACATAAGTGCTTCTACAACTACACACTTTGTGTACATTTGCACGTTTTTTAAAAAAACCTGAAACTATAATATGCACTCTTCCATAAATCCAATACTGATTTTTCTCCATTTCCCCTTAACGATAGACTTATAATTATATTGCCTCCTTGAATTCTACCCAGCAAAGACCCTTTAGCCATCTGACGGGCTGGGTTGTTTGACTCTCAGATCTTAAGCTGAAGCACTATACGACCTTACTTGCCCATTAATTTAATTTGACAAAGCTCCAAATAAACTGATTCTAGCTATAAAGCGTTTTTGGATAGCGTATTACTAATTATAAATCATTATTAGGCCTATTAAATTAAAAAAAATTACGCGCGCAATATCGCACCAAAACGTGAATCTGAGGTGTGGATTAGTCGGCCGCCAAGAGAAGATGCTGTTACAGCAGAGATCCGTGTGCTTCAGAAAAAGTAATGGTGCATTTAAAAGCTATTATTGAAGGAAGGAAATGAATTTGAACTAAAACGCGAGAGTGGAAGTGATTCCACTTCCTGGGAGCAGAGGCATGGAATGAATACGAGCCATAGGCTAACTCTTCTGCATAATGGCTCACTGGAAGCAACGAGTGTAGTTTTAGCGAGAATATTATTAATACATGTATATAGGCTTATAGCCTATGGCTACAGTATGCCTATTCGTTATTTTCTTACTATAGATCTATTATTCTATTTTGCTCATTTGTGATCTGAATCGTATTACATGCAGCGTTCAAGATATGACTTTAAATCATCAACCAACTATATAGTGAAGTAGATTTGCAATCTATTGTATCATGCTGTCTGATTTGTATAGCAAATAAGTTCTTTTAGTCGTTTGTTTGTTAAGAATTTGTATGATATTGATCAGCTTTGCAAATGTCCAATTCGATTCATCATTGTTTTGAAAGCATCAACTAAGAATTATTACTACCTTTCAGTTCTCTTTGTGTTATTAAATTCATATTTTGTGATATTTTAACTATAGAGTCATGTTTGTCTGTAATCTGATAGTCTGTTTTTCATAAACACGTAGCCTATGACTGCGAGTTTTCCTTTTTTATTGAAAAGCAAGATCGTCTATTGGTCTCATTTCTAGAACGCTTTCTGAAGAGAAAATCACAAGATCGCTTTCAAAACAAGGGTCGCTGGATTATTTCTCAGATTTAAATCTCTTGCTAGCACGGTCCGTGCACGTGGACCTTAATTGGCGTGTCACATTCAAACGGGCAGCGGTGTTGAAGGGGACCTTAATTGGCGTGGTACATTCAAACAGGCAGCGTTGGCGAAAAAGCTCTCATCAATGCGATCAATTCCTTGAAAATAATCAGGGTCGAGGCAATAATTTTACAGTCGCTATTAAATTGAGTATGGCTTACTTTTACATTTAACTGACTCAGAAACCTGCTCACAGATTAACTTCAACAGTTAACCCCAGTGTGAGAATTGTGGAAAAATAACTGGGGGGGTTGGACCATTATCCACATGGAATTGGGGAGTAAAAAACATACTTTAACATGGGGTTCTAAGAAAGACTGGGGGGGTCGAAACCCCCAACCCCCCCCCCGGCAATTCTCACCCTGGTTAACCCATCAACACTAATATCTACAAATAATAATATGAATCCATAATAAATTAATCGGACAGTATAGGCTATTCAATAGATCTGCAAGATTTCTAACAATAACAGTATTATTAAGAAGAGAACAGAAGGTATTAACAAGGTCCTTTAGGCCCTCTATCTCCAAGCCACGATCTGACAAAGTTAGTGACAACTTCGATTCGCTAATAAACGAACAGTAGGTCAATGCTGTATTAAATTTAGATTTAACCAGACATTTTGGCTCTGTTGGATACCAGGAGCTCTTTAGATCTTGCAGATGGATTAATGGACTCCATGGAACCGTTAAGAAACAGGTGGAGGTTAGGTGAAGAAGTATTGGCTGCTTGTTTTATTTATTGTTTATCAATTCGTAACAACAACTGCAACGTGTGAAGTTGTCGACTAACTTCAGAGGCAATTGGTCAAAAGATTAAAGGCTGCTCTCGTCCACATATAGATCTATATAGTTGCCTAAAACGTTGTTTTTTCTGTTTTTTTGTTCTCTCCTAAAAAAGTCGTTTTCTCTTCTTTTTTTCGCATCGTATTATTCCGGTTTTTTAAAATGTAACTTTATTTATTTATATAGCTTATTATCTGCTATTATTTTCCCAAATTTTATTTTTTTGAAATTCCTTACGTTTTCAGCCTACTCTCAAGTATTCGGATAACTGATGTCATTATTTAATTGTTCAACGCCTTCATTCACGAGATACATGTAAAGGTCCCTATAAAAATGAAATTTATAGGCTAAGAGTTATTTTGATATGAGTTTCTAAGGCCTATCGTAGGACGGGATGAGATGGATAGCCGGGTAAGATGGACACCCAACACAAAAATCAAAGAAACGTCAACTTCTTAATATCCATCTTACCCCGGCTATGGGGTAAGATGGACAGTTTGGACACCGTATTTCGACTAGTTATTAAAATACGCGCAGTCTACTGTCAGTCTACTGAAAGGGGTTTGACAGATGTAGGAGGAGGAAGTGTTTTTTGATTGATCGATTGATTGATTCATTGATAGCGTA
>OX457045.1:13785426-13850426 GCA_949752735.1 Lumbricus terrestris | reverse complement strand
TATTATAACACTTCATGTAAAACAATGATGAAAGCAGTAACTAAAATCCAATATCATTTCGTCAAATTTTTCTGGGGGGGAAATGCCAATCCTGGGGGGGAACTTTCCCCCCAGAGACGTCTAGATTAAACACTGTTAGACACCTTTATGACGCGTTTGATTTATTATATAAATTTTGTTTGCCTTGTATCGTTGATTGCTCCACCAGGATTAACAGCATTGTCGGAATCGTTGAGAAACAATAATTATTATTCATACGCTATATAATCTTTGGCCTCGTTGATGACGGAGCCATCGAATAACAGAACTGGAACAGCACACACCATGTCTGTAGTAGAGAGCCTACACTTAGCATGCTTAATCGTCTACTCAGTCTACTATAATTGTCATGATGTCATCTCGAAATTGTTAATACGCTCAAAAAGCCAAGTCGCGGAAACCAGCCGATTGCAGGCGCTTATTCAAAACACAATCGATAGGCGTGGAGGTGTGAAATCGTTTCAACGTTAGGGTCTCAACGGGTCAGGCACGAGTGCCCTCCTACAAATTGTTATATAGGCCTACTTCTCAATTAATTACACAACAAACACCATTTACATGTGGAGGCTGCTCATGCTGATGCATTTTGTATGTCTGTGAGTTTCCTTGTTTCGAATTAATAACTATGGACAATTGATGTCATTAATAACCATCGTCAGATTATAATGCATTGTTGAGCGTAATTAGCCTATGTAGCCTAATCGTCATCTCCATCCATACTTAGCCTATTCTACGCCAGATGGAACAGTTCCTGCCGTGGTCCTCCGAACCTATCCTGTATGTCATCCGTCTATTCTATCCTATTTATACTGTACACGTAAGTTAAGGTAGAATAGCAACTATGACTATCCCAACATCTCTGATTTGATGGTAACATCATTCGGGTTAATCGCAACGTTAAGCTGCACCAGACACCTTTATAACGCGTTTGATTTGTTATATAAGAGGGTTTGTATGCGCTTCATCTTTGATCAAATTGGTTGCACGCCAAAAAACATTCTGGTCGGAAACGTTGAGAAACGTTTATTCTTATAAATATAGGCCTATTATCATACTCCCTATATGCTAGTTAATAGGCTAGTTAGTAAGCTAGTCAATGACGGAGCTGTCAAATTACTGAACTGGTTAGTGCATCGTGTCGATAACCATAAACGGTCCTTGGTCGGTAGAAGACCGCGTGCTCTTTTAGTATAGGTCTAGGTGTAGGCCTAATCGTACTGTAATCGTAATCTCGACATTTTTAAACCGCTCAAAACGCGAAGTCGCGGGAACCAGCCTATTGACAGGCGCTTAGTCAAAACCAAATCGATAGGCGTGGAATGGCAAAATCGTTTCTAGGTTAGGGTCTGAGCAAGGACTCTATTATACAGAGGACTGGTTTCTTCTTCTTTAGACGCCTTGTACACATTTTTGAGCGATAATAGGAGTTCCGGAAATTTTCAAATCTTATTTACAAAATAAAGGCATTCAATTAGTTACATCTATGAAAACAGATTGACGACTAATTATGTTTGCAAGATAAACAAATACCTTTGGAGATTCAAAACATCATCCTTAGCGATTGAAACGAAATTTTAAGTGGAGCGCCATCTATTGCTCAGAGTGAAATTATGACCACAAAATGTTCTCAAGTAACCTATCCTGTAATATAGAATCCTTGGGTCTGAGTCTCTATCGGTCAGGCACTCGTGCCATCCTATAAATTGCTACTTCGCAATTATACAAATTATACAACGAGCTCTATAGGCCCTATACGGTACAATTATACATGTCGCCTAGGCTTTTCACGATTATGCAGAATCATAGAATGGTTTGTCATCACAGACGGACGGACGTAAACAGTAAGAAACAATATGCCAGAAGAAATTCTAAAAGGGCATAATTTCTGGCAGGGCAACGACCAGGGCAAAGGTTTTTTACCAGGGCATTTGCCCTGCCATGCCCTGGCGTAAAGCCGCCAGTCAGTCATACATGTAGGTGCAATCACGTCCTAAAAGTAGGGGGGACCATAATGAATCACGTCCTAAAAGCTGGGGGACCATAATAATAAAGTTAGGGGACCACTCAAAAGTTGGGAGGGGACGCGTCCCGTGGGTCTCATAGGGTGGTTGCGCCTATGCAGTCAGCCTGCTCCCGTCGTAGCTCAGTCGCCGAAACATTCGCGTAAATTTAACGTGCGAACAATAATATTATTAGCACAAAAGATGAAACGCCGCCGCCGTGCGACTTGCTTCGATCGGAAACTCATCCAAAGTGTCTGTATGGGACGATGAACAAAGGACATTTGGCGTGCGCGATTGTCTCTCACGCCCATTCAAAACCGATGCAGATAACTCACATGTCGAGGAGAACCGGTGTCAGACATATAAACATTGTTCGGTCAGGCAGCACTAGCGTTTTTATAGGCTATAGATCGAGCTTAGTGAAAATATATGCGCAATGTCACATTAGGATGATGTCTATTTTCAAACTCAGCACCGCTGCTCTCCATGCCAACGTGTGTCATCCAATGTGTCACCGCGTCCCCGCGTCACTTGTCTGTTGCTGCTTAACAACACTGGTAATAAATTCATGGACGGAGTTTATCAGGGGCTAGGGGGGGCTAAGACCCCCCAAGAAAATCCAAAGTCATGTTTTTAACCGTGTAAATGGTATCGTTTCTCGGGCTTAGCCCCCCTCCCAGGAAGGCTTTAGCCCCTTCAAGAACGGAAACCGAACTCCGACCATGCATAAATTATAAGGATGAATGGTATTGCCTCCTTCTTTCTCCAGGCTTGAGACTGGCACTGTCAAAGTACGACCAGTAGCGGGGTTCGACACATCTCTCACTCCCGACCCTGCAGCGTGGCAATCCATTCGGTGCCTGCAGCGTGGCAATCCATTCGGTCCCTGCTGCGTGGCAATCCATTCGGTCCCTGCACCGGGGCAATCCATTCGGTCCCTGCAACGGGGCAATCCATTCGGTCGCTGCACCGGGGCAGTCCATTCGGTCTCTGCAGCGTGGCAATCCATTCGGTCTCTGCAGCGTGGCAATCCATTCGGTCCCTGCACTGGGGCAATCCATTCGGTCCCTGCAACGGGGCAATCCATTCGGTCCCTGCAACGGGGCAATCCATTCGGTCCCTGCAACGGGGCAATCCATTCGGTCCCTGCAACGGGACAATCCATTCGGTCCCTGCAACGGGGCAATCCATTCGGTCCCTGCAACGGGGCAATCCATTCGGTCCCTGCAACGGGGCAATCCATTCGGTCCCTGCACCGGGGCAATCCATTCGGTCCCTGCACCGGGGCAATCCATTCGGTCCCTGCAACGGGGCAATCCATTCGGTCCCTGCAGCGTGGCAACCCATTTCTACCCCGTCAGCGATGATTTGCTGGCCCGCGGAGCCTTTTCCCCTCCCCTCCCTCCCCCCAATGACTATAAGCAGTCTGATAAAGAAAGTTCTGTTTTGTACTTTTTAAGGTTTAATGTGTTTCATGTGATGTTCGTGAATGTATTTATTTCATTTATTTATTTCTAACATTTGCCATAGCGCCCCTTCGAGCCCGCTACTCAGAGGCGCTTCCGGCTACAGCGCGGACACTGCAGATATCGAAGTTTCACGCTGAAGCGCACGAGCAACTGCAAGTGAAGGACTTGCTCAAGGTCTTTCAATGCTGCGGCTTGAGGTGGATTCGAACCTGAAATCCTACGGCTCTAAGCCAATGAACCCACCGCTATACCACTAAGCTCCACAAATGTGAATGCTAAAGAAGATCAAAATAAAAAGTTTTGCAACCTAATGCTTGCCGTTTTTATTGCAAAAAATTAACCCTTTATGTTTAAGACAAGGCTTTGGATAAATTTTCTGCCACGGGAACGGCCTTACCTATAACCACTCCCAGATCCCTCGCCTCATATGCTCAGGCGCCTTAGGCGCCGAGGCACGCCACTTGCTGCAAAATGTGCCACAGGTTTGCAATAAAAAGTTGAAAACTTTTGACACTGACTTCTTTCATACGCTAAATAATTCTATTATACAAGATTTATCATATATATATATATATATATAATTATATCTTTCGCATCATCATGGAAACAATGCAGCCTACTATATTTAAATTCTATGTGTGGCATAATTACATGGAATCATAGGCGCAATCACGTCCTAAAAGTTGGGGGGACCAAATGAATCACGTCCTAAAAGTTGGAGGGGACCATAATGATAAAGTCAATGGGACCACTCAAAAGTTGGGGGGGACGCGTCCCGTGGGTCCCATAGGGTGGTTGCGCCTATGCATGGAATCCATTTTAATCATTGCAAATATAGACCTAAAATACTATTATTATTACACGTCGGATCATATTTACAATGTAGGTCTAGGTTAGTCTGAAACAATTCATTGAAGCATGACATTCCGACTGTAACTGATATATAATTATAGTAACCTATGTATTATAAAATTTTATAGGTCACACATAAACGGTATATTTGTATTATATGGATTTTGATATATATATATATATATATATATATATATATATATATATACATATTATGCATGCTGTACTTGTAAAACGCAGTAGGCAGCGTGTATGCTTATATATGAAAATATATATAGCCTATACATTGTACATGTATATAATATATACATCATGTAGGCTACATTGCATATTATGTGCATGCTATTCTTGTAGTATATGAAGCATCGTCATGCATGCATGCCCGCGTGTATTTCATGCTCTACTGCACCGCAGGACATCGATTGTTCTTTCATATTTCCATGTCACATAATTATGACGCTTTGTTTTATTTATCTGCGTCATTCAGGCCATCAACGAAGTGGGTCTCCTATATATACACACACACACACACACACATATATATATATATATATATATATATATATATTGTTGCTGGACTTGGATCGCTTCTGAGTAGATTACCTTGAAGATGAGCTATATAAAAAGTCTATAACAATAATAATTAGGCCTATAATAATTATAATAATAATAACTTGCAAAAGTTACAGCTGTTCAAACTTAACATTTCGGTTTTTTCAAATATCCGGGAAAATGAACGTCACTTGTAGTTTTCCATGTCAAATTATATCACTTTTCACTACGACCTCAGAATTCCGTTTTGCAGTTTATTGGGAGGTATAATGGGAGTGTCCACTCGCTGCCTTGACACGAGCCCGAATTCTTTTTGTGAAGCTCAGTATGGCCTTGTTGACCGGGTCCTGTGGCAACTGATCCCACATTAGCAGCAAGACTTGATTCAGCTGGCCAATGTTCTCCAACTTGGGATGAAATGTCTTGCAGCATTCCAGCATAGCTCCCCAGACGTGATAAGCAAGAGGGCTAAGGTCTGGCGAGTTTGTTAGTCATCTTTGCCAATAAATTTACTTCAGTTAATGGCAATAAGGTAGCGCCATCACCATCAACCTTGCCGTGCGAGCAAGCAGCTGGGCGCACCGTCCTGCTGGAAAATTAAACCAGATGTTAGAGCATACCTGGTCTTCTATAATTTTGGATACACGTATCCAAAAAAATTCCAACAAGGTCGCAGGTTGGTTTTGTGGGGCTCCAATAATACTCCGTTATCCAGCAGTCCAGAACGTGCATCACAGTAAAAAAGAACTTACGTAGAAAGCGTTGTCTTCTTTGGCGTTGCTGAGTGTGGTAAGTGGCGGCATTGTTCGATGATGACAATGCGGATGATGAGGATGGCGGTGGAGATGAGGATGGTTGTAGATGTCATCACCAACACCAGCAGCAGCAGCAGCAGCAGTCGATTCCATTGAACGCAGGATCTCTTCATCACGACCACAGCAAGCACGAAATTGTTGATTGCCCATCGGACTCTATGCAATACGTTACAATTTAATATTGTATCGTAATCTCCAAATTTCTAAAGCGCCACTTGAAAACCAAGCGCGGGGCACCGGCTTATCCACGAGCATTGCGTTGAGTCAAAAGGGTTGTCCGTAAGAGTATTCCATGGTGGTCCGGGTCGAGTTACCGCAGGATCAGAGGAGATCAGATTGTGGGTAGGCAACCCCTAAGGTTTTTGCCAATATCTTAACCACAAGTAAGACTTTTCCAATCAAGTTCTACAGGCTTACAGATAATTCATATCTGCGCACAAAAGTCAAATTTCACTAAAATTTCTCAAACAGAACAAAAGTTATATCACTTTAACGTAACAAAAGTAGGCTATACTAACAAAACTATTTTATTAATTAGATGGGAAATCAAGTTTTTTTTACTTTTTTGCGTTATGTTTTTGAATGTCATTCTAAATGGCAAATTGTTTTCCAAATGATCATCATGGAATAGAGCTGTATAGTCTATATTTCTGTAACAAATAAATCGCTATCATAGGCTACATTTCACTGACATATTTCTGTGTATACCTGTTGCAGTGTCTGCGCATAGCAGTTGTTCTTGGCAAAGGTGGCACTCGCGTCGTTGACACTAGACATCATCTGTTGCCTGGCCATTTTTACTGACACGAATGTCCGACTTGCAGTTGACAACCTTATGGTATAGTACCAGTAGTAATAGTAGCAGTACCAGCAGCAGGGCAAGATGCTGAATACCACTTGATGGCTGTACGAAAAGCTGGTCAGCACCAAATGCAATTGTATCCTCAAAGACCGCAGTTGTTTCAGGCCCGTGCTCTAACGGAACCACACTCTGAGTAAGCTAAACCTCGCAGACAGATTGGCAATACGATTACAACTTTACCAGCCGCACTCTACTCTCATGCCCATGACAAACGTGGACAAACGATAACAGTACTAGTTGTAGTCGTCCATATATCATCACATTCAGCATTTACTCGTGCGTTCGTTTCCCACTCCAACTCAACCGATCGCCAACAATTCAATTGCCGCAAAATGGACCATCCGTCTGTAGTGACAACCTATAGTAAGCTAACATCCGCCCAGGTATTATAGTCGCTCTCTGAAACGCCACTCACCCATCTCATTTAGCTCCCCGGCCATCACCCCCCCCCCCCAGCCTCCCCTCCCCCCTTCGCTTCCATCCCCCTTCCCACTTCTCCCGGTTCCTGCGCTTCCACTTGCGGTGGATTGTTCGTCGTGGAACGAACCTGAAAGGAACAACGGATGATGGCTCCGGAGAATGAGAGGCGCGCGCCGAGGATCGCTACCGAACGAGCAACGAGCAAGAGTCATTACCAGGAAGTCACGCTTCGGCGATCGCCCGGTCATGAAAGAGGCGCAGACGACACACACACACACACACACACACACACACACACACACACACAGCTTGCGGGACAATAGGCGCGATGGATACAGGTAGTGGCATTGTCATCGTCGTCATCGTCGTAGTCGAATGATGGATGGTGCAAGACATAAAACACTTGCAAAGGGCAACAGCGCATTGTCGATTGCTGTGAAAAGGAAATTAGCGGAGAACGAAAAACGGGGAGACGTATGCATACGTGGGGGGAGAAGAGGAGAAAGGGTTGGGGGTTGCTGGTGGGACGGAAATAGAGCATTGTGATATTCAAAGAGAGGACATACGAGACGGCAACAGCGTGAGAACGATAGTGAGAAGAGGTAGAATGAGACTAAACAACATGCAGACTATTATAGTCGCTGAGGCAACATTAATGATAATAATAATTAATTATCAGTTGCCAGATTGGGCAATCATACTTGTTGCAAATATTATTATTATTATCATTGTTATTATTATACATGTATCTGCATAACTGCTTCAAAAATTACATAGGCCTATAATAGCCTACGACAATGTATACAATATTATGTAATATCAACAATGCAGCTCGATTCCACATAAAGTATACCATGCTGCTTTGTGTGACTTCAAAAGTGACATTTCTCTCATGGTACATTCCGCTATCTATGCACACAGCCATAAATAAAATATGGCACATGCGCAAGGCCGTAGCTAGGGGGGTGTTTTGGGTGTTTGAACACCCCCCGAAATGGAAAATGTAAAAAATAATATAATGCATTTACTAGCACATGAGGTAAAAACCATGAAATAAAACCATGAAAACACCCCCCGAAATGGAAAAATTAATGTGGAAAAAATGGAAATTGGAGACATTTTGTGAATATTTCGGTCGGATGACTGAAAAAAAGGCCATCAGTTTTTCTTTCGGACGGGAAACTGAAGAAACACCCCCCGAAATCAAATCCTGGCTACGGCCTTGCACATGCGTAATCATGTAAGAGACACATCTGGATACATATGCCATCAGGGACATCATCTCGGTGTCAACTTCGTGATGATGAAAACCCCAATGTCCGCATGACTTGATCAACAATACTTCAGCCTATAGGTCTGCAACTCTGCATGTACAATTGTACATCCAAAATGCAGGACCGAACATCGTATCAAAAATTTCTAGAGCGTCTCTCACAGCATAGACTATTCGGAGGCGCTTTCAGCACAGAAGTCCTTCGGGAAAGCAACATCTTGAGAGAGCGAGCGGATGCAGAGAAGAGACCAGACATGAGCTTAGCCATAAAATGGGAGAAGGCCATTCCATGTGGACGGATCTATCACAGCGAATGCCCGGGTTTGAGACAAGACATACCGAACACGAGGGATAAAGAAATCAAGACGATCAGCAGAGCGCAAGGGGCGACGAACAGATGTCGTTTAGTTTTTATAGAGTTGAGGCGGAGTCGGTTGGACGACCACCAAGCCTCAAGGCCTCCACTGCGAGGTTCATAGCCCGGTCAGTTGCAACAGAGTCAGATGTGCCGCAGGGCTGGCAGGCTTGAACATCGTCTGCATAGAGATGGGTAAACCTAGCATGGAAGACAAGAAGAAAGTCGAGGCCAGAGGTTGTGAAAAGAAGGGCCCAAGACGAAGCCCAGGGAAGACCATAGGGAGCAGAGGGACTCTGTGGGACCTAGACTCCTAGAGGGCCCATGGACAACACAAAAGGAATGGTGACTACAAAGGAAGCTCAGCCAGAAGAGGAGAGTACAAGAGAGGCTTTACCGCCTTTATTCCCCATAATGCCTCAAAGTTTCCACCCACCCCCCCCCCCCCCCCCCCACCCCAGTGAGAGGCCATTCACAATTGCACCACAGTCACTATTCCATCACTCTTAAATAACTCAGAATCAGATCAGTTCTAAATGACATCAACATGTCATAAAAATTTAATAAACTTCGTCAACAGATATCCTAAATACATGTCCATGCAACATAAACTCTTTATTATCATGCATCAAATCAATGACCTGCTGGAACATTTCTGCTCTCATAGCTTTAGGATCGAATACGTACAACTGCAATGGGCACAATAAGAAACTATTAAATTCCAAGGACACATTCTACACTGACCACAACATCAGAGCTTCAAATGCACCATGCAGTGCTTTCATTGGCAATGCATTGTGAAACCAGCTTCCATCTTCGACGCGTTCCTCCTTATTAACAGGTGGGCCAAGTGCCCCATTTCTCTGTTTCAAGACCACTTTTCCTCTTGGTCTCTTGCACTGGGAGCGCCTCTGATTAGTGTGCGCTATATAAATGTATTTATACAATATAGTACAATACAAGTCAGCGGCCTACAGAGCTTACAGTTCATCACTTAATTGCACGATCAACTGAAACTTACGAACCATAATTTACTGCTGCCATAAAAGTCAAAGTAGAACAGAAAACAGTCATAACAAAAACCACCTAAATATTGCAAGACATCTAAAGATTGATTGACTGATTGATTGATTGGATTTTCCAACACAAAACTTTGAGAGAGACAGCACTGCCCTCCCTCCCTCCCTCTGTCTGTCTCTTTCCCTCTCTCTTTGTCGCAGTTTCAAACGAGTCAACTAATTTCTTTGATTCAGTTCTTGAGCAGATTCTTCGACGTCACCAGTAGAAAGAATTTGAAAGGAAGCTTCCGACTGATCGTAGCAGAGACCAGGATGAGCTGGACGTCGACTTCCCGCTTCCACACGGAACCACGTTCCGGTCACCCGCTACCACCGACTCATCCAGTCGTGGATAGCTCGGCAATTCAGTGTCATCGGCTGGATGAGAATTTGACTCAAATGACACCAATGTCTAAACCGAAGCAATAATGAGTCATTTCAACAGTTGACAATTCTTAGTGACTAAGATAACATAGCTCATTAAAAGAATCAAGCAAAGCCCTAATGTTCCATAAGGAAACTAGGGAAGTCATTTTGAATCTTCTATGACCCTTGACTCAGCAACGGAAGAATCACAGGGTTTTGGTCATGGGCAAGCGCGTTGCCATTTGTCGGATTTGTGTTTGCTGTATTTTTTCTAACAAAGTCTGCTCTCTTGTAGCAAAGGTTTTCGTTGCGATTCATTTAGGCTGCTTTTGAGAGGTCGTTTAAACTATAATATATGACAATTAATTAATTCTCCAACCTAATGAGGAAAAAGAGATCTTTGCAAAGCTCACCTACCAACATTCTTATTCTGCTGCTGTTTATCCTGAGCTGCATTTAGAGATCATAAATTTAAATGGCAATGTCAGGCAGGCAAGAAGAACAATACTTTTCAATAACTGAGCACTGAAGACTGCTCTTTTCTGTCTGGTGTAAGTCGGAAGCACCTCTGAGTAGCAGTCTTCAAAGGGTGCTATATACATGCTGATTGATTGAACAAAAAAACTTGCAGCAAATATGTATTTCATAGACTTTATTCAAGTTTGCAAGAAATGAAGATTAGAAATACCTCTGTTCCATCCTGATTTCTAATCACTTGCTCCGCTGTCATATTATTCTTTTCCGCAATTGCTACAGCAAGAACCTACAATGACACACATTGAACAGTCTAAATACGTTATCAAAGTGCGAGGGAAAACATAAAATTAACAGCAATCTGCTCATGGCTCATTGCAAAAAAAGTTACCTTACATCGAGAAAAGCTATTTAAGTGCTCGTTTTGTCACTTACATTGCGGATTGGTACTGCAAGTAAAATTTCTGTATAAATAAAGAAGAGATCAACAACTATTACTGAGCTATAATTGTATGATATCCTGAGCATTCTTTCAGTAAACAAGTGTTTTTTCCTCGAACAGTTTACTCATGCGATGATTCTTTCATTCCTTCACGCCTGATCAAAAATGTCTGCAGACTCGCGCAGAAAAATCTAAACAACTCAACAGGTGACTGAGAAGCATACTTACGCGATGTATGCATACTTATACTTACGCGAGGGTGAACATCCTGTCTCGTTCTTAGTATGGCTCGTTTCTTTTTCAGGTCGAAGGTGATGCTTACGATGCCTTTAACCCTCAGTAGGCAATCACGACAGGCATCAACATCTTCCTAAAACAAGCAGCAAAAAACATCATAATTGATTGGGGAATTCATTGTACTCAGATGAGTACAATATTGAAAATCATTTTAAAATAAAACACCACAAGCCTGAACATATAGACAGCACCAGCTAATTTAATAATATTATTATTATTATGCGAAATTCATAAAACAAATGCTACTATAAGTTAAGATGCTGCGAATTCACAAGTAGCATGCATGAAGCTTTCATTGGAAAGTTCTGGAACACGGTGTTCAACAGGAAGTGTGCTCCAGACTGTTAAAGGTTTCCATAGAATATCATGGAGGCCTCCATTCCCTTCTGCTAATTCTATGCTGGTTTAAGTTACAAATCGCCCTGTTTTCACTGCAAATTAATATATCTACAGTACTCAGCTGACTGATTGCACAACAGTTACTTACTTATTAACTAAAAGACATAATATTTACATCTAAGCTCATAGATTGTGTGTTTGAAGTCAAAAGATCCTTCAAATGAATTAACATACTGTTGCCAAACTGATGTAGCAATGCGTGAGACCCCTGATTACTAATTTAAACAGCTTTATCGTTGGACGCTAATGATTTATACGCAATGGAAAATAAAAAGTGTTGTTCACTGACCTTACTGTTTAGACCTTGGACAACAAGTACAACCACTTTAGGTTTGCTCGTACTGCCGATGAAAAAGCTGTTTTGTCCCTTTCGTCTTCGGAAACAATTAACTTGTCCAAAACTCCTAAGGACAATAAGCAAAACATGAAATACAAAAACCATGCATAGAAAAGCTTGTCAACAATAAATGATCAGTATATGACAGTTTATAAAGCACTTCTCTTAGCAAAAGCAATTCAGAAGCACTCCCAGTGCGATCAACTCACAAGAAAAAAGGCAAGATCTGAGAGAAAGATGGGGAAAAGACATGACTCGACATCGAGCGAAAACCAAGAAACTTAAATGCACATTTCAATTAAACTTTGGGTCTTATTGAACATTTCACTTCAAGAATAAAAACTTCATGAGGCGATGCTTTACTTTCATTCATTCATTCATTCATTCATTCATTCATTCGAGTATTTATATAGCGCCTCTTCAAGGAAACTACTCAGAGGCGCTCCCGACTCCAGTACGGACAAATAGAACAGTTTTTAAGTGCTTATAGAATTAGAATGTGTCAGAGAGTGATCTAGGGAACAGGCGCAGCTCAAGTGGGAGGGCATTCCATACGACTGGGCCAACCACAGAAAAAGCACGACTGTGCTACTCTTTCCAAACTAGAAAAATGGCAGTGTGAGGTTCATCCGTTCAAGAACCTTGAAAATTCATTCAGCAATGTTTTAACAGGTTCACTGGAACTATCACTGACCGCAACAGGCTGAGATCTTCATCAGATGTACTATCGTTCAGGGTGCGACTGCCGTACATCAGACTGTGCACTTGACAGGCGAGTTTCTTTATTGATGGACGAGAACTACAAATTTAATGCACACAAGTTTAAATTCCATATCATTTAGTAAACGATATTTTTAGTGAGACATACGAAATTGACAGCTGCAAGAACTTCCTAGAGGGCATGGGCGCCCGCACATAGGGGCAAGAGGGAGCACTTGCCCCTTGGAAAACTCATTTTCCTATTTTGTAACTACTACTTTTTGGCTTTTAACTAATTTCTTCGCACTAAAGCGCAAATATTACAACCGATACACAAAGTAAAACTGAGAAATTTACATTCAGAAAACTGTGAAAACATACTTGTGCTTTAATATTCTGCTTTGAATTTATCTGCTCTTGTTAAAAAATTTAACCGTAGCCATTGTGTTTTGCCCCTCCTGCAAAAATCTCTGCGGGTGCCCATGCTAGAGGGCCATTAAGATTATTCATGTATTATGTGAGTGCAGCAGATAAATAATTGTCACATATTTTGCTCACCCTGAACCCAGCCAACATGCTGTGAAACCACACCTACTTGAGAAACACATTCCGAAAAAAAAACCTTTAAGATATACCCTTGAATGTCAATGAAAATATACCCTTGATAGCCACATCTGGTCCTTGTCACACTAGGGTGAATAAGATTAAGCACTGGGTGAATTAACTTTAGAATCAACAAACCACCACAATATATCAATTTTACATTTTAAATAAATGACGTAATAAGACGTGCCAATGCATTTGTCTATAGTCGCATTGCAATGATGAGTGCTGTGCTGGTCAGGACCTTGGCTAATTGGTGTCTAATGACACTGTTTCATAACATAGAAGATTATCGTCTCCCTCCTCTCTTCTCTAGACTTAGGACTGGTACTACTAGAGTATGAGTAGAGGTTGAGTTCCAGAACATTGGGGGTTTACCAATTGAGCACTTCCTCAAAGTCCTACTTTGACCCTACATGGATCTTACAAAGATTCATGAACATTGCAATAGCGCCAATTATGTCATTTTTACCAGTTCTGAATCTTATATACCTAGTTAAGAAATTACATAGGATAAGTCCAAACTAAAAAAACTTCAAGAATATTTAAACAATCTATGCTACGAAGAGCTAGATAAAACTTACAACTTCATCAGTGATGCTAGCTGAGCCTGCATTCCCAAAAAGTCCTTAAGAACATCTCTCAAATCCGCCCACTTTGCCAAGCGCTCTATTGTCTAACAAAGACAACACCAAAATTCCTGGTGATAGAATTGAACAAAAGAACACACGTATTCAAATAACTTCCTAAGCTTTATCTTGTTAAAAGAACTAAACAGTTCAGAGAAGAGTAACAAAATTCCACATATGTAATGCATGCAAAATGATACTCCTCAGAATTTTAATAATAAAGCTAAAAAAAATAACAAAACCAATTTCAATGAGTCCATCCAGAGCATACCAATTATAGGTGCCACTCATGCTTTATTCTTGCCAAATGCTAAGACTCACAGACAATGGTCACACGTGCTAACTGTATACTTTTGACCAGCGCCATACCCTCAGTTACAGTACATCTGGAATTCACTACCTGAACATTTCCGTATGATCTGCAAATTCTGTGATTTCATTTGCATGATGGCTGATGTCAATTCTTTTCGGACAGTTCTGCCTCTTGGTTGTCAAAGTATCATCACTCCCAGCTGTCCAACCAACTTACCGTAGCCCTTTACCAACCAAAATGTAGTAAATGGTATGAAAAATCTTATACCGCAGGTCGGCAGAGGTTAAGCAAAATGCTTTATGGCTGTATATAATTAAGAAAGGACTTAAATGAATATGTAAGTACTGCTCGAATTTGTTGATATTCTTGTTGATGCTTGGTGTCAGTAAACTAATTTATAAGATAGTCCAGTGGATAGTGATTTCTGTAAGTGATTCTTAGAAGCAGTTACGGATCGAACAATAGGTGAAAATGAATACTAGTACTTACTTCGAGAGCCTCCTGAACAAGAGAGAGATCACGGTTCGACAAAATCATCACAAGACTTCCAACACAGACAGCATCCTTAAATGTAAACAACAGCCATGAACAACAGAGCAGACATCCAACTAAACCGCAATGCAGATATTTATCAAGATGTAAATTACGAAAACGCATAAGCATCACGTTATCGAAAGGTTTAAGTATTTTAAAATCAATCATGGTCCCTTGTTCAAAGTATTAGCGGAAAAAGTCAAGGCACATCTCTTACACCAAGAGAAGTTAATTTCCATTGTTGTAATGTTAATTATAAGAACAAATAAATGTGCTGCAAGTTGATTAGAACAATTTTAAGTACAAGTATACAATGACAAGTGATCATTCATGACTACAAAAAAATTGTCAAAAACTCGTAAAATTTTATACCTACAGCGACAAGCAACCGAGAAATGTCATGATCAGCAGCCATCTCCTTCAGTTCCCTGATGCCAGTTGCCGAAGCCGACAGCATCGCAAGCTACAGTGATGAAACAAACGTTCATCCAGGTTTTAAGACATATACAATTATATATTCCAATTCATATTATTAGAATTTCATATCCATACATGAAATCAAAGGCAGTGTTTAATACGGCAGTAGGTTCAAACCTCGGAAGAGACACGAAGTGTATCATGTCTGAAATCTTTCTATTTCCAACGCACAACAACAGCACTGCTTCAAATGCAATTTTAAGTAGCTGCAACAAATGTCACAATTTCAGTTATTTATTTAATTATTAGGAGCACTTATGTAGCGCCCCTTCAAGACTATCTACCCAGAAGCGCTCCTGATTGAACCTTAGCTAAATAAGACAGCCTTATGACTACTGAAGAACATGGTGGCATGATCCTTAGGCACAAAGTGAAGAGCCACAGGAAACCCATTCCAGGTGACAGCGTCAGCGACCAAGAAAGTCTGCGAGCGAGAGACAAGAAGCTCAGCCTGAATAGATTAACAAAGTGAACCTCGGAATTGAACATTCAAGGTAGAACAGCAAAGTTCCCGCATGTATACATGGGAAGCTGAACCTTGATGCAACGCCATACATATTGATAACAACCCATTATTCGCACTGCACCCTTAGACTCCTTCTATATTTCTACTTCAAACGACATCCATTGAGAAGTTAGGTCAACCATGTCGAGTAATTTGCATCCGTTGGAAAGAGCTTGGGAGGAGGAATGTAGAGTTGAGGAGTGCTGAGTTGAGTGCCGTGGGGAGACGGAAACTCTCAGCCTCAGACATTTCGTTTTAACACATGTTGTATATTCGTTTAATTGAAAATCAGACAATTCCTGGTGACACATCACACCCGGTTACATGTCAAAAATGTAACATAAAACACAGAAATAATAATATCGATGAGTAAAGTAATAATAATGCAAAAAAACGGTATAGTTCTATAATGACTCGGTAGACGTTCTAGAATGACTCGGTAGACACCAAGAACTAACGTTGCAGCGTTGTTATCTTTAATAAATCCAACTTCTAGTTTGCCGAGAATCCTTTTAATCGATCCAGCTTCTCTTTAGGCAAGAATTTGTTCGATAAATCCCGCTTCTATTTCGTCAGCAAATATTTTTCTGCCATTTTTCATTGAAAATTATTGTTCATCAATCCAGCTTCAGAATGACTGCACTAACCCTAAAACTAACCCTAACCGACCCTCACGACGCCTAACCTGAGCCCTAACCGACCCTCACACGAAAAATCCCGCTTCAATTTCGTCAGGAAATATTTTTCATCAAATTTATAACAAAAGTTCCTTGCTACCGAGTCATTATAGAATATAACCAATTACAGATTCGTATGGTTACGCAAAGTTTATATTTTTTAATTATAATGTTTCTTTGAAATCCAGCGGCACATACATAAACGTTAGCGTAATATAGAACAGCAAACCACGTGACCAAGAAGTTACGGCGGACACCAAAGATTTTCACCCCAAGGATGCTATATTTTGTATAAAATTAATTGTCCTTGTTTCAATCCCCATTGACTTCAAATTTTTTAACACATTCTAGTCAAAAGTCTTCTGCAACAATATAATATGTCTGCATTACTCAGCACACCGTGATAACTTTGTATAATTCTATCTAGTATGTTTTTGCAACGCATGTAAATGGTACCACAGTATCTTTCGACCCCTTTACGGCGTTGCACACAATTATCGTCGTAACAATAATAATTATAATAGTCGTTGTTGTTGCTGCTGCTGCTCATGTTGTTGTTGCTGAAAGTCTCTTCGTAAAAAGTTCATAGGGTAACCAAAGACCTTATAGTCTACGACTTTGGGGTAACTCTGACTTTGCGTAGCGCTCATTGATAAATTGGCATCTTATCCTATCTTTAGTAAAAGTAAAAGTAAAGTCCTATCCCGTTCCATGAGGAACATAGGGAGGCGCTCATCTCCTTTTCCATGGCCCTGAGCCAGCAATGGACGAATCCCAAGGTCCTGGACACCAGGACACGAGGCCAGTGCATCGCAAGACTTGCTGTTTACTTCCCAGCTTGCGCCGGTACCAAATTATACTGCTTGGTGACATCTATCTTTAACATGGCGGTAATACCAAATATACCTAATTCAAATAATTATTTAAATTCATATAAAATTATATGATAACGTTGACATTTTCGATTACTTTATTTTATTCGTTTATTCGGTTGTTCTTTCGCTCCGTTTAGAAAGGAAGAGCAGCAGCCTATGATGTGGCTGACAGCAATTGTATGTGTAAGAGATAACTGCACCGTCCGGAGTAATAATATGATAACAATTAGTTGTTATATTCTGGTAAGTTATTATTTTTAATGATCTTGCAATAACGTGTAAATGTTTCACGTACTTGATATTTTCTGATTTATATAAACTATTGCCGAGTATTGCATGGGCGCTCTCTTACTGCATCAGGTGCTGTTTATAGTTCCGTCTAGGGATGCCGTCGTGGTTGTTTATGCAGTGTGAAGTCTGTTTTTAACTTTTCTCGTGGAAGATAGGTTTAATTTTTCAAGATGAATCTGGAAAAAGTTCTACGTTTATGCCTAGTTGTTTCATCGACGATCTGCTTTGTGGCATCTGTCGCACCTAGCAAAAGCGTAGGTTAACGATAACATAGGTTGCGTCTGTTCCAACTGTTGTGTTTTATATAGCGCCATCATTTCTCCGAGTAACTAGGGATCAGAAGCATTGCCGTGGATTCTGGCACAGATTGACTATGTTCCATTAAATTGCTCATTTGCCACAGGTACTGTTACATATTGGGGGATGGCCAGCAACAAATTCAGTTATGTGCATGCGGGAATCGCTAGCAACAGAATTCATATACATACAGACATATGTCAGAATCGCCAACAACTGATTCAAACGTGAATAGTTTCAGATAAGTAAAAGTTGTAATAATCAGCAACAGCACCAATGCATGCATGCAGTTTGAAGTCTGTTTCCATTATGGTGTTACTATTCAGAGTAGCACAAAATCCAGCTTACTTTTCTAATCCAATTTAATAGTTTGCCTTTCCAAAGTTTTTAATATTTACCTGCTTAGACGAATGTCTGTTGAGTAAGGCTCATAATATTATTCGTATGCTTATCAGTCGCTTTGTGTAGGCTACCTCAAACCATTCCTAGTTAAGATCTATAGGGGGTTCTGCTAGAGAATATGAAGATTCAAAGTGTTCTATGACGAAAAGGTGTGAGAAACGCTGCACTAAATGCAAGTGTTTAAGGAACGAGAAACGATGTTGGACTAAGACTATGCAGGATAGACAATAGGACATAGCACCACTTAGACTAACACTATGGGAAGCAGTGGACGTGATAAATGGTTTTGATGTCATTTATTTTTACCTATCGCCTCAAAATGCCTGGAATCTGAAATGTATAATGATGGAGCATATGTTAGTGTATTGCTGCTTGATGCAGAGTTTGTGTCGTACTTTTCATTCAGTTGGAAGAGCGAGTGGCTCAACTGGAGGATATGTCCAACAGACGGTCCGTCATTCGACTCGACAACAAGAAGTTCCAGACGTTCGTGAAGTCGACGCCGCGGAATTATTCGATCATCGTCATGATGACGGCCCTGCAGAGCAGTCGCCAGTGCGGAGCATGCAAGTAAGGGGAGGAGGTCGACTGCTGTGGCAGTGTTTAATCTAGGCATCTCCCCCGGGGGGGAAGGTCCCCAGGACTCACTTTCCCCCACTCCCCCAAATTTTTGTTTAGAGATTTTCTGAGATTTTTACGTGTATATATATTGCGCTGCATGAACGGTTTGACTATGATTCGATAAAAGTGTTATCCACTAACAGAGTGTTGACCATTAATAGAATAGAGAAATAAGTGGTTATAAGCAGTTGCTGCCAGCCCGAATGCCCCAGAAGTGTGAATTCCCCTGTCCCCCCAAAAAACAGGGGACTAGATTAGACACTGTGGTCCGACGTTATGCACTTTAGACATAGTTGCTTGCAGCATTTTTAAAATTTATATTGCAGTGTAAAGTTGTGTTTGGCAGCCCTGCTAAGTTTTACGCTACACTATATTGTATGTTTACACTTTGTTTGTTCATTGCTCTAATGTTTATTCCACATCCCTTGTTTAATCGTTGGGCATCATGTTGACGTTGTTTTTCAGTTTGAATCTTTTATTGATGATGATGTGAGGAGTTTATCAGGGATTAGGGGGCTAAGCCCACCCAAAAATGTCCAGATTCATCTTTTTTACCGTGTAAATGGTATCTTTACGGAAACCAAACTTCGCCCATGTTGATGATGGGTCTCTCAATTTTGAATGAAGCATTGTAGGGATGTCCTTCTGGAATGGACTTTCCCCATCAGTTCACTTCACCATCGTACTTGGTGATCTTGTCCAGTGCCTAAAGTGTGGAAAAATAAGTGCTTGGACGCCCCTTACCTCTCCAAAACAAGTGCCTGGACGCCCCTTACTTTTCCAGGCTGTACTGGGCAATAAGTGACAGGACAGTGTTCAGATTTTCAAATAAGTGCATGGACGTCGTCCATGACCGTCCAGGCACACTTTAAGCCCTGGTCTTGTGTCATCTTTCTCAAACCTCAACTCCTGCCTTTTCTTTTCGGGTTGCTCGCAATGGAAGTGTGTCTGAAAGGCTCTTGCTGAATGAAGTGCTTAAATTATAAATGGTCAAATACAGTACAATACAATACTTTTGTTGAACTGGCTGACTTTGACTTAGCCATGCTCTGACATATATGTTCGACAGACGTTTGGCTATAGAGAAGGAGCACCACTTATTGTTCACTTGTTGATTTACCTTGTGTTCTTAATGACTTGAACATCTTTCTGAGTTGGTATAGGCAGCAGTTTTGTGACGTATTTAAAAGGCAGTATTTTGTCCACATACACACGTGCAGACATGCATACAAAGTCATACATACCAACATGCGTGTGTAGTGCATACATGCATGCATGCATATGTGCCAGACATTAGCATGCTCTATTTATTGAAGAAATTCTGATAAAAAAATTGTTTGGTTCATGAATCCCAAATTTTATTCAGCTTCATAATGCTGAAGCACAATACCCTGCATAGCAATGAAGATTCGTTATTTGCTGTAAGTCAGCATTGTAAGGAGGTTTGTGCAAATGGACATACGTACATACAAACATATATGCATTCCGTAGTTACATACATATGTACAACCATACATATATATACTACTATATAGACATACATGCAAACATGCATTCATATAATACATACATACATGCATGCATACAAATGTACATGCATACACATACATAAATACATACATAATATTGCATATATACGTGCGCACACACACACATACTTTCGATGGAAAATATGTTTTTGCGATTATTGGTATTATTATTGCGCAATGCAATATGGAAAATTGCGTTCTCCCATTTCCTCTCTGTCCTCTTTGTTGATTATATGAAACTGGCAAGCTGTGTAGTCTACACGATGAAACATTGTCCATTTATATTTGCGTGGCGAATAATTGCGTCTTGTTTGCGCTTCCGCTAAGTAATTATCTCTAAGCCACTCTTCTGTAGATTAACTGCCAGTAGAGTCATGTGTAGAGTGGCTGACACGCCCTAAATCATCCATAGCTTTTTGCTAGTAATTAGGAGTGACCATGAGCATGACCATGAGCATGATGGGTTGATGACCGCATTTCTTGACCTTGGCATATGTGTGGAGATGCCATTGGTTTCCTGGTTAGACATACACACTTTCATTGGTACAGGTGAATTCCTCACTGACCAGAAATATTAGCCGTTTGGCATGACTCAGAGCTGTAATCAAGAGTATACGCGGGTATACACTATACAGCGTACAAAACCAGGGTACACGGTACTACAGGCAGGTATACAGCATATACTTACCTCACAAAGAGCGTGTGGGTATACGCATGAAAATGGGAGAGTATTTAGGTGCAGTTTTCATGAAATTCGGAGTGAATGACTAAAAAAATTCATCAGTTTTTTTAACGGGAAATTGTTGACATTTTCTGAAGATTTGGGCTGGACGACTAAAAAAAGGTTGTCAGAAATTTCGGACCAAAAAAGTCGGGTTTTTTCCCGGTCAGCGTGTGCTCACCCCAAAATTTACCAGTACAGCCCTGGTGTCATGCCTATAAAATTTATGTCTGGCATCTGATTACTTAAAAATCTCAGACCTGTCCAATTTATACATGGTTGGGCTGGGAGTGCTTCTGAGTAGCCTACCTTTAAGAGGCACTGTATAAAATATCTTAAATAAATAAGTAAATTAATGTCTGGTTCATGAGTAAAACTAAGTTTTGTCGCTGTACTGTAGTGTTTGGTGGTGTGCTTAATGTCAAAGATGCCATTGTTCAACTCATTCTCTTCAAGAATCCTATTGTTTTGAGATGGTTTGTTATTGTCACTTAATGCTGATGTTGAGAGAGTCTTGCAGATTAAGGCTGTGACCTCAATTTAATCAAGAGTCGTGTGGTGCACTTTTGGTGGCCAAATTGGTTAGAGCACCTGACCTGTAACATGGAGAGTACAGGTTTGAGTTCTACACTCAGTTGAGTAATTTACTGTGTAGGGATCTTGATCCGAAAGTCTTTCACTCACAGCTGCTTTACACCATTCATGTTCTGCACTTTGGAAGGAGGGTAATGCTGCGATTTGCCTCTAGGAATCCTGGGATCTGCCCCAGAGAATCCTGGGAGTTGACCTAAGGATTCCAAGGCTTTGGCCCCTATGAATCCTGGGGTATTCCTAAGTGAGCGATAATCTGAACTTTCAGCTCACCAATTAGATATCCGGTAACTATTAATACATATCAATTATAGCGCCTTGTCAGGAAGTCACTCAGAGGTGCTCCCAGTCCAGCCACTGTGATATAATATCAATCACAGTTGAATTGTATTGTATCAAATCCTGTTGTATTGTATTACCATGTATTTGTGATGTATTGTTGTTGTTGTTAGGGAGGCAAATACAGAATACGAAATCGTTGCAAACTCCTGGAAATACGGAACTACGTATTCGAACAACCTGTTCTTTGCCATGGTCGACTACGATGAGGGCCCGGACGTTTTCAATACAGTAAGCATGTCGTGCTACTGCTCAACTGAACGCGTTTCTTCGTATATGGATTTATTGTTCGTTGAAATCAGTTTTTGGTCCTGATTTAGGTTAGACTGACACTCCTAGGTAATGATTATGTAGTGTTTTTTGTGGGCAACTGAGAATTTTCTAATTTATGTTGTTTAGAAAACTCAGTTGCCCACGGATACCACTTTGACCCAATATTATCTGTCTATGAATCATCCTCTGCTTATCACTGCAAAGGCTTTCCACTCCAACTTGGAAGTTCCTCTTCAAGAATTTAATTCAGGCAGAATCCGTCCAGTCCTATGTCTGCTAAGTTTTACTGTCCTCGGCAAAACCTGCCCTTTGCCTCCTCTTGCTTGTATCTCTGCCTCCTCTCGCTTGTATCTATGCCTCCTCCCTCTTGTTTCTCTGCCTCCTCCATCTTGTCTCTCTGCCTCCTCTTGCTTGTATCTTTGCCTCCTCCCTCTTGTATCTTTGCCTCCTCCATCTTGTCTCTCTGCCTCCTCTTGCTTGTCTCTCTTCTTCCTCCCAATTGTTTTTCTACCTTCTCTCACTTGTCTCTGGCATCTGGATCTTGGATCTTCACTAACGTCTGTGGTCCTCGGATGTGACACGCATTTGTGAATAGTGCTTTATAAATTTGGGTTTTACGATTACAATGGAGGGTATTGTTATGTCTGTTATTGAATTATTCATTGTATCTGTCAACTTCGGTGCAAATCTTTAATCAGTTTCATGATGGATGTAAATTTTATGCAAGTCGTAATCAACTACTGTTTAATGTTTATGTATGAATGATTGTCACATTCAAAACAGCTTTTATTTGAATTTATATCAGGCCTGAAAATCTTTATAGAAAAAATCTCAGAACATTTTTATTGATCGCTTAGTTCAACAAGCATCGGCTTTAGCTTAGCTGCCTGTGTTTCGTTGCTTTGGTCTGTAATTAGCCATGAAATTCCCATATGTGACCCATTTGACCAAAACCAGGCATACACTGCAACATTTGCTTCGGAGATACTGGTAATGACCAAAATGTGATGTAAACTCAATATTTTTATTTTTTGGTTTTTGGAAGAAAATAATAAATATATACGTTTTAAACATCAAAACAATAATTTATAAAAGAATTTTTTTTAGATGATATTTGGTTGATTTTGAAGGGGTTATTATTTATATAATTCAACATGTTTGACTTTTCCAGAAATTTTCCACTTTCCCACTATTAATGTCCATATCCAGCATAAGAAATGAAGCATGAATAAAAAAAAACCAGTGTTCCTTCTAGCCTATTATGCAGTCTGTTTATTTGTTGCAAATTTAATTCGATTCTGAACATGGTTGCTTTAGAATCTTTCATTCCAAAGTTATTGGAAGCGTTAAATGCATTTTTCACATAATTGTAATTCAAATAGTTGAACCATAATATGGTATAAGTAAAAATATTATTTTTACTTATAACTTTGGACAAGAACATGGTAGAACAATATGAGTTGGGTCATTTTAAAGTCTAAGAGACTTTATTCCTCTAAACAATGTATGACACTCAAAATTTGTGTGGCTACTGCCTGGTTAATGTAATGTGCAGAAGAACACCTATGGACCTTTAATTGGACAATCCCTCAAGGAGACAATGGCATGATGACGAAATCTTTCATGATTAGGAGAATTATGTTCAATGATGGATTTGGGATTATATCTGTGTCTTTTTGGAATATATGACTATCTTCATTCACTCCAATTAATTACCGGCATATGTTAACTGGGGTACCCGGCGTTGCCTGATAATTTCGGTTTTTCTGCCCCACCCAGCCCTAACCCCTCTGGGACAACAGACGTTGCCCGAGAAATTTTAGTTTATAGACCCCCCCACCCAGCCCCCACTCCTAGATCGCTGGCCTTGTCGGTAAATTTCGTTTTCTTTCGCCCCACCCAGCCCCTGACCCTTACTCAACCCTTGCCATCTATAATAAGTATTGATGAGCTGCTGAGTTTGTCATATACTGTTAATCACTTACTGCCATCCTTGTGCCCTACATCCGCTTACAATGCATGTATTTGCAGTTTAATGTCATTGTGTGGTAACAAAGACCATTAGCGATGCCCTCCTCCTTTATCCAGGCTTGGGACTGGCATTGGCAGAGTGCAGCCAGTGGCGGAGTTTACAGTGCAATCCGTCTAAGAATGGTAATGGTGGCTAGTCTGTTTGCCATTTACTAACGTGTATTTAGCAACGTAGGCAACATAATTATAATGAAACTCTGAAACATTAATCTTGTAGCTGCTAATTCGCAGTGTTGATGAACTGTGTATTTATTTTATTTGTAGCTTCGCATCAACACGGCTCCTGTTTTCATTCACTTCCCACCGAAAGGAAAACGCAAAGCTGCTGATAGTATGGCAGTTGACAGGTAGGTCTATGTTTTATTACCCAGTATTTTGAATATGTATTCGAGATTGTTTGAATGGTTACTAAAAACTATGAGAAAATTAACTTAGTAAGTCAAAGTTCTTTTAATGATGAAAGAATTGAACATACTGAGCTGTACCGGTGTTTCTGAGCACTTGTTATAGCGCCTCTTCAAGATTTAAACTCAGAGGCGCTCCCAACTACAGCGCAGACACAGAGTTTCACGCAGAAGTGCATGAGCAATTGTAAGTGAAGGATTTGCTCCGTGTCCCTACGCAGTATCTTGAGGTAGATTTGAACCTCCATCCCTCCTGCTCCAAAGCACCAAAGATATTGATCGTCATTGTGATTATCATCTTTTTCATCTTTGTTGTCATTGTCTATCATCTTTTATGATTGTCATCTTCCTTTGTGTCATGATAAATCATTGACAATGTTCATCATGTATAGAATACTAGTCATTTGCATCCTCATTGTGTTTGTTATTGTCAGTGCTTTTGCTAACGCCAGCCATTTGGTTGTGATGAATTTATTGTAAATATTGTATTTGGGTATTTGTTAAGTGCCTCTAGTCGGGTAAACCGTTCAGAAGTACTCCCAGTGCACAGCACTTTGAGAGAAGAACGGTTTTGATAAGAGAGAGAATGCAGAAGAGAGAATTGAGCAGACAGAATTGTAGAGCGAACAGAAGTAGAACACACATTGTTAAGACAATGACAATTGATGGAAATGATCTGCAGTTCTAGTGATGTTTGGATAATTTATGTATTTGCTTTCAGAACAGGATTTTCTGCTGATGCCATCGCAAAGTTTGTCTTCGACAGAACACAGATGCAGGTTCGGATGTTTGCTCATCGGTTTTTATATATGTTAAAATTAAATTTTTCTTTTCCAGCACAACAGAAAGCTGATAAGGATTTTTGCAGACTGATATAGATTGTACATGGAATCTTGTTTAGTTGCAGGTTATGATGAATGGCTGCTATCTTGTCTGCAATAGGGTAATTAGAAACATGTTGCATCTTTTGAGAAGTAGAGCCAGTGTTTTTTCGTATTCTAAGAAGTAGAGCCAGTTTTGTTTCATCTTCTAAGAAGTAGAACCAGTTTTATTTCATCTTCTAAGAAGTAGACCCAGTTTTGTTTCATCTTCTAAGAAGTAGAACCAGTTTTGTTTCATCTTCTAAGAAGTAGAACCAGTGTTGTTTTATCTTCTAAGAAGTAGAACCAGTTTTGTTTCATCTTCTAAGAAGTGGAACCAGTTGTGTTTATCTTCTAAGAAGTAGAACCAGTTTTGTTTCATCTTCTAAGAAGTAGAACCAGTGTTGTTTTATCTTCTAAGAAGTAGAACCAGTTTTGTTTCATCTTCTAAGAAGTGGAACCAGTTGTGTTTTATCTTCTAAGAAGTAGAACCAGTGTTGTTTCATCTTCTAAGAAGTAGAGCCAGTTTTGTTTCATCTTCTAAGAAGTGGAACCAGTTATGTTTCATCTTCTAAGAAGTAGAACCAGTTTTGTTTCATCTTTGGAGTAGTAGAACCATTGTTGTTGTATCTTTGGAGAAGAAGAACCAATGTGTTGCAGTGAATAGCTGATAGGTCGTACGGTGTTAGGCAATTTGTTGTGGATTGGTTGTAGAGCTCTGATTTTTCCATTGTAAATTCTTTTTGAAGCTGAATTGAATGTGTGTGGGTTTGAGATCTATGCTTTGAGATGAATTTTCACTTAGATTGTAGGAAGGCGCTAATTATATATATTTTTTCCTGTGTTTCTTTGAGTTGAGCAAATAAAGAATAATGCATTGTGATATATTAACTGTATTTAAGATGGGAATCGCAACTAGATCACTATTACCCATCTGGCTAACCAAATAAGAGGAATTGCTTTGCCAAAGTTCATCTGGACGATGCTCATGTAGATATAGTGATTCTTTGCATTGGTGATATTTATATCTCAAATATTCAGCGCCTCTCACTATTTTCCTTGATGGGGTGCTATATAATTAGTTTCCGAATGAATGAATGGATGAATTCTTTGATTCATGCATGACGATTCTTGGAGATAATTTTTAGGGATTGTTTTTAGGTTTTTAAAGGAATCTTTAGAAGTGTTCCAAGCTAGACCTGTTACATTTCATGCATATATCCGATTGCAGATTCGTGTCTTGCGGCCACCGAACTACGCTGGTGCTCTGCTGGTGCTCGTCTTGCTGTCACTTGTCGCCGGATTGGTCTACTTCAAGCGCAATAATCTGGAATTCTTCTACAACAAATCGGCATGGGCCACGGCCACTTTGGTATGACGATGTAGCAACTGAATGATGGTATCGTTGATGGAGTCTATTCGTTGTTGGGTTCGGAAGTCGATTGGTTGGAGCAAGTGGGTCACTGTAGCTGATTGGCTAGAGCAAGTGGGTCACTGTAAATGGGTCACTGTAGCTGATTGGCTAGAGCAAATTGGTCCCTGTGGCTGATTGGTTAGAGCAAATAGGTCCCTGTAGCTGATTGGTTAGAGCAAGTATGTCAGACATTGTCAGTGTTGCCGATTGGCTAGAGCAAGTAGGTTACTGATTGACTGGAGCAAGTAGGTCAGTGTAACTGATTGGTTAGAGCAAGTAGGTCAGCGTAACTGATTGGCTAGAGCAAGTGGGTCAGTGTAACTGATTGGTTAGAGCAAGTAGGTCAGCGTAACTGATTGGCTAGAGCAAGGGGGTCAGTGTAACTGATTGGTTAGAGCAAGTAGGTCAGCGTAACTGATTGGCTAGAGCAAGTGGGTCAGTGTAACTGATTGGTTAGAGCAAGTAGGTCAATGTAACTAATTGGCTAGAGCAAGTGGGTCACTGCAACTGATTGGTTAGAGCAAGTGGGTCACTGTAGCTGATTGGTTTGAGCAAGTGGGTCACTGTAGCTGATTGGTTGGAGCAAGTGGGTCACTGTAGCTGATTGGTTTGAGCAAGTGGGTCACTGTAGCTAATTGGCTAGAGTGCTCACCTTGTAACACAGACATTACAGATTCAAGTCTCTTCCCAGTGACAGTTGCTCATATTCATCCTCAATACCTGATAACAATGATAATTTTGATTTATTGTAATCCTATCTTATCCGTACTGCTGCAGGAGCCATTGTTCTTCTGTTTTAATGAGCAAGCAATATTTCCTTTGTTCATTAGGCTCTGTTGTTTACGATGACGTCTGGGCAGATGTGGAACCACATTCGAGACGCACAGTTCATCCACACGAACCATCAAAATGGCGAAGTGGTACGTGCGTTTTACAGTCCTAAACTTGCTTTTTAGGATAAATTATCTTGAGACAGAAAGTCACTCGTATTATAGATTCATGTGTTTTTAATTGTCCTAGTTAATTATGTTGTATTGTAGTTTTCAATTAGTTAATTTAATGTAATCAGTTTAAGAACTCTGACTTTGAGGGAGCTATCCACAGTTCCACACCTCAGATTCACATATCGGAGTGGACTTATGTGGGTTTGAAATTTTATTTAATGATAATGATAATGATGATGATGATCATGATGAGATGATGATGGTAGTTAAATTTTTTTATGAATTTGTAACAAAACTAGGTAATAATAATAATTATTATTATTGTTATTAATATAAATTTGAGTGACAAATGGTGACGTGATGTAAATAAAACTCTGGACCTCTGCACAGTACCCTGAATAAATTTTATTTCAAGATGAAGATGACCAGTCCCTTAATAAAACTCCAATATCACTTGACATGACACTCCCTTGCTAATAACTTACCTCTAGCATTTTATTATTGATGCGACACGCTGCATTATACATGCATGCATTTTATACTTACGCAAAAACAAACACACACATATATATTTATATTATATCTCATGCCTACATACATACTGCATAGTTGCATACCTACGATACATACCTAATGGCATGTTACAGGGTGTGTTGTCCGGCATTGTTTGTTTCTGACGTTGACATAGTTGATGTGTTGATCGTTTCTCGAATGATTTGTATCCTTTCGCTTGTCTCCTTTTTCCAGATGTACGTCCATCCTTGGTCGGATAGTCAGCTGATCGTGGAGACATATATCGTGTTTGCGCTGAGTATCCTTTGAATCATCATCGGTTTTCACAGACAAGCGTTTGACAGGAGTTTTGAAATAGATTTGGAATTTTACGAGTTTTTTTTATGTCTGTGCAGTGATAATTTGAACCCATAACCTGTGATATTTGCGCTTTCAGTTCTGTGTGACTCCACCCACCATTTACAGTAATTGTAAACATGAATTTATATAGTGCCACTTCAAGAGAAACTCCTTAGAGGCAATCCTGAGAAGGAACGCCGCTGCCTGATTGCAGTCCGTGAGCAGGGAATAATGAGTCCACATTTGCAGCTGAGCGGAGAGAGCGCAGCGGTGCTGGATGCACGTAATTTGGCAGCAGAGCTCCAGTACTAAGTATAAGAAGGGCTAAACCCTCTCTATGATATTAGGAACTGTGATATAGTTCGGATAGTGACCTGCTTTTATATTTAATTTGAAACAAATCAGGTGGCAGTATTCGATTCTAAGTTTATAAATGTGATATTTGGGGAGGGGGCGGTAGAGTAATGGGTAACACGCTGGCGTAGAGAGCAAGAGGTAGCGAGTTCGAGCCTCCGTTGGGCGGACATGCTTTGTAGGCTGCTATTAACGCCGTGTATTGCAGGCTATCTGTTCAGTTAGTGGCTAAGTTTGATGTAAATTAAGATTACTGCATAACTTGTACATGTAAAGCTCAGTGTGTTTGCAGGCCTTGAATTAAAGAAAAATTATTATTTTTCGAAATCGATGAGCCCTTAACATGCTTTGTTGGTTGTAAATTAATCATTTTCATTGTTTGCTGTGCGTGGAGTAGTTGTTGGATTAGTTAACGTGTGATTTAGGGATTCAAGTGTATCGACTAAATTTAATGAACTTGAAATCAGTGAAGTATTAAACTTTCACCCCCGATTTGATATTTCTCTGAAAATGTTTAATTCTCTGGTCTCTGCGAAAGTAATTTTATCACTCATGGATGTATAAATGGCAGAAATTGGCAGATCTTTGTTCTCTTGTCAGAAGAATCCTTAGCGTTTGGTGCTAGATGCTGCTGTTGTCATTGGTATCATCCTGCTGAACGAAGCAAGTGCCATAAAAACTGCTGTCGGAAAACGGAGAGGTAGGGAGACCCGTATTTTTCATTGTTTCGTTGTTTGTGAAGGCCGAATGGATGTGTTTAACTGCCATCGGTTGCCCCCCACCAGGGCTTGGAATGGACTCCCTGTTGTGCCCCCCCAGTGACTAGTGGTTACACCACTTCATTCTTTTCTAATTTAAAGACTGTCATAGTTAGACTGGGAGCACTCCTGAGTAGGTCACCTTGAAGGGGCATTGTGATAAACTCCCATACAATGATAATGTTTCGTGTAGCCTGTTTCCACCGTGCATCTCTGTGGGGCTAGTTTGTCAGAATGTTCCTTCCATGGACAATTCTCTGAGCTCCGTGTTTCTCCCTGTTCCTTCTACCCTCTCCTCCTATTACCCTGCTCTATCCTCCATTTGTTTTGCCTCTCCCACTTCTTGTTCACCATGCAATTGATTTCCCTGCAGATTCATATGTATGCTTATTTCCGGTCCCTTTCCTGGTCTCTGTTCATCAAACTGTCTGCCTTGTTTGGCTGCCTATCTACCTGTCCATATACCTCTCCATCTACCTGTCCATATACTTATCCATCTACCTGTCCATATGCCTTTCCATCTACCTGTCCATTACCTCTCCAGCTACCTGTTCGGTTACCTATTTATGTTCTTCTACCTGTTCATTTGGCCAGCTGAAATTAAATCACTTAGTTGTTGATCATAAAACGGTATTTATATGTCATCTGTTCTAAGTGCATTGTACTGATTTGCACTGGCATATAACTTGCCCTCAGCAAAGCCACTGTTGAACTCTGTGCGTATGCATGCATGTTAAGGGTTAATATTACAAGCAAACTTAGCACAGCAGTCTGTATGGATGCATAGTTTTTTTGGGCAATACAGCACTGGAATTCTTGAGATCAGATTAGAGATTTGGGTTGGGTAAGATGGTAAGATTAGGTATTGATTATGTAAGAACTGGGTTTGTTATTTAGTGTTCTTTATTCTTTAGTGTTCTTTGTTCTTTAGTGTTCTTTGGCTAAGTTTTGCCAACATTGCCACTTCCATTGAGTTCCTTGAATGTTCCATTAAATGTTGAGAAATATTAGGCACTGTGCATGTGTTACTTGTCGTATTTGTGATGCCATAGACTTGTCGTTCATCCTGTCTCTTGCATTCTCATGAATATGTTTTCCTGGTTTTAGTCGTAGCGTTGTGTGGCTTAGGGACGGTCGTCTTCTTCTTCAGTCTCCTTCTATCTGTATTCCGATCGAAATACCAGGGCTATCCATACAGGTAAGCAAGTGCAGCACTACGATCCAAATGTCAATGATAATTAGGAAGGCATAATTTCCTTGTTGGGTACACACCATCTCGTGTTGCCACTGAATGATGATTTATTAAGCCTATAGTGATGATCCATATTAATTTGCTGGTCAGCCACTTTTGGTACACGCTTGTCATTAGGGGTTTACAGCAAGGCATCCAGTCTATTTTTAATGATGGGAAGCAGCAAACAAGCAATCACCCATGTACCATAAATTGAATTTACCAGTTTAACCATCAGAACCGCCTTTATTATATCTGAGCAATCAAACTTTTTCTCTTTTGTCGTGGCTGGGCTGGGTGGCTTTTTGACATGGTCTCTGCCCTAATCTACCTTATCTTATCCTTCTGAAACCGATACTTTGCACTGTTTAAAATAGTTTTTTTGATCGTGTATCACGATTGAAAGCTGTGGAGAAGCATTGTGATAATGAATGAATGATGTCTGTTTCTTTCTCTGTTGTAGTTTTCTTATCAAGTGACACGAGCGGTGACTTAGGACGACTCCCTTCGCTTTCGATTAATTTGACGCGGCTCCCTACCAATCTTCATCCAGTCTTCATCGGTTACTTGAGAAACTACAAAACCTTTAGTTCGTTGATTTATTTCGTTCGTTGTGTTTTGTGTTTGTTGCACTGCTCTTTGACATAAAGATGTTAGATGAGAATATCTTCCCACCTCAGATTCTCCCTTCCACATTCCTGTCCTGTGTGTGTGGGCCAGAAGTGGAAGGAAATAGAAGATTGTGTGTGTGTGTGCGAGTTTGGGCGCGTGCGTGCGTGTGTGTGTGTGTGCATGAGTGTGTGCATGTGCATGTGTGCTTCTATGGATGTTTTACTCTCTGCATAGGTAATCTGGATTGTTAACTAGTAGCGTTCAGTGTGGAGTTAATGATGTAAATTTGAGTGGGTGGGATATTGTAGCGAGTGGCATAAAGTTCTTGAAATTATCAAACTGGTCTTGTAGTTTGTGCATTAGCATGGTTTTACATAATGTCTTTTTGGCTGCTAGTGTTATGAACAGGAAGTCGTAAATCTTTTATGCATGCACTCATTGCACTGTGTTTTGTAAGTTACTGTGGCACCACGTAGGGTAACGTAGGCTGTGCTTGTGTTAGGTAATTAATAAGAAACTATATGTATATGGCCAATAATGTAGCCAATAATTATTATTTGGGATATTTTAGGAATCAAATAAATGTTATCATAAAGCATTGATTTTTATCATCATCGAAGCAGAAGAATAAATATACTGTCTGCATCAGTGTATCTTATTTTATTACATTTCTTTTTATCTGTTATTACTTTCATTATTGCCATTATTAGTTTCCAAAAATGTGTAGTTCATCAGCAACAAATACTTGTGCAGCTTCCGGAGTATGACTAACATATATCTATCAAGAACAAAAATCTAATTATTGCAAGTTATTAAAATTATTATTTTTATTACCTATCGCTATTATTGCTTTCATGGATATGGTGCCATAGGTGCCACCTCTTTGTGGTCCATCAAGAACAAATACTTGTGTAGGGTCCAGCGTATGGCTAAGATCTGGGACCGAATTGTCCTATTTTTTTGTCTTGTTGCTATATGTAATGAATTTATTTAACGGTATATTCAAGTAAATTGCTGCAACTGCATCTTGCATATCTGGAAACAATTCATCTCATTGTTGTTTCCAACTGCATTTCCATGCTAGCTAGATCTGTTCCTATAGATGGATGAGAAAGTATTGCTGATTTGATTTTTTTTAACTGGGGCATAGCAAGGAAAAATTTCAGGGGTGTTCCAGTTTGGGGGTTTTCACAACGGAAATGGTTGCAAAATATACAGAATTAGGCTTTAAAAATATGAAAATTATCTATTTCGGGATTGTGCCTGGAAAATCTTCTTGCTAAATACACACACGAGCTTTTGCCTGACTTGTGTATTGGATTTTAGATAACCAGAATAAAGTACAGTTACAATTATTTCAATTGGCATTGTTAACTGTATGTTTTTAAAACTTTATTTAAAATGGTGGTGTGTAGATTGTATCACGTTTAGCAATACTAGATACTTAAGCTATCACATAATGTGAACAGACTAAAATATCTTGCATGATTTTCAGTTGATTTTTATGCAAACCTGGTTCAGTGATTTGGTTGGAAGAGGATTTTCCATACAATTGGCAATGAAATTTAGAAGGAAAAATGTTCTTGATGTATTGGTGGAATTTCCGTTATATTTTCCAGTTGTGTCTGAACTGGGAGGCAGATCAGCTGGTCAGTGTATCTCAGTGTTGTGAAGCCTATGAGTACCACTCAGTGCCAGTATGTTGGACCAATTAATTGTAGTTGCTTCTTGAATTTTGAAAATTTCTTTCTTTCACAGTTTCTGTTTTTAGCTGAAGAAATGTGTAGCTGAAAATTTTGATTTTTTACAATGTTACAGAGCAACTTATGATAGATAGACGCATCCTTGCCAAAACTTTTTACCTTATGTTTCTGTAAGTGTTACTCTTTTAATACTCGGTCACAGAAAGAAGGTGGTGGGAGGGTGGTACTGTGCAGAAGGTCGGTTACAAGATCGGTCACTTTTTTACGAAAATATTTTTGGGACGAGCTCGTGACAATTTTTCTGTGACTATGATGGTTTTCTTTGGCAATGTCATATCTTTCGGTTTTATTTTTGGGGACATTTATTTTCTGTCCTCTATAAGACAGTTTGGGTGATTTGCGTGGATAGCAAAGGTCTTAAATGGACTGTGGCTGTCTTATTGATAAACTTGATAGACGTCTGCAGTTAGAATTTCTGCATAAAATGACCACCGGTCTTTTGTTTTTAAAGTTGTTTTGTTTTTGGACTTACTTGTTGTGTAATTTCACTTGCATTGGTTTAGTTGTTTTGCATCATTTCAACCGTTTTGACTTGTCTTCTTAACCCTTTACCGACCAAAGTGTAGCAAATGGTATCGAAACTCCTAAACCCTCGGTTGGTGAAAGGGTTAAAGCTGCTTCTGGTTTCCGCTTGTAAAGCCCCTGTTTGTAAGCCTTTATTTAAGAAACTCTGCAGAAGGTCCTGAACTCAAAGAATATTTTAGGTTCAGCTGCTGGAACTTGGTGATGGATGCATTTTGTTAAATTCATGGCCAACTATGAAACGTATGGTAAATGCAGTCGATCTTATATTATAGCGACCGTATAATCTATCATCGACCATGTCCATGTTTTCATGAATCGATCGGGCGAGATAGCACTGCTGCCTGTTTGAATAGGCGCTACACTAATTAAGTTGCTCATGTATAAACCATGAATTGTGTTAGTTGTGTGTGCCATCGGGGGAAGGCGTTTAGGGTAATGGGGAGGGTTTAGGGTGATTGTTAGCACTCCGGTACGAAGAGTGTACCGATGCGGGATCACTTCTCGCTACCCATCCAAAGGTCCACTCGGCTTTCCAATCAATTGGCAGATGGTTTTGCAAAATGAGTCGTAGGATATGACGAGCGCCTTGCTAAAGGCTTGCATTGCTGACGATAGTTAAATTTGACTCCTGTAATAACTTTGATCATCCGCTGTACTATGAAATGTGATCATTCTGGGGTGTTTCAGTTTGAAATTAAGAATAGATTATTATTATCATTATTATTATTATTACTTTTATTATTATTGTTATTATTATTATTATTGGCTGATGCTTTGGTGTGTGACAGAAGTTCTAAATCACTAAAGAAGCCAAGTAAAGAGAGGTGGCTGCTGATGCAGTCATTTCATCTCCTATGCCACACAGGTTTGAATCTTGGACCTGTAAGATGAGAGCGAAATAGTAAGCCATTATTATCAAACTATGCACTATTTCTCAGCTCACCATCTTCAGTAGCAGTGCAACCTTGTTGGAGGATTCATAGTTTTGTTCCATTCAGCTTTGGATTGCAGTGCACCTGCACTGTCCTAGAGTTGTTCTTCTGAATCTAAAGGATTACCGAGGATAAATCATTGCCTTGGTAACGTCTTTTGTATAGATTATCTTAGATGCTATGTAATGGAGGAATGTACGAATATAGAAGTCAAGATTACAGGATTTTTAATTCCAAGTTCAGATCTCTTCTTGGCTCTGATCTTGGCTTAGATAAATAGGGATACATGATGAGCATCAATATTATTTCTTTGCCAGTTTTTTTGCGTTTCTCAGACAGCATAGCTGAGTGTCTTGTATAATGAACAGGTATGCATCATTATGTTGGAGTTGTTTCTACATCTCGCCAGTTGTTTTAGCAATGTCAAATGTACATGCACTGATTAAATGCAAGACTATTTAACTGTTTTAACCACTGGGGCAGCACCAATAATATTTAGGCCTACTGTGTTGTTGTAAATGCTTATATTCTGCCTATAATACTCATGTAGAATCAATTCTTGTGTCAGCTCCCTTGTAATGGATTAGCTTAGAAATTGTCCGTGTTTTTTTATATTATTATTTTCATTTATTATTATTGTTGTATTAGTATGACTTTGTTTTTTACCCGAGGTGCCAATTGATGATCCATCGGGATTTCTGAATAATTGTTATTAGGAGAAGGAAATTTGTCTGGGTGGTTATTCCTTGTCTTCGGGGTTTGTAGTAAAGGGTGCCTTTGAATGCGATCAGGCTACTATTAATAATAATAATAATAATTATTATTATTATTATTACATCTGTGCTTGTGAAGGGGTGGCATCGATAATTGTCATCTGAAATTTAATTTGGACCCACCAGAAGCACGCACGACCTAACAACAGGAAAACGGGATTGAACTGAATAGGTTTTAAGCTCATACGGAATAGCGATAAAGAGAATCAGTAGGATATAATGTAAAGACTATGTACAGTGTGCTGAGTCTGTGGACTTGATGGGGCACTCCCAGATAACGAGCTGCCCCCCTCCCTCCATAAAATATTAATTTGATATACTGTCTGACGGTCGGATGTGCAATATGAAATTGGGGCGAATGGATCTTGACGGACAATGGGTTATCTTTTCTGCATTAGTGTGTTTTACAGGCTGTTTTCTTCATACGCTGTCCCCTTTTTTTGCTTGTCCCATGACAACAGAGTGTTTTAGGTTTACAATGTCTTAGAGTCTGTATTAAATGACTATCAGTTGGTAACTCTAGTGAAATTGTTTTACGATTGGATGGCCCATGTCTAGGTTATGCATAATTATTGTTTTATTACATGAACTTAATGGATCTGTTGCTTAATTAACCATTAATTAGTTGCGTAACTAGACTTTCTCAGCTTGTTTCTTGCCTCACCACCCCTCTTATTGTTTGCTAGACTAATGACATGAATTCTGTTCTCGATGTTGGAAATATTTCAGGATGTGGTTAAATACTCGTGCCATCTTGTAGCCTACTCCTGTTGATTTTTTTTTAGTTTGTCTTTGACTGTCATTTAGACTGCTTCTTTATCTCTGCATCAGTCATGTTAAGTTCGGTTACAACTGGGGCTCTACTGCAGTGGTTGTGATAGCATTAGGAGACTTTTTATCGAGGGTGTTGAAAGACAAAAGTGCGTGCGCAGAATGATTTAGGGCGGAGGTCGACGGGGTTATTCTCTTAAGTAAATGTGGGTGCTTAATGAAATAGAGTGAACTTCTATCCCAATGTCACAGAAGCCCCTGTTATGAAAACTTGTGTAGGCTGATGTATTTTATCCACCATAGGCTTAGGCTATTATATGTGGTTTAATATGCTATTTTCTGATTTGGTTTATCCACCCAAACAACTTCTCTCTTTCATTTGGGCCAATTTTATGGGTTTGACCAATCTACTCTTGGTGTGCATGTAATAATGGATTGACTTGCGTACCTTCCATTTTCCCAGTTTTTGTGTGCTTTAAGATGGTGGCTTGGCTTGATGCGGTTAATCAAGCTATTTACTTGTGTTCGTTTGTGCTAATGGCTTGCCTTTTGAGTGGAATGAACAGAAGTGTGCATTGTAATCTGTAGACAAGTATTATTAATGTCATCTGTTTAAAGTTTAAACCGCTGTAAGGTTTTGGTATCTGGAACGTTTAGTTAATTCACCGAATCTGTACAATATTTCACCGAAGAAAAATGATGTCGTTAGGTCTCACTGCAACGTAGCACATTGATGGTTATAGTAAAACAATTGGAAGACTAACATCTGAAACTGATTGTTTTCTATTGTTCTATTGTTTGCAATGCACTGACAGAACCCTTTGTAAAATGAACCTACCTGGTGATTGCAGCACAAAGCCGCTGGGGCTGTTTTATTGTATCCATGACGTGCTTTTGTTTGGATTCTATTGTCGCTGAACAGTGGTGTGTTGACAATGGTCATTATGCTGGTGATTGTATTGTGTTAAAACATTTATAAAATGCTTCTAATAGGGTGAACCGTTCAGAGGCTCTCACTGTGTAAGACCATGAAAGAAGAAATAGGTTTGGAGAAATGAAAATGAAGAGGAAGAAATACTAACTGGAATTTGAGACCGAGCAGATGAAGATAGCGGATTCCTAAGATAAGTGGTGGACCAGTTGAGGTAAAAGGCTGGGACTGAACCATGTTGTGGTGGTTTTGGTGGTGGCATTGGCAGTGGCGTTGTTTTGGTGGTAGTGGTGGTGGTAGTAGTGATGATGATGATGATGATGACGACGACGATGATGATGACGACGACGATGATGATGATGATGATGGTGGTGGTGGTGGTGGTCATGATGGTGGTCATGATGGTGGTCATGATGGTGATGGCGGTGGTGGTTGTTGTGGCGGTGGTACCATGACGGTGGGGGTCACGATGTTGATGTAATAAATTATGATTGGATAAAAATGTATCTGAGAGGAACACTAAAAGCCCCGTCAGTGGAACGAACGTAACGACCTTTTTCTCACCAAATCATCAAATCAAGTCTTTGAGACGAATCTTCTTCTATCAGTTGCACTGTCACGTCACAGAGAATCCGTGAATAGAAGAAGACGATGATGATGATGACGACGACGACAACTACGGTGACGGTGATGACGACGATGACGATAAAGCGAAGACGATTAACGACGGTAATAAATAGGAAATTGTTATGTGGGGACGTCGTTGCACATCGTGGAACATCTATTGACCGGGGTTGGGGGGGGTGGGGCGGTAGAGAAACTGGTTGATCGTAAAATGTGCACACATGTGTAAAATTGTAAACGTCTTTCGGGACCGCAGAGGGCTTAATATACGATCAAATTATGGTCTCGTCTATGTTTATGTTTCGACGAATAATTGATCTGGCAAGTTTCGTCACCCCCACCCAACCCCCACCCACACCAACCCCGGCCGCTGTCCGCTTGCATGGGTGTCACTCCGCTGTTTAAGGCGTGTAGGCCGCCTATACTCTCCTTGCTAACCCCAGAACTCCACTGTTCGTCTTGTGGAGTACCCGTTCCAAACTTGGATAAAAGATGAGGGCGATTCTCGTACTCTGTTATCACAAAGTCTCGGTCAACTGAAACTATAGGGGAGTATAGGCTACTATAAATGAATTATAGGCTGGCTTAATTAGGCCTACTACAGGTAGCCAGATATTGCATTCTGGAAAAACATTGAAAGACTTTCCTCACGCACAGAGATTAGAGACCCATGATATGCACGCTCTTTTGAACCTTGTATGGCGCAGTGCTGTATGGCTATGCTCGGAGCATTGGAGCCGCGGAGGGTGGCGGGTTCGAATCCACCTGAAGCCGCCGCGCAGGAGCCCTGAGCAAGTCTTTCACTCGCAATTGCTCGCAGTGGCGGCGCCAGGATTTCAGTTTTGGGGGGCTGAATCCTCACAGAGGAAATTTTCCATTCTCATTCAGGTCATCCTCTTGGGTCATAGCTTTGGTCGGGAGCGCCACTGAATCTGTGAGCGGCGCTATATAAATGCTCAATTACAATTACAATCCTCATCCGAAAATTTTCTGACGACCTCTTTTTAGTCATCCGGTCGAAAATCGTGGAAATATTTGAGTTTTGCATGTAAAAGACCTGGATGGCCTTTTTAGGGGGCTTAGCCCCTAGCCCCCCCCCTGCACCGCCACTGATTGCTCGTGCGTTTCGGCATGAAACTCCGATTCGGCGTTCGAGCTGTAGTCGGGAGCGCCTCCGAGTAGGAATCCTGAAAGGGCGCTATAGCAAGTTCCCATACAAACCAACCTATGTACATGTAGACCTAAGTATGATTGGAGAATCTAGAAAAGTGCTGTAGCCACGTCTGCCTTGTCGAATGTCCTTTGAAAGAGCAACGACTTCTAACCAATGCAGGAATCGTTGACATGCGCAGTTCCCTTCAGCGATTGAAAGCGACGAATTGCATGATGGTTGCATTTAAATGCCACTTTTCCTATCGGAGTAATTGCTAATTCCCGCCAGGCATCTGACTCTGATGTCGAGCGTCTCCTCGACTCCTTTCGTCTCCAATTTCTTTCCCTTTCCATCTCAGACTGGCTGGCGGCAGGCATCAAAGGCGGTCAAACTAATTGCTCTCTGATCGTCAAAAGGTCTCCGCGATTTTTAATGCGAGACGCGTATTCAGACACCGGGAAGGCAATATAGAAAATGAATATTGGATGTGATATATACATCATTCATTCATTCATTCATTCATTCAAGAATTCCTATTGACGCGCCTCTTCAAAGGTTCTACTCAGAAGCGCTTCCGACCCTACTCTAGCACCAAAAAATCCACAGTTCCAAGTTGAAAAAAAATGCGTCAGTAGGAGTCCTTGGAAGCAGCCGCATAATAGCATAAATTTATGATACCTGCAGCCTACATTATTGTTGCATCCATGATTAATAATATTTATTTGTAACCATGCATGTATACAGAGCCTAATCATAAGAACAAACATTTATATACTAACACATAGGCCTATTTATATAGGCTTAGGAATATATAGGCCAGCGGTTCCCAACCCGTGGCCAAAAGTGGCCCGCCAGGCCTGAGAAAATGGCCCCTCATCTCTCAAAGAATTAACAAAAATATATGAAAAAATGACAATTTGGACAGGATAGAACACATAATTATTTTCTATTGCAAATTATTTTATTTTGACGTCTATAAATAACATCAAACATTCTATTTTGAATCAATTACAACAATTGTAGACCTATATGTCTTTAGTTAATTAAAGTTTGGCCCTGTTGCCCCCCCCCTCCCTAACGTCCTTCGACTAAGAAAAAGTGGCCCTCGTATCCTCCAACTTAGAAAAAGTGGCCCTAATGTCAAAAAAGGTTGGGAACCACTGATATAGGCTAATGCATAACTCTTATAAGTATTATGAGCCTATGAGGTGATTGAAAGCATCTAGGCCTATCATTATTATATGAATATTTTACAATGCATCTTCTTAAGTGCATCCACAGCTGCACAAATCGATTTAGAACTGCACATTTTGTGTACAACTGCACGTTAAAAAAGCCCTGACTGAAAATGAAATCCTGGCACCGCCACTGTCAAGCCGATCAGAGGATCTAATTAAGAGGATGCACCGAACTAAGCTTTGTTCCTTAGACACCGACCTAGTAGGAGTCACGCCTACTATAATTACTATCGCGAATATAGGCTACGCGTTGGTATAGACCTAGGCCTATACGTGTAGGTCTATACTACGCCTATATACCTCTGGACGTAGGTAGAACTTCATTCTACATGTACCTCTGCAGATAAGATCCCCAGTTGACACCTAAGTGCATCCAGGCTATACTAGGTAATTATAAGACTAAGGTAAGCTGACATCCGTTATGACTGATATAATTATTGTACAATGATCATTATAGTATTAGGCTACATATTACTGATTCTTTCCGACTGTCACAGACTGATTCTCCCGCAGAGAATTCGCGTCACAAGAAGAGACTTCGATCGTTTCCTCGTCTTCACTTCGATTAATCACGTCGTGTACTTTGTCCATCTATGTAGAACGCCAACGCGTATGCGTGCGCTGTGCATGTTCCTAGTTCCACAAGTTGTCTCTGAATCAATCAATCGATCAATCAATCAATCAATGAGTCAGTCAATCAATCAGTCAATTAATCGATCAATGGTTAAATCATGCAATCAATCAATTGATCAATCAGTCAATCAATCGATCAATCAACCAATCGATCAATCAATTGATCAATCAATCAATCAATCAATCAATCAATCAATCGTGAGTCAGTCAATCAGTCAATCAATCAATTGATCAATCAATCAATCGATCAATCAGTCAATCAATCAATCGATCGTGGTACAGAGTGAGCTCTCACCGATTCTGCGACCATGTCTCTCTCAATCTCGGTTTCCACCACGTGCATTCTATAATCTAGTGATGACATTTATCCGGCAGAGCCCTTCGGCTTTCTTTTTAAGCCTCATTATACCGACTATTATAGTTAATTGACTTTATACCTGCAGAAAATAGTCTACCTGCACGGTATGTCATGCTGATGCATACCTATGATCGGATTTACAAGCGATGCGATTATTGACATCAGATTCTGTGCATCGAATTATAGAAAAGCACATACAGACAGACACACAGTCAGGCAGACAGAGACGAGGAGACAGACAGATGAAGAGACAGATGAACAAACATACAGACAGACAGACAAACAGACGCAAGCAAACGGACAGCCAGACACACATCGACAGACACAACGACGGACAGACAGACAGACGGACAAACAGACAGACAAATGAAATGAACAGATAAACAGACAAACAGACTGACAGACTGACAGACGGACGGACAGATAGACGGATGAAGAGATGGAAGTCAATGCAGTTGGAATCCATCGGCTCCTGGGATTCGGATAGTCGTAAAAAAATGAGTAGCCTAAACCTGACAGAACGCATTGAAGTCTATTGGTCCAGATTCCACGCATGGTCAGTCACCCGCGACGAACGCCAGTCCGTGGTGGTGTGGGTGGTGGAGGTGTGGGTGGTGGTGTCACTGGTGTGGGTTAGAGCCGCAAGCGTGTCCTCAAAGTGCTTCGGTTGACCCGCCTGCCCGTCGCCGCAGAAAGAAAGGGTCTGTCTAAGGGCTAAACGTATAGGCCTGAGGACCTGCTACTCTCTAGGTCTCTCTCTCTCTCTCTCTCTCTCTGATGTCTATTTTTACGCCCTTTGAACCGACAAGACTCACATGAGTCTATATAAGGCGATGGAAGGAGTAATATGAGAAGGTAGATTTAGAAATGTGGTTACTCGAACGGCGTCGGCGCTCGTGAATAAGCTGGTGCCCTGCGCTTGGCTTACAAGGGGCGCTCTAGAGATTTGGAGATCACGATTACGATTACGACTTCCGCATTGAGAGGTAGGCCTAAGTTTCAGAGACCAGAAATTCTTTCATTTTGGACTTCTGACTGACTGTAATGTTGGCCGTATACCACGTGTAGGCCTAGCGGTCGGTAGCACTCCGTTGCATGGCACGAGGATTGCATTCATGGGTGGAGTTTATCAGGAGCTAGGGGGTTTAGCCCCCCCCCCCCCAAGAAGACCCAGATTCATTTTTTACCGTGTAAATGGTATATTTTCCCGGGCTTAGCCCCCTCCCCCCAAGAAGGCTTTAGCCCCTCCAAGAACGGAAACCAAACTCCGCCCATGATTGCATTGCTAGTGCCTCAGCGCAAAACAAGGAAAGCATGTTGACAACAATAGCCATGGATGTATAGTTTATAATTGCATACACATTAGGACATAACCGATTACTGTAAAGATTGGTCATTTTAGCATACACACACACAGTGCGAATAACGTAGGAATGTATATTATGTATCTATATGTAGGTAGGTATACATCTTGGTGCATGGGTATACTATACATGTACATGCGAGGCAGCATATTGTATTCTGTGGAGCTCTCTCATCTGTTAGCTTCAGGGAATTCCCTGACAAAGTATACGATCAATCACCAGTCGCCCCTCCCTTCCCTTTCCTCCCCCTCCCTTTCCCAGACCCAAATGAACGCGGGCAGGCAATCTCTTAACGCAGAGAAGTTCACCGATTATATATATATATATATATATATACATATATACATATATACATATACATATACATATATACATATATTGTAAAGGGTTCTACGGCCGTCTACGAGGATGACTATCAAAGATAAGGCCCGAAATGATATAATAAACGTCGATTTATTCAAGAGAGCAAGTTATACAATGAATTAACTACGTTACCGTCCAAACGATACGAAGAAGACCAGACCAGAGGTCGAAGCACGGCAAACACACACGACAGCACGGCTAACGAAGCCAAGGAAGACGGATGAACAGCCAGACCACCAACAGGGCGAAGAAGGCGACGTAGAAGATGAACCCGCAGGTTAACTCGCATGACCGCGAGGCAAAGCACACACGACCAGTCTCGACGGGAGACGACCACCACGCTCAGCATACACCACAAGAGAGAGAGAGTAACCCACGCTACAGTTCCTTAAATAGACAGGGCCACTCCTACTACACCCACGTGCCCAGTCATAGAGAGAGAGAGTACGGAAGATCCGGAGGGCTAATGGCTACATATCCCCCACCCAACAGCATGAGGAATCCCGAGGGGATGACGAAATATAGCAGAAAGCACTACACCTAACAGTTCACACAGCCAGAATCACTAAGTACTATACCAGTACAAGTTAACGTACTCAGCAATTCCGCAACAACTAATGCAGCGCAACACTAAATTAATGCATCATATAACTGAGAGTTCAAACAATTATACGAATCAAAAGAGAGTTCAAACACTTATACGAATCAAAATGAGAGTTCATACAATTATACGAAAAAATGAATTTGGACACAAAACGTGTATCAAAAATGATCCAAATTGCACAAGGTCATTGGCCAAAGCCATACTAACTAACATACGAATAAACGACTTCATATAACAGCAGAAACCCAAACCCCCAACAAGAACCCCCAACACCTTTGAAGATTCCACCACTTTTTCTGGAAAGTGTCTGACCAACGCACGAAGGACACTCACTGAAGTGTTCCTCGCACAAATTTCCATTTCAGAAGTTCCATGACAATCTTTGCACTGAATGAAGATTTTCCACTGACAGTAGTTTCCATTACTGACAATTTCACATGACTGACGACTGCACTGCATCACTACAGCACCGACGACTGACATCCTGACACGCAGTTCCTGGAAGACGACGAACGCAACAGAGAGCGTCTCTGTTACGCCCTGATGACGCCGCAGTCAGAACCACTGCCAAGACACATTGACGTTGCCTCGACAGGGTCCCAACCCCGTGACGACCGCTTCCATGAGACGATTCGCAGTCCCTCTGAAGAACTGAAGAAGAACCAGTAGCCAGATGCCACTGCTCCCAGATCACACGTCGCAACATCCAGGTATGACTTTTAACACACCCGAGTGTCATCAGCGGCGAACGTCCTATCCAACAGCCCCAACGACCAGCCAGATCCTGATCATTGCCCACCGTGTCACCGATCATCAACGTCACGACACACGTCAGCAGAAGTAGTCTCAGGAACACGACCTGACGGTTTCCATGCTTCCACGACTTCAGATCAGCGAACCACTGTAAAGAAACTTTCACACAAGTCTGAGCTTTCATGAAATCCATAACATTGCAAGTATCCGAAGCACAGCCATACTGTGTCAACAACACAACGCAACATGCAACTGTCACACATAGCACCACCATATGACACCACACAACCATCCATTCAACTCGAATCTCAAAACAGTAACAGCTGATGGGCCAAAACACCATCTTCATCAGTGTGTCTCGTATCTGCATCACCACAGAATCCCTCAACCATGACAACCCAACATCAACTTGAAGTAACCTACTGAAGGTAACAATGCACTCATGCGATGCAACAACTCGATCATTCATCACCATGTTGTCTGCTGCCACAACACAAGTACACACCAACATGTATGCAACCCTCCTCCCTGAAGGCACCTCAACATGGCGTAACCTCTTGTTATTCATCATCCATGACACCACAACAGTATCAAACATCATCAGCTGATCAAACATCCCTGCAACACCATGATCACCTAACATCACAAGAATAAATCTCCATGAAGATCCAACACCATAATCATGTATCAACACACGATCAATCATCCCTGACGATGCAACACCATAATCATGTATCAACACACGATCAATCATCCCTGACGATGCAACACCATAATCATGTATCCACACACGATCAATCATCCCTGACGATGCAACACCATAATCAGTTTTACCCGGCATCGTACTAAACACCTGTGCAAAGTCATTCAGAACATCACGCAATTCATCACGACATTCCGCAGACACATCACATTGTAACACTTTATCTTCCAACGTCACCTCATGCAACTTCACATCATTCACCAACAACACAGAAGCAACAACATCATCTTCCTCTAAAGTCACAGCTTTCGAATTCTTATCATAATGTTGCTTTGATTTAGATTTAGCCAGAACAGCATTTTCACCTGCCATGCTCAACGCCACACGCATACGTTCACGCAATTGCAAAACATACTCAATGACATTCTTTCCAGCCACTTCCTTTGCAACATCTTTAGACAACCATGCCTCTTTCATCAATTGAAACATGCCCCTAACATCTCTACCAAACATCAAGTCAAAGGCAGAAAACCCAGTACCCTGTACAGGCACCTCTCTGTACGCAAACAAAATCCAAGGCAGCATGGTATCCCAAGAACCCGGATACGTTTCAGCCATTGCCTTCAACATATCCTTCATCGTACGATGAAAACGCTCACACATTCCGTTAGATTGTGGTCTGTAAGGACTAGTCTTCAGTTGTACAATACCACATTCATGCACAAACACTTGCATCAACTCAGACATGAACTCACTACCACAATCAGAAAGTAATTCTTTCGGAAAGCCAAACATCGTAAACAACTCACACAAACATTTAGCCACATCCTGCGCCGTATGAGTCTTCAACGGAAACGCAAAAGGAAAATGCGACGCCCAGTCAATTACAGTCAGAATAAATCTATTCCCCGTAACATCACACACACTCAATGGACCCACGATATCTATCGCAATTCTGTCAAACACTGCTTGCATAACAGGCACACTGACCATAGGCGCTCTATAATTCCTGTTACCTTTACCCAACCGCTGACACACATCACACGACCGACAATACTCACGTACATCCTTATTCACCATTGGCCACCAAAAATGTTTCAACAATCTGTCCAATGTCTTCTGTGTTCCCAGATGACCCGAAGCAGGAATGTCATGTGCAACGTGCAACAATTTCTTTCTCAACTGAAGGGGCACAACCACTTGTGACACACCCATTCCATATGGCGTTAATTTATCGGCCCATCGTCGCACTAACACACCCTCGACTAACGTATACGGTTGTACACCACTATCGATCGTCGATTTATTCTCCGCCTGTGCAAACATTGGAGCCAAATCCCCGCAGTCTCTTTGCCTCATTATAAATTCAGCTCTTGGAACACAGATTTCTGTCCAGTCCGTGTCAACACATTCATTCACAGCGAATAAATCAGCCAGGCCTAAATCACCTGTCGCTAAAAGCTCAGAGTCATTTAACGCCTCCACTAAATCACCGGTCAATAATGCACCGTCGGTCGACTCTGTACTATGACCCAGACTCGTCGTCTCCACGCGCGTCGGTTCAGTGCACACAGCCGCCTCTGTCTCTGTCTCACTGCGTTCTGCTGCATACTGTCGAGCCCTAGCTCTCGTCGTGATAGCTACATCAACAATTTCTCCTGCTAAAGCAACGTCATTTCCAATCACTACAGAAATAGCATTCATTGGCAGAGACTTCATCACACAGCACAAAATTTCACCTTGTACAAATGCACATTCCAGATTCACGCTCACAAGAGGGCACTCCACAATCGTACCAGAAATACCACGCAGAAGTCGTGTTTGATTTAGGTGTACATAATCACATTCAGACAACCATTCAGCGCTAATCATTGACTGAAGGGCTCCCGAATCTCGAAGCACCACCACCTCCTTTCGTTCATTCAACTCATTAATGACACAGCCAGTCACACAGAAAGGAGCATACATTTTATCTACAGTTTCAATAGGCTTCTGAAAACTCTGTTCCTTAACAGGTGCCGACAAAGTTTGTACCAACCCAACAGGTTTCTGACCCCGCCAGTTTTCAATTTCCACCCCCTCTTTACGTTTCAATTTAAAACATTGGGCCTTGACGTGCCCAGGGGCTCTACAGAAGCCGCACGTGACCTGTTCCCCAAATCCATCCTCATCATCATTTTTTCGAAAAGGCTTCTTAAACCCATACGTCCCTCTTTGAGGCGAACGTTTTCCCCATTTCGAATCTTGGCGCACACCTCCACTGTGCCCTGAGCCCTGACGCTCCCACACCTCTTTCTTCTCACTATCATCAGATGAGAACCGGTTTGTACGCTCAGAAAAATCCCTGTGGAATCCCCCAGCATAATTACTCGGCCCCTGTTTATACAAAACAGCGTATTCATCTGCCAAACGTGCAGCACTCGCTACAGTTTCAGGACTTTTGTCCAACAGCCATCTGTGTACCTCTAACGGTAACGCTTGTACAAATTGCTCCATCTGCATTACTTCCTTAAATTTAGCCAAATCATCCCACGAATTCGTACCCTCGACCCAACGCTGAAAAGGGATTTGAAGACGGTACGCATAATTGGCATAAGTCTCCCGTGGTTCTTTACGCAACCCCCTAAATTTCTTCCGATAAAATTCAGGTATCCGTTCATATGCGTTTAGCAGCGAACTTTTCACCAAATCATAATTCACACAATTTTCCAAAGACAACGACGCAAAAACTTTTGCCGCCTTTCCCGATAGTTGTGGTTGCAGAAGGGAAGACCACTTCTCTGTCGGAACATTATGCAAAGCCATTGCTTGCTCCAATGCCGCAAAATAATGTTCAATATCCGAGGGGTCGAATTTAGGAACAAATTTCATTGCCGCCCCAAAACGAAAATCCTCGTTGTTCTGCACAGGACGGTCTGTTACAGGTCGTTCTGCAACACCTCCTAACTCCATTCTCCTCATTTCAAGGTCCATATTCATCCTCTTCTCCTCTATATCAAATCTCCTTTTCGTCTCTTCGGCCTCAGCCGCCATTTTCATTTTCTTCTCTTCGGCCTCCGCTGCCATTCTCATTTTCTCTTTCTCATCTTCAGCTGCCATTCTCATTTTCTCTTTCTCATCTTCAGCTGCCCTAAGCATTTTCTTCTCCTCAGCCTCAGCTGCCAGTCTCATTTTCTTCTCTTCGGCCTCCGCTGCCATTCTCATTTTCTCTTTCTCTACTTCCCATGCAAATTCACGGTCCTCTTTAAATTTCAGACGCTCTATTTCTAATGCTTCTCTCTTCGCTTGCGCCTTAAGTTTCCATTCCTCACTTCCATGTTTAGGCGACAAAGCCATCTTCGCCAACTTCAGTAATTGAGGTTTCTTTAAACCTTTAACGTCCTCACCCAACGTCGCACAATATTGCCTCAACTCCTCCACCGGCAATTCCACTATGTCATCCCACTCAAGAGAACTACCGTCCCCAGAAGACGCCATAACAGTCTAACTGCGCAGACCAATGACACAAAATTCTCCCCGAATTCAAAATTCTCACGACCGTCCACTTCAAGACCGTCGCGAAAGCACACGCCAAAACGCGCAAAACTCTCCGCCGCAAAACAAATAAATAGCCCAGGCGCCCACAAAACGAAATGCGACTTCGCATAAATTTTCGACAAATATCGACAAATGTTCTCACAAAATTTCCCGAAAACCAACCGGACTAAAATATCCGAAATTACCACCCGAAATATCGAGCAAAAGGATGGGCCCCCATCTGTAAAGGGTTCTACGGCCGTCTACGAGGATGACTATCAAAGATAAGGCCCGAAATGATATAATAAACGTCGATTTATTCAAGAGAGCAAGTTATACAATGAATTAACTACGTTACCGTCCAAACGATACGAAGAAGACCAGACCAGAGGTCGAAGCACGGCAAACACACACGACAGCACGGTTAACGAAGCCAAGGAAGACGGATGAACAGCCAGACCACCAACAGGGCGAAGAAGGCGACGTAGAAGATGAACCCGCAGGTTAACTCGCATGACCGCGAGGCAAAGCACACACGACCAGTCTCGACGGGAGACGACCACCACGCTCAGCATACACCACAAGAGAGAGAGAGTAACCCACGCTACAGTTCCTTAAATAGACAGGGCCACTCCTACTACACCCACGTGCCCAGTCATAGAGAGAGAGAGTACGGAAGATCCGGAGGGCTAATGGCTACAATATACATATATATACATATATACATATATATAGGCCTATACATATATTATATATATATAACGAACGCGCTGTGAAGCGTTACGGAGCGTGATGGTTCTGTTGAAAGCATTATACATGTACTTGATGACGTACTATAATAGGGAACATAATAATATTATATTGGACACGATTCTGAGACCTTCCTCATCATCAGTTCCGCATTAGCCTCACTTTAATCTGCTTCAACATCAAATCATCGGGTCATTTTGGCTCTAGATTAAATTCGTATGTGATTGAGTTGTTAGGATACAACCAGCATAGAAATAGTATTCATATATGAATGTATGTATGTGTACTTGTTATAGCGCCCCTTCAAGCTATCTACTCAGAGGCGCTCCCGACTGCAGAGTGGACACTGCATCGGAGTTTCACGCCGAAGCGCTGAGCAATTGCGAGTGCAGGACTTGCCCAAGGTCCCTACTTGGCGACTTGAGGTGGATTCGAACCTCGAACCTTCCGGCTTAAAGGCAACGACGCCACCACTAACACCACCGCGCCCCACAATATGATATAGGTTAGAGATATTAGCCTATTTATATCGCACGATAGAATTTACAGAGAGAATTTTCGATAGAATACAGAGAGCATTTAGGCTACTTGCAAAGGTTGCATGAAAGCACTAAATTTACTTATACAAAGGTTGCATGAAAGCATTAATTTTTTACCTGCAAAGGTTCCACGAAAGTATTTGCCTGCAAAGGTTGCATGAAACAGAAATATCTACACGAGATTATTATAGATTTACATAGGATATTAAAAGAGAATAAGCCTACACAATAGTGACAATACACATGTATGCATTACATAGGGCCTAAAGATGTGCCTGGACGCGTGGGCGGACACTTATTTGAGGGCGGGGCGGAGACAGAGGGACAGTCCCCAAAGTTTGTGGTGAGAGACGGATATGCCTATATCCCCAATATTTCGGAAATATTTCATAAAAATCATTATCAATGTCCACAGTCCACAGTGCTAATACATGTAGGTATAAACGAAAACGATAGGATGATATAGCACGGTTCTAAATTTAGAGTCAACTTAGAAAGCAAAGCGCTGGTCAACACTGCGTCGTGTCTGCTGTCCAGGGAATTACTGTAGAGTAGCAGCTTATAATAGGTAGTTCAATAAGAAATCGTGGCGCGAATGCTAATACATTTCTATAGTTGTTTGGGCTTAACCCATGCATGCTCTATGCCATCATGTGTAGGAGTTACGGAGGTCGTGACAGACTACATGTATGTTATGCGCCACTAAACACTTCTAATAAACTCTCAACTCATTGTGTTCTATCGGAACGTGACTTCACAACTTCATCGGTCTATAAGTTCATGACAGGATAGAAAACAACATTTTGTGGTTTTACTGTGGGATGGAATTCAGAGTTGAGCGAAATCTTCTGACAAAAAAAACTGTTGACGATGTCTGAAATTATTTTTAGAACGATATAGCTAATGTCTCCAATGTTCTGCGATGGTTATAATGTATAAAATTAGATATTATGCCGAATGTGCATGTAAGCGTAGGCGCGGGTATAAGCTCACTCTACCAATAGAGCCTCGATCGTTTTCACAGTTCTCTGCGTGGTCTATGAGGAACGTTATAGCATGGGTAGATTACCAGGGATACAGAATTACAGATAAAACTTACAACTGACATCGAGGTAAAATTTACAATGGACATAAAAGAATTGTTATGCTATATGCAGCATACCTATAGAATCTACATCATGATGTAGTCAGAATTAGATGGAACAGACATAGAATTTGCACCGAGATATATAGAGATAGAATTTATATGGTGATTGGGTAGAGAGAGAATCTGGACCGAGTAGATCAGGCCTATTACACTGGTCAACAGTGATTTTGTTTCCTGAACACTTTCAGGTGTCTCTTATGCAGTTTCTGCTGCTGATCACGAAAATGACCTTGAAATTGTCCCAGCACGTACCGTTTTTGAGAAATCTTCAATTTTTCTATTTATTTCCATTTTTCAGATATAACGTTATAATAAGCTTCGTGTAACTGAGGTATGTCCAGGCATGCACTTAGGACAGTTTACATATATGTTTGTCTTGCATAATAAAATATAAACTTGGGCCTGCATATGCATTAATGCTGGTTAGAATCTTCCTCCGAAAGTTCTAAGCACTATAATTAGAGCCGCTTCTCTGCATAGGCCTACATGTATATCTCACTGAGGAAGTTGACATCAGTTTGTTTGTAGTTTGATGTCGTATTTCCAAAATTTAGTTTGGTCTACATGTATGCAAGATGTATAACAAGTTAGCCAGTTTATATACAGATAAGCTTTAAATTATAATATATTTTAAGACGGTTGTTGGCAGCAGAAATATCTCGCTAGTGTTGCATGAAATGTGATACATGCACATTTTGATACAGTTGTGGAGAGTAGGCTATGCTATATGAGTAATCCTCAGAGACACGCAGTGACTGAACTTGTCAATAAAGCTTTGAGCTGTACTTTGGTTGCAAGACTGGAGAGAAAGCCAAGGAATGCGTGCCTCTCATTTGCTGTGGAAGATGTGCTGCAGCAGATCTTAGAGTTTGACTCCGGGGGTCCTGCGAAAGCAATGCTGTATGCCGTCCCGATGGTCTGGCGAGAGCAGAAAGATTATGACTGTGACGGGCTGATCAGTTTGTCTCCCTAATGTTTCTGGTTTCTCGGGCAAGAATAGGAAAGGAAACTAAGTGATACAGTCATCATCAGCACATAATATTATGAGGAAGAATTGTCATAAAGATTTGTTTTCCAATGAAATTAAATTATAGTATATTGAAAATAATAGGCAATAAACAAGCATTTCAGTTAAAATCTTTCATGCCCGTTTTCTCAAAAACCTTACGTGATACAAAAATTCTGAGAACACCACCGTTTTCAGCACGTCAACTTCTATAGAAACCAGTCAAAGTTTTTTCGGAAACAAAAAAAGTTAAAATTTGTTGACCAGTGGATAATATGCAATAAACAAGGCTAACAAGCATTTCAGTTAAAATCTTGCATGCCTGTTTTCTCAAAAACCTTACGTGATACAACAATTCTGAGAACACCACCGTGTTCAGCACGTCAACTTCTATAGAAAACAGTCAAAGTTTTTTCAGAAACAAAAAAAGTTTAAATTTGTTGACCAGTGGATAATATGCAAAAAACAAGCATTTCAGTTAAAATCTTAGATGCCCGTTTTCTCAAAAACCTTACGTGATACAAAAATTCTGAGAACACCACCGTGTTCAGCACGTCAACTTCTATAGAAAACAGTCAAAGATTTTTCGGAAACAAAAAAAAAGTTAAAATTTGTTGACCAGTGTTATAGAATGAAGCATTTACATGAAGCAGAGCTAGAAGGTAGACCTGTATACAAGGATTATTAAGGCACAAAATTGAGTTTACATAGGGTAGATAATAATAGATATAGTTTATGTAGGATATAATTATGGACAAATATGCCGAATGTACAAGCTTATCTACATGGATAATAAAATCTTAATTAACGTGTGCATTGTATTATATGCTACGCCTGTACAATGCACAATTGCACATACATGTACGCTACCCGTAAGTCTTGCCGTCACCGCCCGCATTAACTGCACTATACTGCCACTTTAAAACCCTTGCACGTGCACACACATTAATTTACATCTCCTAATCTCAGTTTTGTTGTTTATTAGTTAAACTTTAGTTAAGCTTTAGTTAAGACACGTATCCACTATCCATATATTATTCATACTGTATAATGATTATTATTTACTACACTATAGCGTCTGTTCTCTCCCCATCTAATCATACCCCACCATCTTGCTTAAATTAATCATAATTTTATATAGGCCCCCTACTAAGCGGGACTTGTCCCTTCTGGAGGGCCTGTTGCTCCCTTCTCTATCTAATAAAGTTCTCTACCGAATATATTACTATGTTAAATATCAATTGTCTTGCATTATTTTCTGTTTGTTATGTTTTTATTGTGGCCCTTTGTGGGATCAATAAATGAATTTTTTTGGATTTTTTTTATACTGCCAGTAGGCCTACTCTGGTGGTGCCAGTACCAAGCCTTGATAAAGAAGGAGGGCGTCGTTAGTGAGATTTGTTAAACAACAAAACTATCGCTAGAGGATAGCAAAGCGTGAGAGCACAACTCTTGGATGGCACCCCTATCAAGGGAAATCGCCGTCCAGCCACTGACCAGTGCTCTTGGCCAACCTCTGGTCCACAACCCCTCCCACCTATTCATCATTTATCTGACCATTTCAGAAGTGACCAAAGGGAAATTGCCGAATTAGGCCTACTTCCTTCATGGTGATGAATCGTGTGCCACCCACAACTCATCATATATATATATATATATATATATATATATATAACATATATAACATATATATGTGTGTGTGTGTGACTGTGTGTGTATGTGTGTGTGTGTTTGTGTGTAGGTGTGTGTGGGTGTGCAAGTGTGTGTAAGTGCGTGTGTGTGTTTGTGTGTGTGTGTGTGTGTGTATGTGTCTGCGTGGGTGGGTGTACGACAGTGATAATGCAGATTATACCCATATCTTCTTATACATGAGTAGCATCTTTAGTGTTTTAGTATCTGTAGACTTTGTAGGCTGAAGTGTTCTACTGTACTTTTGCAGTTGTTGCTGATACCAGTCGGACGTCAGCAGAGCTTGTCTCAACCCCTTGCCTTGAAAATTATTCATCCGAAGCGATGAACTGCACGGATGGCAGCGTCAAAAGTAAGTAAATAAACGATTGTCACATTGATGTAGGTCCCACCATATGTGATTTCTAATCAATCTATCCATACATCCATCCATCCACCCGTCCATCCACTCATCCATTCAACCACCAATCCATCCATCCATAATAATAGACTAATAATAATAATGACGACAATTTCTATGGCGCCGTAACACAGCACATGCCGTTACAAAGGCGCCTCTACAAACACAAACGCAATATATTCCGTCAAGGGTACGCCTTAGAAAACATATACATCCAGCCCTCAATTCATCCATTCATCCATCTATCCATCGATTCTATCCTTTCATCCATCCATAATAATTCGCCTGCGCTGATACTGCTTCTGTAATCGTAATCGCAGATAAATTTATGCAGCGCAGTAAGAAAAGCTGATAAGAGTCTCAGTCGAATCGGCAACGCTAATAAATCAGATGAAAAACAGGGCTTTGAATTGTTGCTGAACTGTCTTGTATCATTGTAAGCTGTCTTCCGTTTTATCTCATAGAGTTTTCCTAGACGTTTTGTCTCATGCAGCCATCGCCAGGCATGCAGCCAGTAACCAGCCCAGCCTCGCTCCTCTGCGCATACTGACCTATAATTATATATATAATAATTATATATAATAATTATACATAATTATTATATATATAATTATAATATATTATAATATACTAAATTATAATATATTATTATATATAATTATAATATATTATATATAATATATTATATATAATTATAATATATTATTATATATAATTATAATAGTTGTCCCGTCGTCGCAACTTACGCAACCTAGTGCAAAAGTCACGTTGAGCAATAAAAACTGTGGTTATGGTTATGGTTAAAGTAGTTTCCTGCTAGCCCATATCTTTTGCAAAAGTTGCATAGTAAACAGTATGGTGTCTTTGTTATAAGCGCCAAAGCAATCGTTACCGATCGTGGTTTGGCGTTGGTGGATCCGGATCAGCACTGATGAGCTTTTTGAATGGGCGTTATGTAAATCAATAGAAACAATTACAGTTGCTCCTGCAATTGTTGGTATTGAGAAATGAGCGGGATCAAGGTTGTTGCATGGGGACGCTTATTGCTAAGGAAAAACCTGCGATGGCAAACTATTGATCACAAGAACAAATTCCTCGTCCCTTTACTCAATCTCTAAAAAGCGTTCTTCTGTTGCGACTTGGCTGGGAGCGCCTCTGAATGGTTACATGTAACCTATCGTGAAGTGGCGATATAAATCGAACAATCTATTTGTTAATTTATCGAGTGATTGCTTGGTTGATTGTCTGTGCTTTTGATTGATTTATTAATTGACTGATTGATTAATTGATTGCATGCTTGGTTAGTTGGTTGATTGATTGAATTATTGATTTATTGATCCATTGATTTATCGATACCGGACCACACATCAGAAAACTCTGTAGCGATTAATAATCAAACCACGCGTCATAATTATATTCGATTACCAAGCATTGTATTGTATTGTATCTATGAATTTATATAGCGCCTTCTGCATTACACACCAAGCAGAGGCGCTCCAATAAATTGCGTTTACAACATTAACACTTAAATGTAACGCGCAAGCTTGTCTTTCAACCAATGCTGATTTTTAACGATTCTTTAAGTGTGGCTGGAGGTCATGGACGGCGTCCATGCACTTATTTAAAATCTGAACGCCGTCCAGCCACTTTTTGGCCAGCACAGCCTGGCAAAGTATAGGGCGCCAGGCACTTCTTTTGGAAAGGTAAGGGGCGTCCAGACACTTATTTTCCCACACTTTATGCACTGAGCCCCACCAATGCCACCATACAATTGACGAAGGAATGAAGATGCAGCTTGAACTGTTTTACTGTCGCAGGTAAAGGCATACAGGTGAAGATCTTCTTTCTTCTGGTCATCCTCGTCTTAAGTCAGGGACTAATGACATCGCCGAGGAGTCTACAGGCGACCGATGATGATGATGGCAGCAGCCTCGGTAAATTATTCAACACGCCTGTATATTAATTTATTGCATATCGTCTGGAAAGTTATTATTATAATATACGAGTAGAGCCTAAATAAGAAATACATAGGTTTTTTTATTAATAAGTTAGGCCTAAGTAAGCAGCGACAAATAACTTCAAGAAAATACGAGAACCGAAGGTAGAAAAATCAAAGCTAGGGCAGACATCGGGATTTGCGCAAAAACGTCACTGACCAACTTGTACATTGTAGGTTATCATAATTGTTGCAAGCATTCATTCATTCAGAGAATTCATTCATTCATTCATTCAGAGAATTCATTCATTCACTCATTCCGAGAATTCATTTTTCACTCATTCCGAGAATTAATTCATTCACTCATTCCGAGAATTCATTTATTCACTCATTCCGAGAATTCATTCATTCACTCATTCCGAGAATTCATTCATTCACTCATTCCGAGAATTCATTCATTCACTCATTCCGAGAATTCATTTATTCACTCATTCCGAGAATTCATTCATTCACTCATTCCGAGAATTCATTTATTCACTCATTCCGAGAATTCATTCATTCACTCATTCCGAGAATTCATTTATTCACTCATTCCGAGAATTCATTCATTCACTCATTCCGAGAATTCATTCATTCACTCATTCCGAGAATTCATTCATTCCTTATATCTGGAATCTGTTCTCGTCAGTTTAATATCTGCATCTAACCTTATCAATGTCCTTGCTATAGGGTGGGATGCTGCTATGGTTGCTGATGAAACAGAGAGGTCTGTACATCATCGTCATCACCATCGTCATCATAGGATGGCGATTCATCTGACTCCAGCGCCGACAGAAGGTCAATCGACGATGTTGTTGCTAACCAATATGGCCGACGAGGAGGTCATAGTTGAGGTCGAAGGTCAATCTGAAGTTCATCAGCGAAACGTTACTATTCAAGCCAAAGGTTACGGCGCAATTACATTGCAAAGACCGACGACGCAAGACCTCAGAATGGTTAGAGAAATATTGTATTGTATTGTATTGTATTGTATCTATGGATTTGTATTGTATTGTATGGATTTGTATTGTATTGCATTTTATTGTGTTTATGGATTTGTATAATATTACATTTATGGGTTTGTACTGTGTTGTATTGTATTGTATTTATGGATTTGTATTGTATTGTATTGTATTGTATCTATGGATTTGTATAGTGCCTTTCGCAGTGCACCATTGTCAGATGGTTTAGTTCCATAAACGCATGATGCCAGTGCCTGTCTTTGAAATCAGCAGAGAGGAGCAAGAAATTCAATTCAATTCATTTATTGTAACCATCAATCATAACAATAATTAGCCATATTATTGTATGCATCGCATAACAGGTTGGCAACAAGGAAGGTTCTAATGCCGACGGGCATGAGGAAGAGGGGGAGCAGAGGACAAAGAGGAGCAGAGGAAGAGAGGGAGCAGAGGACAAAGAGGAGCAGGGGAAGAGGGGGAGCAGAGGACAAAGAGGAGCAGAGAAAGAGGGGGAGCAGAGTACAAAGAGGAGCAGAGGAAGAGGAGGAGCAGAGGACAAAGAGGAGCAGAGGAAGAGGAGGAGCAGAGGACAAAGAGGAGCAGAGGAAGAGGAGGAGCAGAGGACAAAGAGGAGCAGAGGAAGAGGAGGAGCAGAGGACGAAAAGGAGCAGAGGACGAAAGGAGCAGAGGACGAAAGTAGCGGAGGAAGAGGAGGAGCAGAGGACAAAGAGGAGCAGAAGTGAAGTAAGGAGTAAGACATTGTAGTGAGGATTAGGAGAGAAAGATAAGAGAGAGAGAGAGAGAGAGAGAGAGAGAGAGAGAGAGAGAGAGAGAGAGAGAGAGAGAGAGAGAGAGAGAGAGAGAGACAGAAAGACAGACAGACAGACAGACAGACAGACAGAGAGACAGAGAGAGAGAGAGAGAGAGAGAGAGAGACAGACAGAGAGAGAGAGAGGAGAGAGTGAGAGAGAGAGAGAGAGAGAGAGAGAGAGAGAGAGAGAGAGAGAGAGAGAGAGAGAGAGAGAGAGAGAGAGAGAGAGAGAAGCAGGAGGAAGCGGTGAAGAAGAAGAAGGAGACGACGATCATTGGTAATGGGATAAGAAGATTCGTGTCACTAGAGTACAAGAGAAAAAGTGAGAAGCTCTGTTGCACTGGAAACTCGATGCCAATTCATTACAACGCATCAATAATGAAAACACGAGCTTTCCCCAGGGAACAGTTGCTTACAAGTAGTTGTACATGTAGAGATTGTAGAGTATAACATGTCGACAGAATACAATTCATTCCATTTTACTTTGCATATATATATATATATATATATATATATATGCATATATAATTTTATATATACAGTATAAACCATTAATTCATCCTTTCATCCATTCCATCCATCCACTCACTCACCCACTCATCCATCCATCCATTCATCCATTAATTCATCCATCCATTCATCCATTCATTCAATCATCCATCCATCCGCTCACCCATCCATTCATTCATCCACCCATTCATCCTACCATCAAACCATTCATCCATTCATTTTCCATCAACCCATTCATTCATCCATTCTTTCACTAACCATCAATCCATCAATCCATCCATCCGCCCATCAATCCATTAGTTCTCTATTGCTTCAGGGTTCCTGCACCGGCGCAACCTCATACCTGTCCAGCCGACATCCAATCACCATCTCCTCAACCATCAACCTCGGCTCCTGCGCCAGCTTCCTCAGCCTCCCGAAGACCGTTCTCGGCACACGCTACGAGATCATCACGTGGTCGCCGACCACTTCCGGCGGCCAATCGTCGATCAGCATTCTGTCCTCAGACGATGACGTCATCGTCGACGTCATCTTTCCATCCGACAGACGATGCGACGTGTTTTCGCGCGGGATTCGATACTTCTGTGGAGACGTGTTTTCCGTTCGGGTCCGTCCCTCGGAGAGCGCGTCCTTCCTGTCCTCCTCCGATCTATCCGGAACAGTCATCAACTCCAGCGGAAGGATCGCCGTCTTCGCAGGAAACTTCAACGTTACCATCGGTCCAGGAAACGTAACGGACCAAACGATAACTCAGTTGTTGCCTGTGTCCGGTTGGCAGGTAGACGGTGCCTCTCCCACCCTGGCCTACGCGGTCCCATCCATCCCAGACAACACCCACTCCGGTTACTCGGTCAGGGTCACCACCGGCGGAGTCAGGGCTACCATCGCCATCGACGCCAAGGTCCACGAGGTCACGGAAGGTCAGGTACTGACGCTGGACTTTGTCGACAACGCTCCGGTGCTGATCCAAGCGGACGCCCCGCTCCAGGTGGTTCAGTTTGTGCGAGGGGCTACGGACCCCGCTGACTCCGGAGCACCCGCTGCCCAGGTCGTTCCGGAGCTGAGGCAGTACGCCAGCTCCTACGCCTTCGCAAATCCAACCGGATATACACACTACGTCATCGTCGTCATCGAGAGGAACGCCTCACAAGCTGGACTCGTGTTGGATGACGCCGCCGTTGACGTCACAGGGTGGACCCCCATCCGTGGCACCACCCTCGTTACAAAGGGCATCCGTCTTGGCGTCCATGGATACAGCGTCATCTATCATAGAGACCAGGTGACCTTCGCTGCGTTCAGGTACAGCTACAGGAGGGGAGACTGCGCCTATGCGTATCCGGCCGGGATCGTCATGGCAACGTCTCGGCAGGTAAGGACTCAGATGAATCTGTGATTTGCTGTTGGTGCTTATTTTATGTGACTGCGTCTTTATTCGTTCATTCGTTCATTCAGTCAATCAATCATTCAATCAATCAATTATTCATTCATCCATTCATCCATTCAATCATTCAATCAATCAATTATTCATTCATTCATCCATTCAATCATTCAATCAATCAATTATTCATTCATCCATTCATCCATTCAATCATTCAATCAATCAATTATTCATTCATCCATTCAATCATTCAATCAATCAATTATTCATTCATTCATTCATCCATTCAATCATTCAATCAATCAATTATTCATTCATCCATTCATCCATTCAATCATTCAATCAATCAATTATTCAATCAATCAATTATTCATTCATTCATTCATTCATTTGTTATTTAATGAACAAATTAATTAATTGAGTGAATAATTAATTAGTTGACTAATTAATCCATTAATTAAACCATTCATTCATTCGTTCATTCATTCATTCGTTCATTCATTCATCATTCATTCGTTCATTCGTTCGTTCATTTATTCATTCATTCATTCATTCGTTCATTCGTTTGTTCATTCATTCATTCGTTCATTCGTTCGTTCATTCATTCATTCATTCATTCATTCATTCATTCATTCAATCAATCAGTCAACCAGTCAATCAATCAGTCATCCGATATTTAATGAATAAATTAATTACTTGAGTAAATAATTAATTAATTGACTAATCAATTAATTCATTCATTCATTTATTCGTTCAGTCGTTCATTCATGCAAGCGTTCGTTCATAGGACTTGGGTAGCGCTCCTTTAAGATACCGACATGTGCGATCATAAAGCCATTAGCAAGTAACACCAGACGTGTTCTGCAGTGTACATACAATACATGTACAATTGTACATTTATGTCTGACTTAGGTCTCCTTATACCATAGGTGTGCGAGACGAATGTAAGCGTGCAATTCATCAGCTTGGATGTTTTTAAGCAACACACTTCATCAACCATCCGCAGGGCACCAGCTTAATCACAAGCGCTGCGCAAAGCCAGAGGGGATATCTTTAGATCCCATGATGGAAATTTATTCTGTCAAATCTCTCTTGAAGTGGATCCATAAAATAATTTGTGGCTACAATTGGAATTGATATATCACACAGGCAGACAAACTTTTATGCGAGCGTGCATACGTGCAGATGGGACAGGCAGGCAGACAGACGGACGAACGGACAATTACATAGATAAACAGATGCATAGTCAAATAGGTGGATGGATGGGTGGATGGACGGATGGATGGATGGGTGGATAGATGGATGGATAGATGGATGGATGGATGGATGGATGGATGGATGGGTGGATGGACGGATGGATGGATGGATGGGTGGATAGATGGATGGAAGGATGGATGGATGGATGGATGGGTGGATGAATGGATGGATGGGTGGATGGATGGATAGATGGATGGATGGATGGATGGATGAATGGATTGATGGATGGATGGATGGATGGGTGGATGGATGGATGGATGAATGGATGGGTGGATGGATGGATGGATGGATAGATAAATGGATAGATGGATGGGTGGATGGATGGATAGATGGATGGATGGATGGATGGATGGATAGATAAATAAATGGTTAGATGGATGGATGAATAGATGGATGGGTGGATGGATGGATGGAGAGGACGGAAGAATTAACGGATGGATGGGCTGAGGGATGGGTTCATTCTAATCACACCCCATTCCTCCTTAATATCTGTTGCTATCTGTTGTTATCTGTTGTTATAATTATGTTGCTATGTGTTGCTATGCGTTGCTATGTGTTATTATGTGTTGTTATGTGTTGTTGTTGCATGAATCAGGACAGGACTTCGTCGCTCGATCCAACTCGAGTGATCACTGAACCCTGGTCACCTACAGTCAGCGGCGGCAGCGGCGGTCTCTCTTCAACCCATCCTTTGTCCATCTTCTCAGAACGAAGCACTGGAAGCACCTCTCTTCGACCACTTACACCGGATGTCACCACGGTGTCCACAGTCACGGAACCACCCGCAGGTGAGACGCCTTTCACGAGGGAGCTATGTATAATATACAGGGCGCGGTGGTGTAGTGGGTATGTTCTTTGCCTTGCAGCCGGAGGGTTGCAGGTTCGAATCCTCCTCAAACCGCCTCGTAGGGGTCTTGGGCGAGTCCTTCACTCGCAATTGCTCAGCGTTACGGAGTGAAACTCTGATTCAGTGTCCGCGCTGTAGTCGGTAGCGCTTCTGAGTAGAAATCTTGAAGGGGCGTTATAACAACTGTGCATACATACATACATACATACATACATACATACATACATACATACATACATACATACATACATACATACATACATACATACATACATACATACATACATACATACATACATACATACATACATACATACATACATACATACATACATACATACATGTACATACATACATAAATGCTGACTGTATCTAGTGTATACCTGGCTGAGTGATGATATCTATCATTCCATTTGGTTTTGCGAAATCTGAAAGCAGATTTGTCAATAATTAGCGAATAGCCAACACGGCTAATCACCACGCCCCTGTTGTTTATTGACATCGCCCACGCAATCGAGGCGTCTCCCTGCAGAGTTAATGGAGCATTATTTCCAGTTAGCCGATTTACTGTACCTGCATCGGAGCAATAAAACTTTAGAATAATTGCTTCGGCCTATCCATGTGAGCTCTGCTGTTCAGTATCTGTCGCAGTGACGTAAGCAAGGGGGGTTTCGGGGGTTAAACCCCCCCCATTGGCCTAGGGAAAAAGTTTTTTTAAAGGTTATTTATCCACTTATATAAGAAAAAACAAAACAATTGCTTGTAGTAGCAATAGTTTTTCTTACTTTATTCCCTTTGTTACTTTATTCTCTTTTTATTTACTGTAATACTGTTGGGTTGGTTTCAGAAAGGATATCCGGTCAGGCAAAAAACAGCCCCCCTAAAAAATTCCTGGCTACGCCGCTGATCTATCGTGGTGGCTCACAGAACCCTTCGCTCTGCCTCTAGTGGGGGAGCTGTTGGTCCCATGTGTTGGAACATTGAAGGGTCGTACTTTCTCATTAAATTTTGTACATGTAGGTCCATCTGTGTCTCGAATAGTCTCCCGTTGAAGTGCGCCTGCTATACATGGGGCTGACTTCTGTCAGTGTTTTAGAGGCTCCTTAGAAGGTTTCTGTATCACCGCGGTTGAACTGGGAGCGCCTCTGAGTGGGCTTCTTTGAGAGGAGATATTATACAAATTCTTGAAATGAATCAATCAAAGAAGTGCTGAGATGGCCAATTAACAGAGGAGCACGATAAGCGAGCAGATGTGACGAATGTGTCCGGGTGATTGCGGCGTATTTAGGACCATTTGGCGACGGCTGCCCGGTTTGCGGCTTCGCCTGCTCCTGCTGATGTTGAGGCCAGATGCGAAGCTGCAAAGGTGTCTATATAGCCTAGTATTACAAAATTACATTATTATATATATTTATTATATTACTATTATTATTATTTTCATCATTTTTGGTAAAATTGTTGTCCCTAGGTGACTAGGATAGCCTCAATACAACCCAACCCACGTTAAAAACCAAATCGCAGATCGTCAGCGTTAAAAAAACTCGTCACAACTTAGAAAAGCAAATTTTCAAACACTTAAGAAATGGCCGGAATAATGGTGATGGCACAGTAATTACTGTCCACGTTGTGTAGTTTTCAAGATTTATCCTTGCTATGGGAATAACAGAACAATGACGCAACGCAATGCAGACGGCACGTAACGGTTGGTGATAAATATGGCTTAAACAGCTGCTGCAGAAGTGCAGTTATCAGGCACGAATCGACGGCGTATACCAAACGCTCAGCACATCCATGGATTATCCGGACCGCAGTAGTCTTTGCCTGGGGACAATTCTAGTGTCGAGGCATGTACAACGTACATTTGCAACCATCATTCGTTCATTCATCCATTCATTCATCCATTCATTCATTCATTCATTCATCCATTCATTCATTCATTCATTCATAGCATTTGTATAGCGCCCCCTCAAAAAACTACTCAGAGGCGAGTAAGCCCTGCCAAAAGTGTCTAATCTAGTCTCAGCATTTTTTTTTGGGGGGGGGGAGGAGGAATCGGAATTCGGAGAGGGAGGGAAAGATGTCCGTGTTGGGCGTTTTTAGCCTTTTTTTAAATCAAAAATGCATGCACAGTGCACAAGACCTGTCGATTTTCTGGAGGAAATTGTTACACATTTACTTTTTATGCATGGGGTGAATGACGCCCGGATGATGGTATGTATTTACATGTATATTGTACATGTAAGTGCCGCTGCCGCATGTCAAACATTCAGCTTCCCAGCCATAACGGCACAACATTAACACTTACATGCATACGTTTCGGCATTTTTATGTCAATTTTTTTCGTTAAAATATTGAAAAATTAATTGTCTTATTTAGATCTACAATTATCATTACGTAACTCGCGTTACCGTATATTTAGGCCTATGCGTTTGGTTTACAAAAAAACGCTTCAGGTACCGGAAATCCAATGGCAACCACAGTGATGCAAAATAATGTAGGCCTATAGTAATTTACAGTATACTATTGTGTATAGGCCTATAACAATAGTATAATACTATTGTATAATCTGATGTGATATATATAATTATATATACACAAAAACATTTATTTATATGCCGATCACGGCGTAAGCGCAAATACATCTGCATCGAGAGCCATAGAAGCCAGCAATCCATCTTCGAAATATGCAATCTGGACATGAAGACACGCCATTTAGCGTAACTGGTCTGTCCTTTATCTTTGAAATGCAATTCGTCACAGTTTGACGAACTGTGTAATCGTGACACACCGTGCTGCTGCTGCAGTCGGGGTCCACATAATATCGTATTCTCCTCGAATTTCTTCTAAAGGCTTTCTGCTCTCCGATGTTTGCCATG